>VWZW01007191.1:290120-315600 GCA_013397115.1 Edolisoma coerulescens | reverse complement strand
GGAGGGACTGAGCCGAAAGGCCCGTACGGCGGGCGCGGGGCCTCGGCCCGGCCTCTCCGCCGCCTCTGCCGCGGGCCCGGTTCATTGTCCTTATTCCCCTCATCGATGCCTTTTCCCCCCGTTCTCCTCCGCTCTCCTCCAGGCTCACTGGAAGGT
This sequence comes from Edolisoma coerulescens, assembly GCA_013397115.1. NCBI lineage: Eukaryota > Metazoa > Chordata > Aves > Passeriformes > Campephagidae > Edolisoma > Edolisoma coerulescens. Next base: position 315,444 of record VWZW01007191.1, on the reverse strand, counting down.
CCGGAAGTGCCGCCCCCGGGAGCCGCCAGCGCCAGGTACGTCACTGCCGGGGCCGGGGGGACCTTGGCCTGGGGAGCCCCCCGGTACCGGGGCCGGGGGGGCTCAGCCCTGCCCGGGCACCGAGAGGGCGGCGGCGGGGGCCGAACTCGAGCCGAGGGGGCGAAAGGTGAAGAAGATCCCTTAGGAAGTAGGTGGAAGTGCTTTGGCGGCCCAGCCCGTGTCCGGGGGCACGGGGGCTGCTCGGGGGTGCCGTTCACAGCGAGCAGCGTTGCCTGGCGCGGGGGCTGTGCCGGCCCCGGGCCCGCCGCCCCCGGCAGCTCCCGCCGCGCTCCTCACGGGCGGCTTGTCCTGGAAGCGGGTCGGGAGCTGTGGGGCCGGTGGCAGCGCGGTCCTGCCGGGCGGCGTGTGGCGGCGGTGACACGGGCACGTCGCAGCCAGGGCAGGTCACAGCGTGCTCGGGGTGGCTGCGCAGCTGAGCAGCGGCACCTCAGCGGGACAGATGTGCCCTGGCACAATAAATACGTGCGGCTTCTGTCCAAGGCTCTGGCTGGGCGCTGCGGGAGCGGCTCTTGCCCTTGGCATGGGCAGCTCAGCCCCCGGGCCGGCTCGGGGCTCGGCACACGTGGGTTCCCGCTGGTGGCACAGAGCGGGGCCTGGCCCTGGCACGCCGCAGCTGCTGCTGGTGACTTTGTGCTGGCATAGCTCAGTCAGCCTTAGATGAAGGTGTTGCCATCAAATCGTATTTTTATGGTTTTGCGTTACAACTTTCCATGAGGGTGGCAGAAAGAGGCTGCCCGGGGAGGGCATGGAGGCATCTCCAGCCTCCTCTCTGGAGACATTCCAAACCCACCTGGACGCGTTCCTGTGTCACCTGCTCTGGGTGACCGTGCCTTGGCAGGGGCTTGGACTGGATGATTTCCAGAGGTCCCTTCCAGCCTTAACAATTCTGTGATTTATTTCTGGCAGGAGTGAAAACTCAGCCTGATGGTCAAGGTCAGGATAATCCTTGTTTACCTGTCCCACCTTGTCGGTGCTCCTCTCCCTCCGTACTGTTCTGCACAGGCAGTTTTGTGACTGATGTGCAACTCTTAAGTGGCAGGGGAAAACTGCTGCCACTGAAAATGTGCACAGGAACAGTGCTCAACAGCAGCAGTGGGGCAGATTGAATCCATCACAGAATTTTTGAGAAAATCAGTCTGTCCCTTCAAAAGCAATAACTTAAATAATATTTAAGAAACAGGGCATCATCAAACATCCCCAGCTGCCAGGGGCCTTACCAAACAGTTATTTCTTGGTGTGGCTTCTGTTGTCAAATTTGACCAGTTCTGTTCACAGCAACACTCAGATGTTAAAGAGTCTGAACTTCCAAAAAGTTTTTTGCAGTGGTGGTTCAAACTTGCTGCAGTCAACATGCAATAATGGGCTAATTAGGGTGGGGTTTTTTTTGCCCTATGATAGTTAGCTTTGTGAAGAGGGACTTAGTAAATAGCTGTATTGTGATATTTTTAATGGAAAATTGCTGGCTGTAATTTTTTTTCACTGAGTTTTTCCCAGGCTGTACTCTGTGTATCTTACATGCAACCTCAATTCACACAGGTCATGCTAGGAAATTATTTTGCATACTAATACTGGAGATTTAGTACTTCCTTAGTTGAAAGGAAGTTTAGATAAAACATGAGTTCACTTGTTTTGTTTTCCTACTGCAATGAGCTGTATCCTTACTTCACTTTCCTTTTGATAAATGCCTTCTGTATTTTCCTCTGTTTTTAGTAGTGGAAGACCTCAGTTCATTTGTAAATAGTGAAAGGCTCCCAGGGCTTATAGAGGGCAACAGATGTTTGATTATGTTACCAGTTAATAACATAACACACCAATCTTGAAAAAATTTTGTGCGCTAATTTTGGTGCTAAATTTGTGTAATTGTTACAATGCGTAAACTTTTTGCAGAAAAAGTGAGTCTGCTTGCTCCTAGCATGTCCTAAGAGACACAAATCTAGTGGATAAATACGCAGTCGTGTATTTTATGTGTATATATGTACACACACATTTATGTTTGAAGCAGGACCAGATAACCAAAGGGATGGTTTCCTTTGAGAAGGGCACTGAGGCCTTTGTAATGTTTGAAGCTGAAGTGTACTTTTATTTATTGATTTATAAATGTGTGCCTTTCTTCTGTGTACTGCGAGAGGTGTACTCAAAGAGGAGTAAAAAATCTGACTATTTTGGTGTAGTCACTCTCAAGCTTCCCTGAGGTTTTCACAGCACTGTGCAGAGAGTTTAATACTAATGCTGTAAGATCAAGTGTGCGTAGGGAAAGATGCCAGGATTTGTGTTCCTTTGGTTCTCTGCTCATAGTAGAAATCATTAATTGCGCTCACATACTTTACTTTTCCACAGGAGCTGGGCTTCACTTAGTGCTTGAGTGGGCAGTGGTGACTTCTCATTTCTCTCAGGCCACGGTTTCTGGATATTTATATTCCATCTATAACTACATGGTTAGAAAAATAAATTAAAACCAAACACACTAATTGAAAATGTAGTGGAACAGTAATATCTTGTGATAATTAGTTAAAGCCAGAATGCTCTGTGTTAATTAAATGCAAGTGGGGTATAGATTTTGGAAAAAAAACCCTGCATTTCCAGTTGAAGCAGTAGATAAAGGCATTATTGGTAGCAGTCAGTGCTATTAATGTTGTGTAAAAAATTCCCCAAAATACCACTGTGGACACATCTCCCTGTCTGGGTGTGTGGACTGTGGTGCTGCCCAGGAGCACATCTGTGCGTTTGTGTGTGCTGGAACTGCTTGTTCTCCTTTTCTGCTCTGTGCAGTTTCCCAGTTCAAAGCAGCTTTCTGGTGTGATTTACACTTGCTCCAGCGTATTGCTGCTCAGTGGGCTGGCAGGTCCAGAAAAGATATTAAATCTTTCAATTTCGGGTCTAAGCAGGGGACTCTTAAAAGGTGCCCGGGCTTGAGCTGGGAGGTGTTGCCTTCAGATTAGCACATTATTAAGACAAAGGAAGGTACAATCCAAAACTGAATATGGAAGAGGAAAAATTTTTAGTTCATGCTAAAACTTTTGTGTCACTCAGTGTCTGATTTTCCTGAGCCTGTTTTGGGCCGAGGGGCTGAGATGTGCCTGTAGCATTGGTGACAGGCAGTGCAGGGGTGGTCAAGTGGAGTGAGGGGAAGCACTGTCAGGAATAATTAAGTTTATATCAATTGTGCTGCTCCCTTTCTTCCTGTGGTCCACTGCAGTCAAACAAAAACGCCATGGAAGGGCCCATTTGAGGTGGGAGGGTGCATGCAGCCATTTGGGATGCTCGGCACGGCTGGAGGAGGCGGCAGACGCTCGCTCAGAGGAAGCTCCTGGGATTCGGGAAGTGCGGCTTCAGTGCAGGGAGTGCTGCTGGAATCCAGGGGTGAAACTGTGAGGAATTGGTGTTAGAGCTGCTCCTGTAAATCCCGGAGCTCCATCGTGTGGTGGGAGCTGTGCAGGCCTGAGCTGCAGCCTCGGGATGGGGCTTGGGGCTGCTGAGGTTGTCCAGCTGCACAGTTCGAGTCAGTTTGTCCCCTGCCACTGCTTTGGGGATTTTAAACCCGTGCTGACAGGAAAAGCAGCCCTTGGGCACCTAGCGTTTTTAACAGGGAAAGAAATGACCCAGGTGGTGTTTAAAGCTTGTCTCTCGTGGTGTGTGCTGTGCTGAAGGGGTGAACGTGCAGGTGCAGAGCCCTGAGCTCCTGTGCTGCACTGGTGTGACAGCAGCAGCAGCAGGGAGCCTTTGCAGCTCTGGATTCACTGGGGATGAGAACATAGCAGAGCAGTAGAGGCTGTGCCAGGAGCAGAATTTGTCAGGCTTCCCTGCCTCTGCGAGTGCCAGAACCCCCTGATGCATGGTATGAGAGAAGCAGCACAGAGCAGGCCCCCAAGGGGACCTGGCAGATCTCATCTGTCACAGAACATGGCACGTAGGTGATACAGCTTGGAGAGACTGTGAGAAATAATCCACGAGTTAAAAATGCCCCAAACTGCAGGGTTAATGTAAAGCAGAATGCTAATTAGCTGGACTTTGCAGAAATACACAGGAAACAGAAGTAAAAGCAGAAGGTAACCTGAACTTCTTCCAAAAATAAGATTTTGACTAGAATTTTATTTCTTTTAATTACACACCCCTCTAGTAGTAAAACAAACAAAAAATAGTACCTGAGTGATGCAAGGTAAAATGTCATTGTCTTTCTGCAATAGGTAGAGGACAGGTTACCTGATCATCTTTCATAAAGTGTATTTGTTACAGAGGGATTTTGTCTAAAGGTGGAGAAATGAAACAGATTAATTTCTAGGTTTATTGTAATCCTTGTGTCTTTCAGGCTTAATTTTAAAAAGAAATTCAGAAGCATTGCCTTACATGGTTTGTAAAATTTAAACAGGTGTGTAACACCTATCCAGGTTTTCAGAGTGCTTTGAACATTTTCAGTATGTCACAGAACCATCAGCTTCACCCTAAAGCTCCTTCAGGCACTAACCGTGGGACTTCATTAACTTGCTGGGGTCACTGTCACAGTCTGAGGATGCAGAGTTGGTGCTGTGCAGTTCAGTTCCCTGGCCAGGCTGCCTCTCCCACTGAGGAATGGGAATTCACAGGGATTCTGCTCAGCTGGTGAAGGCTTGGTGCAGGAACAGGGAACTGAAGGGAATGTCGGCTTCCCTGCCGAATGTCAGCTCTGCCTGAGCTGATTTAAAGGGCTGTGCTGGGGGCCAGTGCTCTGTGAAGGTTTGAGTCTGGCCCAGAGCTGCTATTCTGATTTATTCCTGCTTTGGCCATCGGGACCAAGTGCTTGTGTCCACGCTGAAGTTCATTTTCCGGTGGATGTGTAAGTTAGCAAAGCAAATAACAGGATTTATACCAGTTAAAAGCAAGATTTTAAGGTTGATTCACCCAAATTTGTCATCACTATTTGTATAAAGGCTTCTGTAGTAAGGCACTGAGGGGGCTGGGAAGTAATTTGATTTTCTGTCTGTCCAAGGAATAACGTCATCCCTTTGTGTGTGAGCGCACGGGATCACGCGCCGGGTGCTTGGCAAGGACACCAACGTGCATCGGGGTGCTCTTGTTCTGTCAGGGCTTTGTTTGGAGAGTGGGCTGAGCACAGCAGTGCACCACTGGGATCGAGTACTAGTTAAATGTATTTAATGTTTTAAAAGCTGCTTTGATCTAAACATTCGCAACTATTGTATAAACTACCCGGACAAACAATCATTTTCCTCTCCAGCCCTCTTCTCGAGCTGTCCTTGCTGAGAAGGGGATTCTGAGTCACACATCTGTCTGGCAAGTGTTTTCATTTCAGTATTCTAAGAGTTTTTTATTTCAAGATGATGTTGAGCTGTGTTAATGTGGAAATTGGCTTTAAAGTTACATCAGGAGCAGTTAGAGAAACTCAAACTTCCTTCTGATGGGAAAGCATGTGTTTTCAGTGGCCTTTTGGTAAGGCAGTTTAACAGTTAAATGTCCGGGTAGAGACCATAATCTTATTGAGTTTTGTTTCTAATAAAAGAATTCCTGTGCACAAGACTTAATGTAATTTAAGACTGGCAGAAAAAGCTCAAAGCAGTACCTTTGACAGTACATGATTTTTTTTTTTTGAGCTATTGTTACAGTAGGTGAAAAGGTCACCCTATGTAATAATACTTATTTAATCAGAGTTACAAATATTAGGGCCTCATCCTGATCCATGTAAATCAGTCACATGGCTGTGGTCCTAGATGTCATCATTTTTAAGTTCTAAAGAGGAAGAAATGTATGTCTGCCTACAATGTTTCTGATAGACTTTTCTTCTGATTTCAGGTGAGAAGTTACGTCTGTGGAACACGACTAGTGATGTAACACAAGTTTAGTGACTGTAGTTGCTATGACTGCTACAACAAAAAAGACCCAAGGAATTGGTAAAATTTTGAAATTAAGGGACCTTACTTTTAAAGTAACTTCCTTACATGACTGGGGGGAGCGAGGGGAAGGCTTTTTGCATGGTGAGTATTACAAATGCTGTCTGCAGCCAGCCTGACTTGTCTTGACTGAAGCAGCAGTGCTCCCCCAGCTGTGAAGATGCCTGCACTGTGGGATGAGGTAGTAGGTTGTATAGTTTTAGGGTCATACCCACCACTGGGAGATAACTATACAATCTACTGTCTTTCCTAAAGCAGCAGATAATCAACAATGGAAGCTTCTCAGTTTTAAGCTCAATGTCAGATTTTGCTGAACTTCTGGACCTGTAGTGCTTATGATAGGACAAAAGACTTGTGGAATAGCTGTGGGAATTGTCTGGATTTTTCTAGTTCTTAGAAAAGCTAGGTTATAATTCTGCATTAATTTTTCTGCTCTGATGAATAAAAAAACAAGAACAGATTATTCCTGTATGTGTATGGTGGGGTAAAATACAAATTACTGGTGTTCCAGTTGTTGGGGTGTTGAACTTTGCTCAGTGAGATATCAAACATCCTTCAGAATGAAACTGGGCTTGGCTGTGTGAGCTCTTTGCTGAAGTGTGTGCTTCTCTGTCAGAGTGAGGTAGTAGATTGTATAGTTGTAGGGTAGTTATTTTACCCTGTTCAGGAGATAACTATACAATCTATTGCCTTCCCTGAGGAGTAAAACAAACTGCGCTCCCTGCAGTCAGTCGTGGGCTAAAAATACTCATTGAGTGCAAACAGATAAACCAGGGTTGTGAAGCATCAGTGGCAGAATGTACAGGACTGCCAGTCAGTGTGAATGCTGCAACCCCCACTGGATAGATTTGACTTAACATGACTTTTCTCCCAAGGTGAGTGGCACAGTGCTGGCTGGAGATGGAAAACGCCCATGTTCTAGGCAGAGAGTGGAACACTCCACGGGGGGAAGTTGTTCCAAGCCAGTCAGGAGAATGTAAAATACAGGTAGCTCAAGCTTGTGCATTGTGACTTGAACTGTTTTGACACCCCAGTTTCCATAATGCATTAAGATTCCATGATTCCCAACTGCTAGGTGAAAGTTGGAGGGAAGACTTAAAATTATCCTTTGTTAATAAGTCTGCACATTTTTCTCCAGCTTTTCCAGATTGAATGCAAAATTTAAGTGTTGGCCAATTTTGGCCAAAACTGACCTCTCACCTTTCTGGGGGGTTGTGAAGCTATGGAGTTTGAGCATCCAAGAGCCAGCACTTTTCTCTGAGGTGGTATTGTTTCTGTAAAAAGACCTTTTAAGCTTATTGCATTCTCTTTCCTCCTGCTGTCCTTGGTGTACCCAGTCTGTAACTGGTTCTGTGCCAGCCTGCCCAGCGAGCAGCTTGCTGTAGCAACAGAAAACCCATGGAAATAAATGCTTTTGGGGATGGCAGATTTAGCTTAGCCAGAGTGAAAACGGAGCCGTTCACGAGTGTTACAAGTAGAGAGCCACTGTTGGGAGGTGCTGAGTGTCCCCTTGGAGTGTGTGCCCAGCCAGGGCAGAAGACCCAGAGCAGCTGGTGAGCTAAAGCCCTCCAGAGAGAGAAGAACTGCACAGAGGAAGCGTTGGGCTCCTAGGAAGAGGTAGTAGGTTGCATAGTTTTAGGGCAGGGATTTTGCTCACAAGGAGGTAACTATACAACCTGCTGCCTTTCTTAGGGCTTTATTATAACACCAGGACCATTTTGGCTCCAGCCTGCAAACCTCTGCAGCTTTGGTACATGGAGGGAAAGGACTTTCTAAGCATGTTGAGGCTTAACAAAAGCTGTGACTTGGCAGATTTGGTCCCAAATGGAAGTGTAGGAATGCTGGCTGGAATCCAGCACGGTGACACTGGGGCTGCACGTGCCACTCTGGGGACACTGGGCTGTGATCTCTTGGGCTGTGGTAAGTCAGAGGCTGTGCTGGGAAGGGAGCTCCTTCCAGTGTGAGCTGGAGGCCCCTGAGGTTAGGAGGGAAGTGAACCTGTTAAAGTTGAGGTCCTGGTGCTGTGTGTTCCCAGGGAGCTGAAATACACCTTCCTTTGGCCTGGTGCATTTCGAGGGGAAAAACTCCAGTTTTCCTTCCCCAAGAGAATCAGATTCCAGCTCACCCACGAGCTGGTGCTTTTTCACCAGGCGTGGGCCCTCCGAGTGAAACAAGCTCTCAGTGCTGGGTTCCTTACAGTCCTGCAGGAGGGACGTTTCCAGTGAAAGAGGGTGGCGTGGTTTGCCATGGAATTGTTAAAGTGAGTCCCTGTTTTTTGATGAAATTGCACTGCACCACAGCAGTAGTTGTGGAAGGGCTCCAGCTGGACACTTCTGTGGGCACAGAGACTTTAATGCTGAGCACCTTGTAGCATTAATGTACTGTGCCTACGCCAGCCACTATTTAAACTGCAAATCAGACACCATCCTAGATCATAAACATGTTAAGTATTGCTTATATTGAACATTTCTGTATGAATTTAACTGTACTTTTTTTGATTTCGTTAATAAAATACAGCATTTTGTGCAACTGATGGTGAACTGCCTTTACTTTCTCCCAGATGAGGATGTGAATTTTAAAGGAAAACAGTGCCCACATTGAAATAAACTCAAGGCCATGTTTGGTCTTCACTGTAATTCTATCACTAATTATAGTGTTAACTAGAATTAGTGTTAATTATTCTAGTGTTAACTATCAGTTATTCTGGCATTAACTTCTGTGTGAAATCTTTGGTAAAAGACTTCACTGCAGATGGGGAATAAGTATTTACTGCCAAGCGTGCAGCAACTCTGCTTGCTCCAGGCCTGGTTTCTGACCGTGAGTTCAAATTGCTGCACAAAAATCTAGACTTTAGTTTGAACAGAAATGCAGCTGGGAAGGTACCTGCAGGTAAGGCTCAGGCAGAGAAACACCAGTGGGTTTGATTCTGGCAGTACCAAATGCTTTAAAAGCTTCCATATACCTAAAATTTTATAACTCTGAGGGGTATGCTTACCAAAGGTTTGAATAATCTGTGCTACCCCCTGCAGCTGCTGGTTTACCTGGGAATTTCTCACCTTGACTTCTCTGTGGATTCCACCCAGTAAATAGCATCTGCTGGGTGAGGCACAGGGTTGGTTTGCCTTTTCCATGTGTGTATTCCCAGGGGTCCAAGGATGAGGTGACAGCATGGCAAGAATGCCTGCAGTGAAGAGTGGGTAAAGAATGCACAGCAAGCAGTGCAGGAAGGTTTGCAGTAGCAGCAGAGACTTGTTTACCACCCATAGTGCAGTGATTGTGTCATGGTGGTCTTGGAAACATTCCAGCGTGGCTCCAAAAATAGAATACACAGATCCACATCCCAGGAGAATTATTTGTGTGCTGTGCCCTTCCATGCAGAAAGGTGTGCTCTGAAATCTCCCTGTGGTGTGAAACCCGAGACCTGTTGGGCTTTTCCATGAGAGAAACCACTGCTGGTAAACATCCCTGTGCTTCCAGAGGGGGCTCGGGGTGCTTGTGCCATGGTCATGGTAGGTGAACTCGAGGCATTAAGAATTCTCTGCCTTGTCTTGAGAACTTGGGTCGTGGCAGCTGAGAGTTCCCCTCTGCTGTGTCCAGCTCTGGGATCTCCAGCATAGGAAGGACCTGGAGCTGCTGGAGCCAGTCCAGGGGAGGCCCTGGAGCTGCTCCAGGGCTGGAGCCCCTCTGCTCTGGAGCCAGGCTGGGAGAGCTGGGGGTGCTCACCTGGAGGCGGATCCAGGGAGAGCTCAGAGCCCCTTCCAGGGCCTAAAGGGGCTCCAGGAGAGCTGGAGAGGGACTGGGGACGAGGGCTGGAGGGACAGGACACAGGGAATGGCTTCCCAGTGCCAGAGGGCAGGGCTGGATGGGATATTAGATAGTGGCAGTGCTGGGTTAATGGTTGGATTCTATCTAAAGGGCCTCTTCCAACCTGAGAGATTCTGTGACATCTTTGTTCCAAAAAGCTCTTCTTGCTCTGTGCCCTGGTAAGCAGCAGGCTGGGCTCGGGTGCAGACAGGTTTTTGCTTTACAAGACAAATGATAAAATACCTGATACATGCAAGGGGAGGAAAAAAACCCCTCGAGAGAGAGAGAGGAAGCCAAGTCTCAGATACACAGGTCAAGAGACCAGGGAGACAAGTTCAGCTGAGATTGCCTTCAGCTGAGCCTCCCAAAAGACAAGGGACATCCTCAGTTCTAGAGACATCAGAGCATGGTGTGGCCTTCAGCCCTCAAGCTGAAGCTTTGAACTTAAATGTCATAGTTCTGTAAAGATGAGTCCTGGCAGGAGCTACTGGAGGCATCAGATGTCAGTGTGTGCATTGTTGCAACACGAGAAATCAGATTTGTTCTTATTTGTTCTATTGGTTGTAATGGAATTGGATTTTTAGGCTGGTTTGTTTCAGACACTTAAAACCACTCCAGTGAAGAGGCATTGGAAAATCAGACACTGTTCTCTTCCAGCCCGTTGTATTAAAGCAATCTTCAAAATAAAGCTATTACCAGCCATGTAATGCTGCTAAGGACTGTATTTTTGGAGACTGGAAAGGTCCTTTCTGAAATAGGAGAATGTTTCTGAAAAAATACTCCTTTGACATTAAAACTCTCCCATACAGATGATGTCAAGCTGATTAGTTAAACCCAGCACAGGATAAAAGCAGGGAGAAGGATCAAACCGTGAAAGTCCCAGTTCTGTGAGGGAGTTTGCTACTCCCTGTGTGCCTCACCTTACACATTATACCCCCTTTAGTACACTCCCAACAACTCTGTGTAAATTAGGGGAAAGGAGCGAGCAGTGGTCACTGCCCCTGTCCCAAAATGCTGCCACACATTAAACCCAATTCTCAGCTGGAAGTGGCTTCTCCTGCAGTAGCTCCCTAAAATGAGGCGGGATAAGGAAGAAAGGGAGAGGTGTAGTTTGAACTTCCCAACTCCTGCCACAGTCAATGTGTCCCTGACTCACACTGTGCCTGGTGACGCTGCGGCTGTCGGGTGCTGGTACATCACAGCACTGAAGGGTCTTCTGCCAAAAGAGCCGCCAGAGCCTCTCCTCAATGTTTATTTTACAGGGAGTAAGGCTGAGGCTGTTTTTAGAGCCTGATGTAATTCCTGCTGGGTTCTTCATCAGCTGCCCAACACTGCCCTGATTGCCTTATCCTGCGTGCTGCAAGGACAGGGGATGCACAGAAACCAGGGGATCCACAGACAGCACAGCAGATCTTCCTCAGCTTGGGGCAAACCTCATCAGACCCACGGAAAAAACCTCCAGGTAAGTGAAATAAGTGGCACACTAGGCCTGAGAACAACTAAGGAGCGTGAAATAAGCAGAGTACAGGAGTATCTGAAGGATGCACAGGCAGGAAATAGGATTCTTGTTAAAGGCCATTGAAAAGTTTCAGCTGACTGTCACAAAAATGTGCAGTGAAGTATGTAAAGCTACAGTGCAGAGAGCTGAAATGGGTGCAGTGCCAACAAGCAGCTCTGCAAAGCTGTCCTTTGACAGGAACAGACGTGTTTAAACCTGGGTTCAGCTGAGTCAAGGGAAATCCTTCCCTTAATCTCAGGACAGGAATTCACTTTGAACTCAGAATAATTCACAGAATCTTGAATATCCTGAGCTGGAAAGGACCCACGTGGATTATTGAGTCCTACTCCTGGCCCTGCACAGGAGACCCCCAAGAATCCCACCCTGTGCCTGAGGGTGTTGTACACAAAGTTTTCTACCTTCTCTGCCAGTTCAGGCCACTGGTGGCCCACAGAGGGACATCCCAGGTATTTGAAGACTCTACTGAGATGCAGCTCTGACAGTTGCCAAATCTAAGCTGCTCTGGAACTGTGTTTATTGGTTTCAGGGTGACTGGTGGGAGTGCAGGTGCTCAGGAGTTAATCTCCAAGAACAAAGGTCTGAAGTGTTGATCAGTGAGCTCGACACTGACCAGGGTGTGGCACTCTGGACAAGAGCACTGAGCTGATCACCGTGACATCCCTCTGAACCCAAGCACAGCTCCCCCATCAACTGGTGACAGAAAACAGTCCAATGCTGCTTTTAGATTTAGTACAAATTCTGTGACTGGATGACAACAAAACACTTCCTGTGCACCTCTGCTCTGGAGCCAGGCTGGGAGAGCTGGGGGTGCTCCCCTGGAGAGGAGAAGGCTCCAGGGAGATCTCAGAGCCCCTTCCAGGGCCTAAAGGGGCTCCAGGAGAGCTGGAGAGGGACTGGGGACAAGGGCTGGAGGGACAGGACACAGGGAATGGCTTCCACTGCCAGAGGGCAGGGCTGGATGGGATGCCGGGAAGGAATTGTTCCCTGGGAGGGTGGTGAGGCCTGGCACAGGTTCGGATGTTCATTTCCCAGCACCAAACACGTTCATTGTGGGACAGATAAGCCACAACAAGTGTTTTTCCTACAATAAAATAACACATCATGAAACAGAGCTGCAGGTCCGGGTCTCCGTGAGCTCTGCTGGCAGTGTCAGAGGCTGTGGAGCTCAGTGCTCCGGGAGAACGCCCCTGCTGCCCTTTGGCCAGCGCAGTTCTGGGCGCTGCTGCTGAGGGCACGGGGAGAGCTTCCCTCTGCCAGCGCTGCCTTACAGCTCATAAACAGCTCAGACTCCTCTGCAGGTGCCACAGACAGGTTTGCACCATTCAGGTAACAGGTTGCTGTGCAGATAGTGCCCCAAAACGTTTTCTCGAGTTGGGTCACAGCCAGGGAAGGTGGCAAAGACACCTTGAAATGAAGCCGTGTCTTGCCCACCACCGATGACCTAATGAGGCACAGTCATGAGATAAGGGTTTGCGTCACCATCTTTTATGTAAATTCTTTTTTAGGGCTGGTAAGGGAGTGTTACAGTTGGCCACTTCATAAAGGAAAACAAACAGATGGAGCTCTATTTTTAGTCTTCTGAGAACATAACTCACAAATGCCATTTTTCCAGAGGTGATTTGTTGAGTTTCCACATTCCTGCTTATGGTCAGCAAAGCTTTTAACACGGATTTGCACATGAAATTCATGTGACAGTTCCATACAAACCTTTGGAAGTGTTGCTTCTGATACCTAACAGAAAAAACACAGGTAGCTTCTTCTAACAAACATCTTTGAGAGCTTCATCAAAACTCAGTCAATTCCAACCAAGCATTTTGAAAACTGTTACCTACAAATGAGGCGAGTAACCAAACCAAACTCTGCTGCCTAAACCATGGTGAATATAACCCTCCCTGATATTTTTAGATTCTTTACTGGACACCTTTAGTGGATCTGTTATTCCTGGGGTAGTTTGAGTGGGTATTTTCCTTGTACAATAATAAAATAAAAAAGCTCCCAAACAAACCCAAGCCAAGCTTCTGATCCACCTTTTTGGTGCCCTCCATGGGTTTCATCCTGGTTTTCTGTGCTGAGGTGGAACCCAGCCCACGTGCCTGCTACGAGCCGTGGTGCTTGCTCCAGGCTGGGGAGCACAGGATGTACGGACAGACCCGGACAAGCACGCTGGCAGGGAAAGCAGAGCCCAGCTCTCCCAGGAGGTAATCCTGCCTGCCGGGCATATTCCCTTCCCCGTGGCCTCTGGGCCATGAAGAGAACATGCCAAAGCCTGCCCGGGTTATATTTTTCATGTTCAGGAAAATTCGAGTCAATTTGTGCCAAAAACTTTCAGGATTCTCCCTCCCCTGTCCTCCATGAGTTATGCTTCCTTGGAAAACCACAACCCTCTCTAAGTACCTTAGAAATGCACCCTAAGCATTAAGCCAACACTCGACGATAATAAATGAGGCCAAATTACATGCCAGGATGTGCTGGTGATAATGTTTTCCACTAAAGACAGGAGCAGTGAAATTTTCCAGCACAACAACAGAGGCACTGTCCCCCCACCCCACACGAGTGACCTTTACCTGACCACCCCGTGCCCGTCCAGCCCCAAACCTTCCCCATGTGACGACGTCCCCACAGGTGACAGCAGAGCTGCTGAGGGTGGCCAGCCCGGCGCTGGCTGACCTTTAAATCCATCTTGTCTTGTTTGCATGCCCAAGAGGAAATCACATGTGTGGCACGAGCCTGACCCAGAAATATTGCAGGGAGTAGGATATTTTGTGAGAATAAGGAAGGGCAGGGTCTGCAAGATGAATCACCAAAACAATAATTATCCTGAGGAAAAACCTTGGAGGGTGGATTAGCCGTGATAACTGCCCTTTCAAGGTAACAACAATGCGAGCCGTCAGCTCTTCTCGGTGGTGAGGGACATGAAATGCTACAGCACAAAGCTTAAAAATAAAAATGATGGAAGTTCATGAGAAGAGATTGCCCAAGGAGGCATCCTTCACTTCCCAACGGCTCCGGCTTCAGCCTGTGATTGTTATACAATCTGCCACAAGAATTGCTCCAAAAAATATTTTTAGCGCACCAGCGGCTTTCAGTGAAAATAAATAAAGGGCCAGACAGTTGCTATAAAGACAGGAAATAAACTTTAGAAACTCTTTAACTTTTGGCTAAGCTGGGCAAGTGAATTACACAGTTCCTGAGCGTGCATGATGGTCTCAGATAAGATGAGCTCTGATCGTTTTCTCTTCTCTTTCCGATCAGCCCCGTTACAACATCAGGGCCAGTGCTTTGTTGGCACACCTGGAGCCAGCACCAAGGCTGGGATCTGGGGGTGCTGCGGTCCCTGCAGCCTCTGCTGTGTGTTTCCCGTGGCTGTGCTGTGTGCAGGCACAGGCTCACAGCCAGCAGCTCCCGTGGGCAGCGCTGAGCCCCTTCCCAGCCCCTGGAGCGGTCTGGCCCCAGCCCATTCCCGGAGCGGTGTCCCCTCGGCCCCAGCCCGCCCCGCCTGGCTCCGGCACAGGAGCCCCGGTGCCTCCCGCAGGGGCAGGGCCAGCTCTGCTCGCCGGGCACTTGAACTGCTCCCAGGGGCTTCGGGCGTCCCCCAGCCGGGCAGAGCCCCGGTGGCAGCGAGGGGACGGGCCCGGGCCCCAGCAGCGCCTCCAGCCCCTGCAGAGCCCCTGCCCGGGCTGCCCATTAATGAGCTGCTGCTAATCAACATCACCGCGCTGCAGCCGCAATGAGCGAAGGCCTGACTGGCTCCCAGTCGAAACAATCTTCTCATTCTCATTATTGAGCCGGTCTTGTGCTCAGCCGGGGCTGCCCTGGCCGGGTGCTCCAAGCTCCAGCGTTGTCAGCCGGGACAGATGTCGGGGAGGTGACAATGCTGTGCTGCCTCTCAGTTTTCCACCCAGTTACCCACCTCAAGTCTGCTTTGAGCAGCAGAGGGGCCACAGCCCTGTCTGTGCTCCACCCCACCGGCCCCAGGGCTGCAGCAAGAGCTGGCATTCCTTCTGCCGCCGGGCACGGGCACTCAGGGCGAGAGCCGAGTGACAAATCCTACCTGGGGTCACCCAGGCTCTGCCCCGCACCCGAGCAGGGAAGTTCCCTGCAGTGCCAGCACTCGGGGCAGACGAACCCGGGGCTGGCAGACGAAGGCGCAGCGATGCGAGCTCTGCTGCAGGGGCCGAGGCCGCTGCCCTCGGAGCGCCGGGCACCCCCTGCCCGGGCACCCCCTGCCCGGGCACATCGCTCACCCGGCACGGGAGAGGCTCCACCTCGCGCTCAGCTGGGCAGGGATGCGCTGTGTTCCAAGGAAAGGCTCCTCCTGCTGCTCTCCGAGACTGCTGAGGCTCTGCCAGCAGCCAGCGCAGGGACGGCCGCGGGGAGAGAAACCTCAGCAGGGCCACGAGGAGCTGGAGAAGGCACTTCCCAGGTGCTGCTCCTTCCCTCGGGCCCACAGCTCCCACCGCATTCTTGTGTCCTCTGCGATCTGTGGAGGAACTTTCATAATAACAAACAAATAAACAAAAGCACTTCCCTGCTCCCGCGGTGTGTGGATCCCTTTCCCTCTCGCAGCTCCCGAGTTATTACAAGGAGTAGGTAGATGGTTGCAATTTACTATTCCTAAGCCTGTTAAGAGCTTTGTGTGCCTCTGCCAGCTCCACTTCACCCTGAACTGGGCTGCCAGCACTCTCCAGTGTCTCCCCACCAGCCTCCCGTGAACACTTGGATGTCTGCTGGCTGGAGTCGGGTCCCTCAGCACTTGAAGGGTGGCCTGGGGGCAAGATGAGGTCAAACCACTTAAACATCCTCATGTTTTATTTGCTTGCTTAGGTGTACACGGAGCTCCCTTCTGGCTGCAGTAAATCCCTTCCCTCTGTCTTTAATTTAAGGTCTAACAAAATTATTTTCATATTTTTATATCCCCAAAACATAAAAAGCCCCACCTTCAGCCACAGCCCTTCAGCTTGGACTCAGTCGTGCCTCCCTCAGTGACAGAACGGGAGTAAAACACCTTATCAATTTGGACAGATCAGTTTCCTCTATGGTGGAGTTGTTTTCAGCGTGCTGTGATGTGTATTACAAAAGCCAAAGATACAAATGATCAACTGGAAGCTTGAATTAATTTTTCCTTGTGTCTAAATTAGGAGGGTGAGTAATTGCTGCAGTAATCGCGGGCAGAGCCTGTTTATCAATGCCAGTGAATAATTGGCTATCAAACAATGGTGCACTTTGCCTTTGAAAATTCACAACACTCCAACAGGAAGCACACGGCCAGCTCTGTGCTCCCTGGTGATTGATGAGAGGAGTGGCAGGATTACAAACGCAGTTTGGGGAAAAGCTTTCTGACGTGTCTCCCCCCAAATCATCCCTGTGCCTCAGGAGTTATCCTTGCTGCAAGGATAAGTACACGGCAGCCTTAGATTACAGCATCTGAAGTCACAGGGCCAAAATAGCACCAGCCTAATTCTGTAATCAATCACTTCTGGTCGCAGGCAGCCGAGTGCTGTACCTGGAAACCACAGGCAGGAGCTGCTTCTTGTTCTCTGACGCTGCACCCGCGCCCGTCTGCCCGGCTCTGACCTCACCCTTGGTCCATCGCAGCATCTGGCACTCTGATCTTCCTTAGGCCCTCCCACGTTCCGTGCCAAGCCTGTCCTCTTCCCACCGTGCTCCTCATCCCTTCTCTGACGGCTCCGGGTCGTGTCCCTGTCCCTGTCCTGCCGAGGTGCCACCCCCTCTGCCCAGCCGCGCCAGCCCCTCTCCTCCTCCAGCCCCCAGTGCCACCACTCCTCCTTTCCTCTCCCCTCCCGGCTCTTTATGGACTCTGCGCTCACCCGGGCACCCGCAGCTCCTCCAGCTCTCAGGGCCTCCCCTGTGCTCTCCTCCTCCTCCAAGCACCTTCCTTTCCCTGAGCTTTCTGGATCAGGAGCAGACACGGTGCAATCCCTCCTGTTCCTGCTGCTGCCGAGCCCCTTCTCCTGCCCAGCCTCTCCCCATCCTCCTCCGTGCTCCATCCAAGGCTCTTCCTTCTCCCAGATTCCCACACGCACTGCTGGTGCTGGCAGGTTCTGGAGTGACCACCCAACCAGCTTCTCACCTTGGCACCTCCTGGCTCCTTCAGCTGAGCTGCCGCTCCTGTTTGACTCGGGCACTCTGAAATGGTTAACCTGGAGCGTTCTGCCCTTAGCACTGCTCTTCCTCACCTCTCTGCTCTGCAAATTGTGGTGTGCACTGTGTTCTGCTCACTGCTCAGCCAGGTAATTCAATTAGTTTTCCTCTCCTCCTCTGTTTGCAGACCTCTCCTCCCTGTCCTTTTCTCAATTTGAAAATTGCTCATTTGCTTTCAAGCTTCATTTCAGTCCAGTCTACCCTGCTCTCCCAGAGTCTGGCCTACTGACTGAATTTCACTTCTTTTTTTCCCCCTGGAGCTTTTAACACAGCAGAAAATTCATTCTCTCTACCTCTGTACCATTACCTTTCCAACTCTGCAGCTGTAAGATCCAGGTGAATCTGAAGAAATATCTGCAACCACATATGATGCAATTTCTCACTCGTGGCTCCCTCCTGGCTCCCCTGTTCTCCCAGGAAATAGGAGCTGACTGGTTTTCCTCATTTGCCTCGTGGGGCACTGGCCTGTTCTCCCTTCCAACAGCATCTCTGTGACATCCCACTTCATCCTTCTTTCATCCCTTTTAATTCTGATTATGCTTGGCTCTTCTCTTTTAAGCTTGAATTCTGCAATTTCCCCTTCACTAACATATTTTAGCATCTCCTTTCTTTAAGATGTATCAAGTGTATTAAAAGGCCCTTGATTTCCCTCTTGTCCTTCCGTAGCTCCATCCCATAGCTCACTGTTGTTTGTAGAATCCTGGTCTTTCTCCAACAGTTTCCACCCCTCACATCTTATGGAGAATTCTCTGGTGGAGATCTCTCATTTCTTCTTCTGACCAGGATTTCAGTCAGCTGCTTCCTTCCATCTCTGGTCCACAAGGAATGAGTTTCCCAAGAGAACAGACTTCAGCAATGTCCCAAGGGTTGGTGTGGGCACCTGCCCACCCCTGGCCACGGCTCCCCAGTGCTCCCAGGGACACTCCAGTGAAGGCTGAATTTCTGGGTGTCTTTCTGGGCTTTCCCCTCTGACAGCAGCACGGCACACTGACAGCAGCCCTGCCCCGAGCCAGGCCGGCCAGGGCACGGCTGGACAGCTGCCTGTGCCCGAGGCAGAGCCCGCGGGCACGGCTGGGCATCCCTGCAGGCTCAGGGAGCGGGCACCGAGTGCTTCCCCGGTCGCTGTGGGGGAGTGCTGGACCAGCACCTGAAGCTTGTTAGAAACAAGCTCCCAATTTTGGGAGGTGGACACTAGGAGCAGTAATTAAGCTCCTGAGTGTCCTCACCTGGCCGTCAGAGAGGTGGCCCCAGCTCTGGCTCCAGCCTGGGTGGCACCTTGGTGGCCTCCCGCGGCAGGAGGGCAGGACAGTGCTCCCAAGGTTGGTTTGGGTTTGGGTTTGGGTTTTCTGTCACCAGCTCTGCTCAGGGGACCTGAGCCAGCGAGGTCTGCTCCAGCCAGCCCTGGCCACCCAGCCCAGCAGCCCCCAGCAGCCCCCAGCAGCCCCTCGTGGCCAGTTCTGATCTGCCCCCTTCCCATCTCCCCAGCTGCACGAGGAACAGGCTCGGGCTCGCCCGTGAGCTTTTCTGTAGCCCTGGACCCCCAGCAGCCCCAGCTGTGTGTGTAACACCTGCAGCACCTCTGTGATACCTGAGGAGAGTTCCCCCACTGCTGGGAGGCTGTGGCTGGGGGGCTGCGTGGCCGAAGACACCAGGCCTGGGCTCACAGGCTGGGAGTGCCTGCACAGGCTGCCCTTCCAAAAACGGGGGTCAGTCCCATCAGGTGTTTGCCATGAGGGCAGATCACTTAATACTGTTCACATAATTTAAAACTAAATGTTGAATGCAAGACTGTTTTGCCCCTCATCTTGACAGAGAATATATCTCTGCACAGGTAGACAGGGAAATGTTCCCGGCTTTGCAAGGAGATAGGAAATTATTGATAAGAGCCCTGACATCCGCAATACAAGGCACTTTCTGAGGGTTCACAGAATTGCCCCAAAGCTCTCCTGTTAGCAAACACTGTCTGAACAAACTTGGCTGGAAAACAAAATCCAGTTCAGTACTTTTCCCTTTTTTTTTTTTTTTAACCTGCAGTGCTATTTTAAGATGAGTTTTATGGTTCCAGTTTAGGCAATGGCCAAAACGGAAGGGAAAAAAATGACAATATTTCATGAAGTTTACGTGCCTTGCTCGTGACTCTCTCTCACACCATGATATCACCATGGCCTCGTGCATTTCTAGTGACATCTTGACATCAGCCTTGTAAAAGTGCATCTCAAATCTTTGAATAGATGAAAAGGGAAGTTTTGTTTTGGAAAAAGACAAGGTTTGAGTTCTGTAATTTTAATTATAGTTACATAGAGATGTTAATGTAGCCATAGTCTCAGAATGTCCTCTGCTGATTGTCAGATTTGTAAATATGCTTTAGCCCAAGGTCAGACTTCGTCACAACAGAAAGTGGACCCGTGTCTTTCTGTGCCCTCCTCCCCATCATTCCACTTTCTCCACCCTTTCTCTCCTTCCTGCCATGAACACGAGTTTGCTTCCCCTCCTCTCCACATGATTTCCTCATGCTATTTGTTACCCCTTCCACACCGGGCTCTGCGACTCCGCCCTGCCCGTGGCCAGGGACTGGACACCACCCTTGTTGTCCAGGCTGCTCCCCACCCAGCCACACGTGCTGGGCACATCACCCGGCCAGCCTGGCCAGCCAGGAGCAGCTCAGGGTGCTGCAGTGACCAGTGTCCAGCTCTGCAGTGACCAGTGACCAGCTCTGCAGCTCCCAGTGCTGCTGCAGTGACCAGTGTCCAGCTCTGCACTGACCAGTGTCCAGCTCTGCACTGACCAGTGTCCAGCTCTGCAGTGACCAGCACTGCTGTGGTGACCAGTGACCAGCTCTGCAGTGACCAGTGTCCAGCTCTGCAGTGACCAGTGACCAGCTCTGCAGTGACCAGCACTGCTGCAGTGACCAGTGTCCAGCTCTGCACTGACCAGTGTCCAGCTCTGCAGCTCCCAGTGCTGCTGCAGTGACCAGTGTCCAGCTCTGCACTGACCAGTGTCCAGCTCTGCAGTGACCAGTGCTGCTGCAGTGACCAGTGACCAGCTCTGCAGTGACCAGTGTCCAGCTCTGCACTGACCAGTGTCCAGCACGGCGCTGCCTCCTCCTCCTCCTCGCCCCCTGCCCCGTGCTGGAGCAGCTGCCAGAGCTCAGCTTTCTCCATGGCCAGCCTCTGGTTCCCAGCGGGTTTTGGCACCGAAGGCTCCTGCAGGGCTGCAGGGTCAGGCCCAGCTGGCCAGGGGCAGCACAGATGCACGTCCACGTCCAGTTTTGCAGCCCAGCTCCCTTCCCTCCACACGTGCCACTGCTGCTCCACCTCTCTTGGGGAGGCCCTGGTGGCTTTGGAACCTTCTTCTAACAGCATCCCCAGCTCCCTGGTTCCTACACTGCCTGCAAGACTGTGTCATGTTTTCTGGATCAGATCCACGGTGTTTAAGACCTTTCTTTGGCAATGAATAATCTGCTTTGACAGTTCATCTTTTCACCTCTGTGTCTGTTAATAAATGTGTAAAGGAAATGTCATGTCTTTTTTTTAAAAAAAAAACCCCAAAATAGCGTTTGTCTAAGTGCCTGTTGTGATAACGAAGGAATATTATTTTTTTTGCAAATACAACATATTCCCCAGTGTGTTTGCAACAAGTAACACGTTATGGGGTGGGATCAGGAGAGTCTCCCAAAGCAGCTGTGCAGGAAATGAATAATTTAAAAAAGTCTGGATGAGCAGCGTCCCTGTGAACAAATAGCTGTGTTTGTGCCTGTCAGGGAATAAAAGGTAAACAGAAAGGAAGAAGTGAGCCCCTGCAGGTCTGGAAGGCCCTGCGTGATGTGCAGTGGGCACCTGGTGGCACCTGCACGTTGCTCGAGGGAACAGAGAGTGCAGAGCAGTGGGGTTCACGGGCTTGGTTCAAAATGACTGGCAAGGAGAGGTTTATTCCTCCAGTTCTGCTGCTGATGTTGTGTTACTGCTGGAGAGAGACTTTTCTCCGTGTGTGTTAATGATTAGCTCCTCCTGTGGTGTCTGAACAAGGCACGCAGGTGGTACCCAGGGAGGGGGCCCAGCCTGCAGGGCAGCAGGGCTGATGCCAGCCCCAGTTTGGGATCCAGCCCCAGCAGCAGCCCAGGCTGTGCCTGGATGTGCCGCGGGAGCCGGGAATCCGCTCGGTGCGGCCACCGCCGCTCCCGAGACAGCTCAGGGAGAGACCGAGGGGTTGCAGAACAGCACAGGAACAACCTCCGGGCTCTCTCTGGGTTTTTACAATTGATGGTCGTGTCCTCGTACAGAGAGGCATCCTCAGCTCTCAGGCACAGCCACATGATCCTGCCTGAGGAACCAGGCTGGATGGAGCTCGGGAGCTCAGCCTTGCAGCAGCTTCACCACCCATTGCTTTGGTTTGGATGTGAAGTTTTTCTTTATTTGTACTTGGATTGAAAAGCTCCGTGTGCCTGGAGCTCCCTGGGTGGGACTGGGGATCAGAGCTCCCTCTCGGGGGTGCCACCCTCCCTGGGTCTCTGACCCTGGCCCGAGCTCGCCAGACACGTGTGTGTCACCAAACCGATCGATGGGACGGGGATTGATCACAGCAGGGCACGTGGCAACTTTTATTGCCACGAGGGTCCCAAACCCGGCAGGGCTGGCCCTGGGGAGGTGCTGTGGTCGGGCTCTCACCCTGCCTGGCTCTGCCCCTCACGGAATTCACTGAGGGAGCAGCTCTGCAGCAGCTTTTTCACTGCTCCTCCTGCAGCCCCACGGATGCAGCTGTAAACTGAGAAGCCGCCGTGGTAGCTGATGGCACGGCACATCGGCAGCGGGCTGAGAAGAGCCCAGGAAATCACCTGGCTTTGTGGATGTTATTTATTTATTTATTGTATCTTTTTTTCCACACGCTTTTAGGAGGCAGGAGATTCTTAACACAGGCAGAGTTGGTGTATTAACCTCACGTTTTTGCTGCTGAAAGGACTCTCTGGTCTGACTTCGACAGGAGATGTTTTGACAACAAAACAGGGCAGCTATGATTAGCCTGATAAAAGGGAGCCAGAGTTGGAGTATTGATGGTATGTGCATCCAGGATCTGGTTACAAAATGGGCTTTTAACCACATTTTCCCTGGTGAATTCCTGTTATCAGAGGCTATCTTAAAAGAAAAAAAAAAAAGACGGGCAACCTTTCTTTTTCCTTGTAGATGGGTATGTTTCTTGTATTTCTTTATGCTTATGAAAGATGAGCCGTTAACAGCCCTGGCCAGAGCCGGGCAGACCTCGCTCAGCTCCCCGTGCTGGGGAGCAGTCCCGAACCTCGGGAGCTCCTCCATCCACTTGTGGCTCTGAGAGGCAGCTCAGCAGTCCCAGAGGGCTGTGCCGAGACCAACAGACTTTTCAAGCTTCTTTCTTTTTTTTCCTTTTTTTTTTGGATCTAATTTATTTTGAGAATACATTTTCAGAGCTGATTAGCTGGCGTACTAAATCACTGCACTGTCTAACCCCAAAAAGCTGCTCTGACAAACAGTTAACAATAGGAACACCATTGTGGCAACAAGTGATGGATGGCCCCAGGGCGCAGCTCGGGCCCAGGCTTTGTTCACAAGAAAGTTGCTGCTGCTAAATAAAGACCTGGGCAGTAAAAGGTGAGAGCAGAGAGATCATATCGGGAATAAAACTATTTGCTCTGCTTGGGGTGTGTTCCTCACAGCACTGAGCATCTCAGGAGAGGCAGGAGAGCCCCGTGGCTCAGGTCATGAGTCAGAAACTGCCAAGGAATCATGGAATGGGTTGGGTGGGAAGGGACCTTAAAGCCCATCCAGTGCCACCCCTGCCCTGGGCAGGGACACCTCCCACTGTCCCCGGCTGCTCCAAGCCCTGTCCAGCCTGGCCTTGGGCACTGCCAGGGATGGGGCAGCCACAGCTGCTCTGGGCACCCTGTGCCAGGGCCTCCCCACCCTCCCAGGGAACAATTCCTTCCCAAAATCCCACCTAAAGTTGGCCTCCTCCAGCTTCAGGCCATTCCCCCTCGTCCTGTCACCCCAGAGCCTTGTGGAAAGTCCCCCTCCAGCCTTCCCCTCTAAGCACTGGGAGGAGCAGCAGAACCAAACCTCCTCCTGCCACCAGCTCTGGGATTTCTTTTAAATCCTTTTAAGAGCATGGTTTTGAGTTAATTTCTATTGCCACAGGCAATTTCCTGATTCCTACTGTTCTGTCATTAATCTCTAATTGTTGTTCTAAGTTTTGTGTTAATTTACCAATTTGCCTGTAACTTATTACTCTGCTCTAAAGAGAAGTAGAATCATTTATCATAATGCCTCATATGGATTTTATTATGCAGATATTAGAACCTGTTTTTTAGCAGTAATAAATATGAAGACATAGTGCAGAAAAGGAAGCTGGATGTGCACACCCTTAATGGTAGGTAAGGATTAGCTACTGCAGACCACTCAAAAGACATCGTGGTTGAAAGGATGATTTAAGGTCTACAGCATTTTAAAAAATGATTAAAAAGCCCAAGAAACTTTGCCAAACAAGCCAAACTACCTCCTGTAATCTGCACAGGAATGTTATTTTTATGTATGCTTCAGATGCATCTGGGTCACAACTTTTTTAGGAATGAACAGAGCAAGAGAAAGTCATTGATTAGTCCAGTAAATTATTTTCTCAGGAAGGTTTGCCATTTTCCACTCCTCCTGATCCCCAAGACAACAATTTGCTCATCCTTGACCTATCCCATACCCGTGTGGTGTGTTTAACAGCTGAGGTTGAATTATATTGATCATCACGAGCTGCAGCATCAGAAATAAATAAAAAAAATCTGAAAAATAAAGCATAAAAATCTCCTTTATGTGCCAGATCACCACAGCGGGGAGCATGGCCTGAAACTCTGAAGCAAATTTAAAATGACCTCCCAGTTATTTCAGTATTCAAAGGGTAGATTTGCTCTTTGGAAAGGAAGTTGAGTTTCAGGGTGAGACTCCTGGGACATTCTGTGCCCACTTCTGCTCACGGCCTGTTGAACCAACGTGACCAATTCCACTAAGGGCAGCAAAAAAAGCAACACCCCCCCTGCCTCCCGTGTCCCTGAGGCCTCTTCGGCAGCAGCTCCAGAATCGCAGGATTCTGGAGGATGTTTGGGATTGCCTGGCCCCAGTGATGGCCCAGGACATCATCGCCCGGAGGGGAATGTGGAGCAGGATCGGAACCCTCCCCGCACGGAGCTGCACAGGACAGAGGCTCCGGTGCCCGGCTCCGGCCCCTTCTCCGCTCCGGAGCTGCTCCGTGTGCGCAGAGAACAGGCACATTCCTCACAGGACGGATCAAACCGCGGCCAGGCCGTGCCCACAGCCCAGAGGTTTGGGGCAGGGGGCGTTTGGGGCTGCACGGAGCAGGACCACCCGCCTGGCCCGGACGGCTCACCTCCGCGGCGAGGCAGGAGCCGGGGATGTGTTTGCTGGAGGAGCCCGTGGTGTGCGGCCAGGGCGGCTCTCCCGAATTCCCACACGCTCCGGCTGTCGCACGCCTGCCCCCGTCGCTCCCTGCACAGGCACCGGAGGGGAGCTCAGCTCTGTCAGCACCGACAGCGAGTTCCTCGCTGGTAACGGGGCTGATGGAGGCTGCAGCCTGGAACACGGCCTTCCTGCTGCCTCTTCACGGCGCTTTCCTCTTCCCCGCCCGAGGAGGGTCTGCCTTTAGCCTTGAGTTTATTCTCATCAGTACCTGCTGCCCTCTGCTCACCCCCACCGCCTCTGGCCCGTCCCCTTGTCCCTGGTGCTGGGCGCGCTCCAGAGCTGGGAGCCTTTATCGCACTGGAGGCTGCAAAAGCCTTGGGGCAGCTGCTCCCACGGCCCCAGATGCTCTGGGGGTGCTGAGGGCTGCCCTCTCCCCCCTCTCCCCTCTCTCCTCTCTCCCCTCTCTCCCCTCT
>VWZW01007191.1:272731-288290 GCA_013397115.1 Edolisoma coerulescens | reverse complement strand
AAAAAAAGGGAAAAAAAATTTAAAAAAAGAAGTGGTGATGGTGGAGATCACGATTATTTCTCAAAAGACAGGTAAAGCGCCCGCACCTCGGAGCGACCCTCCAGCGGGGCGAGGTGGCGGCCCCGGCGATGTGCGGGGCTGCGAGGGGCTGGGCGGCGGTCCTTGCCGGGAAGGGACACCCGGGGGCATCCCCGGGCAGCCGGCCCTTCCGCAGCGCGGCCGGCGGGCCCGGTGCGGGGTGCCCCGACCGCTCCCTGCCGGGGACCTGCCCGCGCCCCCCGCGGGACATCCCTCGGCTGCTGCCGCCAGCCCCGGGAGCGGCGCAGGGAGGGCGGCGGCGCTCCGGTCCCGCAGCATCCCCGGCCCGGTGCGCCGGGTGCGGGAGGAGGCGGCGCGGCCCCGGGGCAGGGAGCGTGGGTTGTCCCCCTGCCTTCCCTCCCTCCCTCGCTCCTCTCACTGTTGGACAGGTTCGGGAAAACCCTTCCAGCCCGCTGCCTGTGCGCGGCCCGGGCAGGCAATGCCGCTGCACGCGCTTTAGTGCACGAAGGAGGAAGTTTGGTCCTGTTTTGGCAGGAGCCCACGCGCTGCTTATCTCTGCCTCGGCCTGGAGAGAGGGAGAGGGAAGCGACAGGGGGAAAGGCGGGTGTTTTCCGGGGGCACCTGCCAGCGCCGGGCCCCGCAGCACGGGCGGGCAGCGGGTGCTGCTCTGCCTCCGGGACGAGCCCCCCTCAGCCACCGCCGGTGTCTTGTCGTTGCAGGGGTTTCTCCTCTGTGGTGGCCCTGGGCGCCAGCATCATCTGTAACAAGATCCCGGGGCTCGCCCCCCGGCAGCGGGCGATCTGCCAGAGCAGGCCCGACGCGATCATTGTCATCGGGGAAGGGTCCCAGATGGGCATCAACGAGTGCCAGTTCCAGTTCCGCAACGGGCGCTGGAACTGCTCGGCCCTGGGCGAGAGGACGGTCTTCGGCAAGGAGCTCAAAGTGGGTACGTGGCTCCGGGCTCTGCTGCCCGGCTCCGCCCGCAGGGCACCCGCGGGGCACAGGGGGTGGCACAGGCTGGGGGGGAGCAGCTCCCGGCTCCTTCCAGCCCGGGCAGGACGGTCCCTGTCAGTGCGTGCACCTGGACGCTGTGGCTGGCCCTGCCAACGTGCTCCCTCCTGGCAGGGCACCTGCCTGGGGCTCACTTCCCTGTGTGTCAGCCGCACCGCGGTATTTCACTGCCCTGCTCTCTGAAATCCTCTCCAAAACGCTTCCCGATTGTGTGCACAGGACAGCAGCCTTGTTCGTGTACTTAGGGATGGGAAAAAGGGGTTTGGTTCTTGTTGAAGGCAGCGGTCAGAGATAGAACGCTGAGCAGAGCTGGAATTGCACTTGTGGGGTGCAGGCATCTCCTCAGGGACACTGGCCTGAAGTTTGTACCTGGTGGGACGCAGGCACAGCAATCGGTCTCCTGTGAGAGATCCCCACCACAGAGAATCCTCCTCCTACAGCAGCTGCATCCAGTGCCCTCCCTGCCAGAGAGAGGGTGGGTGTGTGCTGCTGTGAGACGTCAGGGCATTTACAAACTCTGTTCCAGTCAACTGACAGAAGATCCCACTGCCATTTCCCATGTTTTCACTTATTGCAGCAGCACAAAATATATCCAAATTCCGAACTAAAGTATCATTAATAATAACAAATGTACACACCTGAAGAAATGGGGCTGAGGTTAAAACTCTCATACCCCTGTTCTGCAAAACACAGTAGTGAAGTTCACTCGCTGTTTTTTTGATTCCACAGCACTTAAAATGCAAAGACCAAGGAATGAATTTTCCAAATACAGGCTGGTCTTTCTTAGAGCCACCATTGAAAATTAATCACTCACAGCACCGCGTTCCACATCCAGAAGTGGAAGCTGGGATCTGTGGTTCCCAGTCTCTTCCCCATGTAAAATGAAGTTGCAAAAAACCAGAAACCCCATCAAGCAATGCTTAGCGTGGTAGAAAACGTGGATGTTTCATGGGGACAGCAGGCAGCACAGAGGACAGCAGCTGGAAGAGCCCTGAGCAGCTGTGGGGGAACCCTCTGGACAGGCTGGCCCCAGGCACTGCTCAATCCCATGGCAGGAAATGTCCCAGTACCTCATTCCTGGCATTCCCACGAAACGCAGAGGTGCAGCCTTGCCACTCTGCTCTGGAACTGCTGAGAACACTGAGCGTGTGTTCTATCACATCAGTGCACGCTGATACGTGTTTTCCAAAACTTAGGTATTTAAGGAAAGAACAGGAAGAGAACAACACGACTCGGTTTGAAAGCCTTGCCTTTCAACACCTTTGATAATCAGAGTGGCTCAAGTAGAGAAGGTAAAAAGCCCCCTGCACAGCACTGGGAAACATCTGAAAATGGAGCATTTATTCAGATTAGCTCATTGTTCCTGTTCCTTGAGCTGAGCTCTTCCTGCCAGCGATGCAGGCAAGTGTTTGCCACTCATGTCAGTCATGTCATCCCTTTGGATGGCTGGCAGCTTTGGGCTCATTTAGGCTAAGAGTAACATTCCTTAAACAGAAAATATGAGAAGGATTTTTTCTTCTCCCCGAAATCAGAAAATTGCGGAGTTGTTGTGGTCTGTTGTGTAAACATGCTCTCAGTTCCTTCCCTCCCTCCAAAATTGAATTATTTAGCTAGCGGGTTATATTTAGGACCTTTTAAAGAAAGTCAATATTAAAGGAAGTAGACTTTGATCTGTCTTTGAGGTGATAACTCTTAATATGTTCTATCTATCCATTACGAGGCTAAGATGGATAGGGCAAATTCCTCATTGGTTTCAGAACACAGTCAAGAGTTGAATGGCATCCAAATTACAAAACTCCATAAAATTCATTTAAAGAATAACAAAACCTTCATATTTAAACAGGTTATGTATGTTAATTTGAAAGTAAACTTTGATAAAAATCACAGAGGGTTGAAATCCAATGGTGAATTTTCCTTTTGCACAGACATTCCTGGGGTCTCAGGGATAAAACTACTCAGGCTCTCAAACAGCACGAGATATTTTAATGTCACTGTTCCTGCTCAGGTGGTCTCCTTGTTCTTCTGCCTCTTCCCTATCAGCAGGTACAGACACCCTGAATGTCTGACCCAGCTCATCTTTCTGTGGCTGTAAGGAAAAGGCATCTCTTGCTCCTTCCCAAGGATCTCCGTCAGGGTGGGCTCCAGGTTACCATCCAGAGAAATAATGTTTGCTTCGGTTAAAAAGGGTACAACCGATGTGCCATAAAGCCAGAAGTCAAATTTGGTGCCCACAAACAGGAGGTCAGGCCTGAGGGTCTTACCCTAACAGGAAAGAGAGAGATATGTGACATGAAGGACCTTATACCTGTACAGGAAGCGTTTCAGGGTGATAGAGCAATCCAGGGTACCATTAAGTGAAGATAATGTACCCTTGTTGCTTTTTTAATTAGCCTTTGGCATGGTGTGTCACAAAGTGCTATTCCAACAGCCCCGAATACCCCAGTCCCTTCCCTGGCATTTAACAACTGATTGTGTCCTTCAGGCAATTGCATCCTGGAGTTATCACTGGGGAGTGCGAGGGCACCTTTGCCTTGCCTCTTGCAATAAAGTCAGTGAGCCACACATGAGCTCATCCCTCTGCCTCCGGAGTGGCACTGATGGGCTGCTGTGATTAGGAGATGACTTCACGGTGACAGTGATGTGGCTGTCCTGGCCACGGCCCTGCCAGGCGTGTGCAGCCAGCAGAGGCTCGCAGCAATCTGGGAGGATGTGCCTGAGTGACTCTTATGGAAATAGGGTTTGTGTGTGTCAATCCATACAAATAAGTTCCCTTAGATACCAGAGATTCTTGTCATCTATTTCCCAACCTGCAGCTTTGATGGCACACCCAGCCAAATCTCTTCAAATCCAGGTTTCTCTCCTTTTACCCTTGCTGGGTAATCTATTTTATGAATGGTATGCAAATGTACTGTAATTATTTAAATTCTCTTATTGCTGCTCAGGGTGATTCTCCTCCTGGCCCTGCTGTTGTGTAGCTGAGGGATCATGGCCCTCTCTTCTGTGTTTCTCTTTTCCTATCTTTAAAATGGCAACAGGGATATTAACCTTATTGAAACACTTGGAATTCTCTAGAAGGCAAGCATCAAACAATATTTCCCTGTTCTAACCTGTACCGTGTGAGTACTTTTTAAAATTCACACATAATCCATCTTCCAGTGAAGTGATAGTTTATTTGTAGAGTTTATTTGCAGAGGCACAGTGAGCAACCATTTCAATTCATCCTAGAGCACATTTGTGATCACAGGCTCGAGCTTCCCGCTTGTCACAGTGAGCTTCCAGCCAGTGCCCAGCACACACTCTCCTTTTCCTGGGTCATTTTATCTGGCTTGTCCTTCCAAAGAGAGATCCTGCCCTCCTGACACGCTGTGGAGATCTCACCGTGCCAGCTGGTGACAACAGTGCCAAGAGCACGAAGAGGAATCCCAAAGTGCCATCGGTTTGCAGCGCTGCGGTCGGGGCAGCGGGCGGTGGAGGCGCAGCCCAGATCGACACAAGGATGCTTTTTCTAGACAGTTCCACAGACACCTTATTAATAATGTAAAGTCGCAGAGAGAATTTTTAAAATAACCATGGAGATGACGCAACACTGCAATTATGGACACACTTAAAAACAAATATATTTGCTATGGTGGTCAGCAGTTCTGTTCCTGAGGACGGCCACAATCAAAACCAAGGTTTTTAAAGCAGGATAGGCCAAAAGCCTCCTGCCCGTCTGTCTTCAGGTGAAATGCAGTTCAAGCCTGAGGATCTGAACAACCAGAGATGCCTTTGATAGGATCTGAAAATTTGGGCTCTGCTGGATCGCAGGAAGAGCAGGAGCTGTGGCAGAGGCTTTTCATCAGGAGCCTCAGTGGCCCTGAGCAGCTGCTCAGCAGTGACTCTGCTGCTGTCTCAAAGGACTGCCCTGGGACGTGCCTCCATTTCATGGGATCCAGAGGACAGCCCCACATGGGCATCACAGGGGAGAATAAAACCCCATCTCCTTCTGCCACAAGTGAGCAGCACTGCTGCTGGTAAACGAGACAGTGAAATGGTGCAAACTGCTTGGCTGCACTTCTGCAGGGGGACACAGCAAAGTGGAGACTCCTCAGGACAAATCTGAGAGAAGAGAGGCACAAGAGCCCTGCAGAGGCTGCAAGGACCCTGCGTGGGGAGGGATGGAGGGAGTCCTGAAGGCTGGGAGTGATGATCTGCAAAGAACATTACAGCAAAACATTTCAGCCAGGGCTTCGTCCTGGCCGTACTGAAATGCAGCAACTCTTCGCTCTCTTCTACCCTGGAAAACGCTTCAGTATAATCACGTTGATACTTCACCTGCCTGACATGACTCTTGGGAATAAGGAAAGCTGAAATCAAAACAAGAATCCCCATGGACAAGCAGCTCCCAAAGCTGGTGAGCACAGCAGGCCAGCTCAGCCCCTCTGTGCGCTGTGCCCGCTGCCTCTGGCTCAGGGATCACCCAGGGGTGCCCTGATGCACAACTAAACCAGCAGGGCCTGCTGGCTTTCCTTCAGTCACTGCACTACTGGCTCCACGCTGGACTGAATTTAGCAGTGATCAACTTTTCTTCTATGGCTTCAAACAATGTAAGGGAAGAGGGACATTGCCACTCCTGCCTATTGAAACAAATGGCAACTGTCCTACAAGCCAAGCCCTTCACTAACTTGTTCAGTAGCCGTCAGGAATAGCTCTCCTGCTGGTATGGAAAAGAGAAGAAGATCTAGGACGTTTTCCTCTCTGGTTGGGCCGATTTAACAGAAAAACTAACAGGAAAGTTATGAGTAAATCTTCATATTGTCACTGTGTTGTAGACAAAGACTTCTGAAACTTCTGAAAACATCCCAGTACAGGTGTGTTGAAGAACAGATTTAATCTTCAATCATTTCAGGGAGCATTTTCATTTCAAACACTGCTGTAGTCTCTGGTGTCAGGTTTTTAAGTCTGATTGTTTGAATTCCAGAATAACAGACCAGGTGAACAACCACTGGTAGGATCACAGACTCACAGAATCTCCTGAGCTGGAAGGGACCCTCAGGGATCATGGAATCCAAGCCCTGGCCCTGCACAGACCCCCCAACAACCCCACCCTGGGCATCCCTGGCAGCACTGTCCCAACGCTCCTGGAGCTCTGGCAGGAAAACCCTTGTTGTTTTTGTATTGCATGGAAGATTACCTGCACAGGTCTGTGGGAAACTTGCACAATTTGGTTTGGTCAATATTCAGAGGAAAGTCTGATAAATACTCTGTTTTCTGAACCAATTCTGTTATGAACCCCCCAAGATGCACAGCAAAAAAGGTCATTAACAGGACTCTTGCTATCTGGTCATGTAAGGTCGGAGTCTGAATTTCTGTGCTAGGTTTCCAGCCCTTACAACCAGTTTCGGCTGTCAGTGTCTTGCAGGAGAACAGTTATTTGCAGGCAAAAGAGAGGCCAGGCTGAAATATGGCCTGATGATCCAAAGCTGCTTTATGCCAAAAAGTCAATCTTTCTCAGCAGGGACTGTCACTGCAAGATAAAACATTGCCCCAAGGTCACTGCAGTTGGAATTCCCATCACAGGGTTTTCATACCTGCCTTCAGAGGTGTCTTGTGAGTACTTGTTCCAGATAAACAGGGAGATTGCATCTGCTTGGGAAGGTGGGAGATCTCCACAGCAGGGGCAGTGCAGGGCTGGGGCGTGGGGGGCTCAGGGCCCTCTGAAAAGGGGAGACTTATTTGAGCCCCAAAATAATGGCTCTGATTTTTGTCGTGCATGTGCCTTGAGTAGTAACTTCATAAATTTAAGTAGGGTATTTTCAAAAAATAATCACTTTAGCTGGAGTGTTTCCCCTGCAAGAGTTTCATGTGTCGATGAAAGGAACTTTAGCTCATGAAAGTGGGCAGGGACTAAACCCTGAATGCCTCTTAAAGCCATTCTGCATTTTATTTATTGGTACTAATCTTTGTGAAGCCACACTGTTGATTTATAGGGAACCATCCTTTTAATTTCAACTGAATACAATATTTTAAGGCACCAACCCCCCAAACTTTGAACAAAAGGGGAAGACAAAATTAGGAAGAGGATACTTCAATGATTTTTTTTTTTTAAGCTACCATTCTTATTAATCACTCGTGCTAGGTTAAAGACAGATGAAAATAAAAAAACCTGCTGGACCATACATAGTCTGCCAAAGAAGGAGGAGGCAAAGCCCAAAGCAGGCAGGGGATGGGTTCTGGTCTGCGTTTTTCCAGGCTGTGAGTTATGGCCTCTATGGAGAGATGAGGAGTAATGTTTGCTGTGGCACATAATTGGCAAGGTGCGCTGTGTTTTCCATCTTTATATTTTCCCAGTCATATTTCAGCTCATGTCACTGCAGATAACTCCCTCTCTGACCCTTTGGCTTTAAATAGCAGAAAACACAACCCATGTTTTCCAGTGAGATAAACAGAAATTTGTCTCTTTTTTATTTCACAGCTTAGTCAATTTATGAGGGGGACTGGTAGGGCGGGACAGGCTGTTAGGAACACCCTTAGATCCCAAACTGCTGAGCACCTCCTGACTTCCTGCACGCAAATCCACTCTGTACTTTGCAGGCTTAGGCTTTGTTTCCCAAGCAACATCAAGGTGTTGCACTTCTTTTAAAAACCAAGTTCCCATTTCTAACCTGTGTGAATGAAGTTTTTACAAAGTTTTCAAATTTAAACTTAGACACAAATGAAGGTAGCTAAATTAAAACCAGAATGCAGAGCAGTCTGTGCAGCTGATAGACAGGCTGATCAGCCCAAACCCGGGCTAGCCAACGTTCACACCCCAAATCAGAGGCATGCACGTGAGAGTTTGCAGAATTAAGGTGCAAGGTGTGCACGGGGTGTGTTTAATTGTGCTCAGGGTTGGGAGAGCAGCTGAGCTGGTACTGTGTTTGCACCCCCCGATCCTCAGTGCTTCCCCTCGGGACGCCTGGCACCCCGTGGCTGGCTGTGCAGAGCTCAGAGACAGAGGGACAGACGGGCTGGGCAGACACACTGCCAGGGCAGGGCCGGCGGGCAGGACTGCAGGGCTTTGGAGGAGGATCTGCAGCAGCGGATGGAGCTGCAGAAATTTTGGAAGCCACCAACGCCAAGCTCTGCCACGGCAGCAAATGGAGCTGCAATGTGCTGCACACCTCACTGAAGGCCAGAAAACCACGGGAAAAGCAGGAAGATCTTTCTGTCCAGCACTCAAAGAGAAGCCCCCGTGGTCACTCAGCACTGAGGCACTCGCTGGGGCTGGGGAGAGCCCCGGGTGTGGGTGAGGGGCTGAGCTGGGCAGGTGTCAGTGCCCACACCCTGCTGCCAGCCCCAGCTGGGGGGTGGCACTGGCCAGGCTCAGGGGGTGCCTCCTCTGCCCCCCAGGCTCAGGAGGTGCCTCCCCTGCCCCCCAGGCTCAGGGGGTGCCTCCCCTGCCCCCCAGCCCCAGCACAGCTGCACTGAACATCCCCTGTGGTGCTGCAGCCCTGCCCTGGAACCGCTGCCGTAGCTGGAACCCGTCCGGTCAGCGGCCTTGTGAATGACCAGAGCAACCTCTGACCGCTGCCGGATCCTTCTCTGGAGTTCCCAGGGCTTGGAGTTGAGCTCTGGAGTGTTTGCCATCGTTTGTTTGAGATAAGGAGAAGAATGTGTGATTTGGGAGCTGAGAGGATGGCTGTAATCCTTGCACACGTCCAGGGCAGGATGGACAGGGCTTGGAGCACCCTGGAGTGGTGGAAATGTCCCTGCCCGTGGCAGGCGTGGAGTGAGAGGAGCTTTAAGGTCTCTTCCAACCCAAACCATTTGGGATTCCGTGGTTCTATGACAGGGGACTCTCCACCTTGTCTGACTCCTGTAGGAGCAGCTGCCTGGCCATGCCTTGGTAAAGCCACGTTTCCCCCCGAGATCCTCCAGGAATTTCAACTCTCTGCCAAAATCCGAAGTAGAGGAGTGGAGTTTCTGCTGAAAAGTGGCAGGAGCACCCCGTGCTCAGGTTACTCCGTTGGGTCACAAACCCCTGGGACCTCCAGCACTGTCCCAGAAGAGACTCAGGCTGGCCTCAGCTTCCCTCCCATGCTGACGTTTCTGTGAGCCACTCCGGGGCAATGGGACTTGGAAAAGTGAATCACCTACGGCAAACAGGAGCAGCGTGATGCAGACGTGACAAACCCTCGTCACTTTATCACCACTGCACAAGTGCCAAGGCACTTCCTACCTGGGTCAATTCTTCCAGGCACTTGCTTTGCTTGCCTTGTAATCTCCTAAATTTGAGTTTTTCAAAGCTGCTAAGATTTCCCCCCAAATAAGACAAATTACAAAATGATTTATGTAATTTATGATCAAGCTTGACACTGGCTTCCGACTCTGCTTGTACAAACTAATTTTATATTTTTTACATTGCGTTTTTCTCCCCTCTAAAAAGCAAAAGAGCTGCTCAGCCTTTACAATGCTGAGGGTGTCAGATCAAAGAGATCTCCTAGTGGTTTTTATTCTAGATCTTGAAAATGACTTGTGCTGGAACAAAAATAATCCAATCAGAATCAAAGGGAAAAAAGAACCACATGTAAATTCAACTCAAAAATATTTTTTTGACCATGTCCCATTTGCTGCTTTGTGGAACAGAAACGTGGTGTGATGCATTGCTCCCCTCTGAGAGATAAAGTGGGACTTCTTGTTGTGCACCGTTCCTCAGGGCCTTTTTCGTAGTGTTGTGCTTAAAACAGGGAGGGTGGTGATGGGTGTAAACTGCAGGAGGAGCTCAACTCCAAATACACCTAAAGCCTGGGATTTCTCTTCCACATTCAGATTTTCATAAAGAGCCAAGTATTCTAGAAAGCTTCATCTGCAACTTCCACAGCCAAAACGATGCAGCATGTTATGATTTTTCTTTTTTTTTTGAGTAAGGAGAAGCAAGGAATCCTGTGAGGAGGTCTGATAATTGACTATAAGTTCCTTAATACATGCAGCATGTAGCAGCACTGGGGAATATTGCCCATGCTGGTAGAGGGCACGGAGTTGACTATTAACAGATTGTGATAATGTCATCTTGTTTTCCATTTCACTTCCTCGACAGAAGGAAGTGAACATTTATCATTAAAAGCGACAAGTAGAGAAATCCAGACCATGTTACATGAAAGGGATGCAGCCAAGGCTGAAGTGCTGTAAGGTTTCTTTCCCAAGTGATTATTTTTTTGTGAAATGCAATGAACAGCAGAAATGGGCTTGTTTCATGGGTAACAAACACTGCCAGCAGCTGAGGTCTGCCAGGACTCCGCTGGCGGGCAGTCGGAGAAGGGAAGTGGATCTTCCCATCTGCACTCCCCTAATTAAGAGCCTGATTCTGATCCTGCTGATGCAAGGGTGCATTTGGTCTTTGGAGAAATAAGAGTAAGGGCAAGTTCTTGGTTTGGGAGATCCAGAAATTTTTAAAGGGCTGTTTGACAAACATGGGCAAAGCTCCTCGGGCTGTGAAGGGCCCTCTCTCAGCTGAACTGCTTCCAAAAGCCTCACAGATCCCGTAGGGTCCACGTGTGGGAAGTGCACACACCAGAATGCAACGAAACTTCAAAAAGAAAAATTAGATCTTAGATTCAAAGTGAGAATGCCCCCCAAGAAACAGAAACTTGTCATTATGGCCTTATTGCACAAAGTAATATTGGCCTAACCTCTGTCTCACAGCCCTCTGGTGAGGCTGCTACCTCACCTTGCTCTGGCCACGGTGCCTACAACAGGTCAGGATTTTTTCTTCATTTTATGAGAAATTTTGAAATTAAACCCGAGACTTATTTCCTTGAGTCAGCACAGATGTCGGTGTTGAAAGCTTTTTGACACCTACAGTGTGAAAAAAATGTCCCAGTTTAGTTTAAAAGTTTTTGGAACAGGAGCCCAATCGAAGTCTTCATCCTGTAAAAATACCTTTTAGTGTAGAATTAAATTTCTAAATCCCATTTCTGAGCTGA
Source organism: Edolisoma coerulescens (assembly GCA_013397115.1). NCBI lineage: Eukaryota > Metazoa > Chordata > Aves > Passeriformes > Campephagidae > Edolisoma > Edolisoma coerulescens. Next base: position 277,296 of record VWZW01007191.1, on the reverse strand, counting down.
ATTCTTAAAAAGTTGAGCGTATGGGTGTTTTAACAAATTAACCCCCAAGCCCACCTGTTTTGTTTTCCTTCCTTTCCTTATTTTCGAGCTCGAGCATTTGCCACCCCACCCTTTTGCTACAAGAAGTTTAGTTTGCCTACTTCTAACACCGCCTAATAGTACAGAGATGGGGCTGCCTGCACCACGCTTGATCCCCTCCTGCCCTGTGGAGAGCTTTAGGGACGAGCATCCCCCAGGATCAATACTGGGAAGGGCAGAGACCTGCTTGTGCCTGCGGGTTGGCAGCACTGCTGAGGGCAGCCGGTGCTGTTTGACCGCAGGCACTGCCCGTCCCTGTGCCCTGTGCCCCGAGCCCTGTGCCCTGTGCCCTGTGTCCTGTGTCCTGTGCCCTGTGTCCTGTGCCCTGTGCCCTGTGTCCCGCTGGGCTCCTGCCCGTCCCTGTGCCCTGTGTCCTGTGTCCTGTGTCCTGTGCCCCGAGCCCTGTGCCCTGTGTCCTGTGCCCTGTGCCCTGTGCCCTGTGCCCCGAGCCCTGTGCCCTGTGNCAAGCCCTGTGTCCTGTGCCCTGTGTCCTGTGCCCTGTGCCCTGTGTCCTGTGTCCTGTGCCCTGTGTCCTGTGCCCTGTGTCCCGCTGGGCTCCTGCCCGTCCCTGTGCCTTGTGCCCCGAGCCCTGTGCCCCGAGCCCCGAGCCCCGGGCCCTGTGCCCTGTGTCCCGCTGGGCTCCTGCCCTGTGCCCTGAGCTCTGTGCCGGGTTCCTGCCCGTCCCCGTGCCCCGAGCCCCGAGCCCGAGCCCCGTCCCCGAGCCCCGCCGCGCTCCCGCCCGGTGCTGACGGCTCGTTCCGCCCTCCAGGGAGCCGCGAGGCCGCCTTCACCTACGCCATCATCGCGGCCGGGGTGGCCCACGCCATCACGGCCGCCTGCACGCAGGGCAACCTGAGCGACTGCGGCTGCGACAAGGAGAAGCAGGGCCAGTACCACAAGGAGGAGGGCTGGAAATGGGGCGGCTGCTCCGCCGACATCCGCTACGGCATCGGCTTCGCCAAGGTCTTCGTGGACGCCCGGGAGATCAAGCAGAACGCCAGGACGCTCATGAACCTGCACAACAACGAGGCCGGGCGGAAGGTGAGTGTCCCCTCCCCGCTGTCCCCGTGCCCGTCCCGGGGCTGGCACGGGCTCTGGTGCCCCGCAGTGCGGGGGAACCGCGGGGCTCCCGTGCCGGCATCGTTCCCAGCGGGACGAGTACGCCCTTCTGCAGGTTGTTGGGCCATGTGCTCGTCAAGTGTTTGTCTCAGTGTTACTCTCTGCAGCTGCAAAAAAGAAAAAAAACTCAAAACATTTTATCTGGGAAGTCAAACGGTACTTCTGGTAAAAGGCTGCCTGCTGCTGTGTGGGTGAGCGGGAGTCTGTCAGGTTCGGACACGAACGTCTCAGCTGAACAGGGATCGTTTTCAGCCCCACTGTTCAAACCTCTCTCTGTGTGAGCGCTACCCCTGCAAGGAGGAAAAGGCTTCAGCAGAGACCCCGGGCTGAGTCCCTGTCACACCGTGCTTACACCGTGACCGGATTTGGGGTCAGCACAGCAGGATTCCCACCCCACCCCGTCCTTTGGGACTGGAAGCAGTGGCTGCAGAAGCAGCACTGGGGAAGGCAGGAATCCAGCAGCTCCCACACACAGGCTTCCTGGGATCCCAGGCACTGGGATTTGCTGCCTTGGCCGTGTTTCTGATCGCCACTGGCAGCTGCTGCAGGCACAGGACCCATCCTGGTCTGACCCTCAGATCCCTGCGGGTCAGACATTCCCAGGCATTCCCAGGCATTCCCGGGCAGTCCCAGCAGTGCTGTGGCTCCCATTCCAGCAGCCAGGGGCTGTTTGTGTGCTCCCCAGGGCTCTCCCTGCGGGAGTTTTGCTGGTCCCATCTCCCAGGGATGTCAGTCCCCTGTTCCCCAGCTCTCCGTTTACCTGCTGTGCAGAGTCCTGACGGCAGCATTGTGCGAGTGTGACTGAGAGGCAGATGGGAGAAGGAAGTTGGGAGCAGCAGTTAATTTGTGGATGCTATTTTTGTGGTGGTAATTACCTGTAGGCTCTGAGACATCTCCAGTTATGCTGGAGCCAGGCAGATTGTATTGAAGAAAAGCCATTTCCACTCCAAACAAAAGCCTAACCTTTCTTTAATTTAATGCTACTGTAGGGGTTTTGTAGGTGAGATCATGAGTTTTACTCTGTGTAGTATCCCAAATGCCTGTGTCTGGCTCTCTGATGCAAAAACTTGTACTTCAACACTGGCAAAATTAGCCCTGAATTCTGAGAATAACTCAGGGATTGAGCATTAATATTGGCTAAACGAACGATCTGAGATCTGTGTTAGCTTCTGGTCGCACGGAGGCACATCCTGAACAGCTTGGTAAAACACCAACGCCCACTGCCTGCTCTGCTGTACAAGCACAGATCCAGAGAAACAAAAAATAGCAGAGGAGTTTCACCTCTGTGGGAAAGCCACTTCCTTGAAAGGTCTGCTTGTATCTGATGGGTGCTGGCAGTAAAAGATTCCCAGGAAATGACACACCAGCCTACACCAGACTGCAAACATAGCTGGAACTGCCTACTGGCGAGAAATTGTTCCTCAGTGCAAAGCTCAAAAATACAGACAGATAGAAAAGTTGCATTTTTTGCCTTGGTTATCCCGCAGGTGTGGACCTTGGGCAGAGGAGGCCGTTGGTCCTGGAGCAGGCTGTGGGAAGGCCAGCTCCAGGAGCCTCCCCAGCCTCCCCGTGAGGCTCCTTGAGTTTCTCACCTTTCCGTGCACAGTTTGCTGTCCTGGAAGCTCGTGCCTGGAAGGTTCAGCTCTCCTAATTGTTATCTGGGAGAGCAGTGGTTTGTGCTATCTCTGGCTATCTGCCATTTCTCCAGCAGGCTCAGGAACTGCTCTGATGGAGAGATATTTCTGCGCTTCTTCCTGCATCCCTCACTGAGCAAAATTACCCATCGTTGTTCGAGCAAATCTCTGTTTGAAATCTTCAGGGGAGAGAAAGAGTAACAGGACTGAGGAGAGCCTTGTTACTCCACTGCCCTGTAGAGAATGAATAAACGATGTTTTTGCTAGAGAGATTTCTTTCAGGCTTTGCTCCTGTGTGAAAGATCAGAGTATTTAAAGACAATTGGCAGGGGAGGCCATTACAGGTATTTGGCACGCCAGGACTCTCACAACCTGACTCTTCCACAACAAAGGCAGCCTTGTTGTGAGGTGGAACTCTCCATTTTGGAGCAGTATGGATCTTATCAGCCTCCACACAATCTATTCATGGTGGCTTTCCTCTGGGCTACGAATTCTTGTCTTGTTTTACTCGCCCATGGCTAGGTTTTGATGATATTTATGCACTTAGGAGACAGACTGGCACCTACCAGGCTTCCAAAAATAAATCAATCCTTATTGATTCCTTACCATCACCTGTAGGCACTGCTGTGCTGTTCAGAAGTGAGTTGCCTCTACTTGTTTGGTCTTGCAACGTGAAACTGTGCTGTGCCCACTCACCTGGTGCTCCCCTGTGGAAAGGTCCTTCCCCAGGGTGACACCGGCTGCAGGTGGCTCAGGATGCACTCTAGGAAAGCACAGATCCATCAATATCGAGTTGTCTTCTTGAGAACCCCTGGTAAAATCATCCATTCCATCTTGGTGGGTGAGAAGGGTGTGCTGGGCTTACTGGGAAGACTGGGCAGAGAGGGGAGTGCGCAGTATAACCAACAGAGAACCAGCAGGAAAAGCCTGATCCAGGATTGCTGGAGACCTCAGTTCAAGACTTTCCTCCCTCTCACAGTCCTGTTTTACCCAGGCAATGTCTCTGGTCCCTGCAGTGCCAGCAGCAGCCTCAGAACATCCTGAACACACGGCTCTGTCAGAGCAGGGGCACAGCTATCCAGGGAATGGGCACGGCCTCAGGGCTGCCAGAGCTCCAGGAGCCTTTGGACAATGCTCAGGGTGGGATTGTTGGGGTGTCTGTGCAGGGCCAGGAGCTGGAGTGGATGATCCCTGAGGGTCCCTTCCAGCTCAGGATATTCTGTGATTCTATCATCTGCCAGCTCTTGCTGGAAATGAGACAACTGAGGGTGTCAGACATGGAGGATTTCAAAGGTCGTAGGAGGGGAACATCCATGTTCCTTTGCTTGACAGCTTGGGACGTGCAGTGCTTGGAAACCCCGGTGTGCCTGCCCAGGACACTGCGAGGAGCAGCCCCTGGGAGCAGCGAGGGGGACACGACCCCTCCCAGCTGCTCCCACCCCCCAAACACAGCCAGGGGTGCCGTGGGCCCTGCAGCCAGGGGCAGCTTCCCTCACTGCTGAAGGACAGGGCTCTGCTTCTCTCTGTCTGGGGCACAAGGCAGCAGCACCCAGTGCTGCAGCACAGCTCGCAGTGCCTGGGCTGCGTGGAGGGACAGGGCCAGAGCTCTGGGCAGGGACAGAGCTCCGGGCAGGGACAGAGCTCCGGGCAGGGACTGAGCTCCGGGCAGGGACAGAGCTCCGGGCAGGGACAGAGCTCCGGGCAGGGACAGAGCTCCGGGCAGGGACAGAGCTC
>VWZW01007191.1:158482-272270 GCA_013397115.1 Edolisoma coerulescens | reverse complement strand
AGGGACTGAGCTCCGGGCGGGGACAGAGCTCAGGGCAGGGGCAGAGCTCCGGGCAGGGACAGAGCTCCGGGCAGGGACAGAGCTCAGGGCAGGGACAGAGCTCCGGGCAGGGTCTGAGCTCCGGGCAGGGGTCACAGACACGCTGCGAAACCGGCCCCGAGCAGCCCGAGAGCCTCGCTTCATTTGTCAAACCCACTGCAGAGCGGCGATTTCTGACCTCCAGAAGCAGAGTTTAGGGTGTCTTTCCTCTTTGAATTAGTGTTTCCTGAAGTGCTGATTCACTGCAGGAAGGAGCAGGCAGTACAGTGAGAACAGGAGGAGAATTCATAACAGCTGGGTCAGAAAAGGGAGATAAAGCTTCAATTAATTTAAAGGCATAATCCTCATTTGCCCTGCAAACTTCCATGTGAGGGGGAATAATTGCAAGACTGAATTGTCTGTTAGCAAATTTGTCTTCTCAAATATAAAGTTGATTAAATTACTGTAACACAGTAATGCATGTCTGAGAGATATTTGTGCTCCAGGAAATAAAAATGTTATTCTCCAGGTTATCCTGCTAAAAAATAGCGAAGTAGATACTGAAGGGCTCTACACATTTTGGCTGTAAACATTTCATTCTGCCAGCATGGCGAGGTACATGACCAGCCTGCTCTCTCCTCTCTTTTTCCCTGTGACATTGAAATTCCACGAATGGCATCTTGCATCAGCGTTACATCATATTAAGTATAATGCAATATTATGAGTCATTGTTATAAATCATGGGCACAGGCTGCATTAGAAGGCTTTTGCAATTCAAGAGCACATCAAGGTGGATTTTTATTCAGCATTTCTCTTTGGAGGCACATGCAGGTGCACTAACTTTGCAATGTCTCTCCATCCTCTGAATCAGGAGCATTTCAGATTTCCCCTTCAGCTCTGGGGCTCCCAGGGGATGTGCAGGTTGTGCCTGACAGAGCTGCTGCAAACAGCAAACAAAGCTGTGAGCACCCAGGAGGTGTTTCTGAAATGGAACGTGCAGGGATCATGAGAGACTGAGGTGTTCAATGTTTTATCCTGTAAAAAGCTGCAGCAATGCTGGAGTGATGCACTGGCATTTGGGAAGCTCAGGGGCTCTCCCAAGCTGTCCTGGAAAGCCCCCACTTGTGGCACTCTTTACTTGCTGCTTCTCTGGCCTCAGGGGGACACTGCCACGAGACTTTCCTGAACATCCTCCTCTCCTTGCGGAGTGTGCAATCCCCACGGCAGGTCCAGTCACATTTATCCAGGTAAACCAGAGCTGAGTCCCTGCCCTCTCTGCAGCCCCCAGGCCTGGCACCCCAGCTGTACTCGGTGCCATTAGACAAGGAGCCCTAAATGCCACAAAGGCTTTCCTGGCAGCTTCGTCACCACACGTTGGCTGGGGGCAGCCGGGCTCCCGGCAAGGCCAAGCACTGAGTTTGGAGTAAATCCAGTTCACTGAATGGGAGAGCTCCCAGTGAGGCTGGTGGGACCACAGGGCACAGCTCAGCGCTTCCAAAAACCCCGTCCAGCTCCGTCCCGAGGCTCTGCTGGGCAGTTTCCCAGGTGTGAAAAGAAATACACACCCCTTGCACCCTTACAGCATTTTGTTTGTGTTTGAAAGGATCAAAGCACTATTTATGGCTTTCCTACTTTTTTAGGTAATAGTCTGAAAGCAAGTCCAAGCTTGACAGACAAGCTCTGCATCTTCTCAACAGCCCAGAGTAAAGATAAAGGGAGCATTAATGTTGGTCTAAATTATGAGAGGGAATTGGACTGCACAAGAACTGTAATCCACAAGAATGAATTTTCATTCCACTTGTCCTCCACTTTCAGCTAATCAGAAATGGTGATACATGGTCCTACTTGTGTTTTGGCTTTCAACTCCCTCCTATATCTCATGTGGTTGAAAACTGAATTCCTGATTTACGCTGGAGATTAGGGGATGATAAATGCTATCGCTTACCTGCAGTCGCAGTTTCAGAGGATTCTGGCATTCTGAGCAAAACATGCATTTCATGTGTGTGATTACTGGAGCTGACAGTCTGTCATGCTGCTGACAGGGAGAGCTGGGACTGAGGGCCAGGCTCTCTTCATAAATAACAGAGGTCTCAAATTCCAAATCTAATATCGTGCACCTCTTACAACTGCAATAATCAGATGCTTGCTCTGGTGATTAATTTGCTCAGCAAAGCCACAGGCTGGGTCACAGGTTTCTGGGCAATTTCTGGTGTATTTTGGCCTTTCTCTTCGGACAGTTAGCAGCCCTTCCCATTGGCACACACTTGTCATTCCGTGCTCAGAGAGGAGCATTGGCTGGACAAAAGTAGGTGCTCTGTAGATTATTCCCTTCTCCCAGGGTTTTCAGCATGTTTGGAGCCTTGGTAGAGCCTTTGGTGTCTCTCCTGTTACAGAACAAAAGAAATGTTACTGGTTTGAAGCAAACATGGATTTCACAGAGCACAATCACCCCCCAGCAGATTCCTGCTGGGTTTGGGTGTTGTAAAACTTATCCTGGTCACGGAACAAAAAACCTGAGGGGTTGGAACAAGATGAGCTTTAAGGTCTCTTCCAACCATTCTGTGACTCTATGAAAAGTTGCAAGAAAGAAAACAGCACCTGTTAACCTTTGCTGTGACCTGTGAGCTTCGCTGTCTTGCTTTGTGTTGTTTTTATTAACCTGAGCTCTTTGATGTTTTGTTGAGAAATTTAACCAGAATCCAAGATTTTTGAGCTTCCTACCTAAATTTTGGCCTAAGTTGTTGAAAAATTTTCAGAAATAGCTGTTGAGCACTGTTCTGCTTCTTCCAGATGGCGTTTGTCACACTACAAATTCAGGTTTCCAAACCCAGGACTGATTTCCTTGCCTGTTATTGGGATTTTCCATATCCACACTTCAGCAAAACTCAAAGAAGACTGGTATTGGGCAAGTCAGCAGGAAACTGATGGCTGGGCCAGTTCCCTGAGAGCACTTTTAATGCAGAAAGAGGCCGTGTTTATACATAAAGTGTGCACAGATTCCGCTGGAGATCTCACACCGTGCAGCCTCATTCATTGCACCTCTGGCAGACTAAAGCCAAGTCTCGGATGTGGGGCTGGATTCTGCTCCTTGCTGTGTCAGCAGGGGCAGAAACTGGAATCCTCTGCAGTTACAGCCCAGACCTCCCGAGCCTGAGCTGAAAGTGTCTCCAGGAACGTGTCCAAGAGCCTCGCAGTGATGAGTCAGGAGCATGAGCTCAGTTACCTGAGCTGGGCCTGTACCTCAACCCTGGTTTTGGTAAAACTGGAAGTTAAACCAAGGTTTGGTTCAAACCTTGTCATTAGCACGTGGTGGCAGAGAACTCTGAAATCATGATGCCCTGAATGCTCACCAAGAGCAATAACTGCTGGCATGTGCTGTACAGATGGAGCAGACTTTTGCTTTAATGGAAAGAGTTTCCAGGTACTTTGAAGTAAACAATTAAAAAATCAATGAATGAAGAACAACCTTTTAGTCCAAGGACACAGACAAGGCCTGCTGGTACTGGAAGGATGCAGAACTGAGCTATGAAAGGATAGAAAGGTTTCAGGGAACTGTGGGGACGATGCTTGGCTCTCATGCCCAGTTAGTGCCAGAAGTCACTGGGACTGACTTGAATTAGTGCTGGTTACTGAATTCAGCCTGAGCCTTCTGGCACTTGACAGCGAGCTGCACCTGAAGGGTGTCCCTGGGCCAAGCAGCAGGAATGTCATGGCATGGATTCCATCCCAGCTGTGAGCCAGCTTCCCTCCTGGTGCCCCATCCAGGTTCCCGTGGGAGGGGGCTGGTGGCCTGCACTGAGGGAACGAGCCTTGCCTAAAGCATTCCAGGTCTTGTACCAAGCATGGGACCACCCACGGTCAGGGGACAGCCACGCACCCTCTGACAGAGCTGCTCCCACGGGAGGTGTTCCCTGGGTCCCAGCACACGCTGTTATCTTTGGGTGTGCAAATCCTGCAGGCGTAGAGCAATTAACTATTGAGAGGGCACAACAGCCTGCAAATAAAGCAGTTCAATAAGCAGTCAGGAGAATGTGTCCAAAAATCTTGGATTAAGACTTCACAGGAGTTTCTTCAAAATGTCTACACTTTGTGGTATTGAGTTGAAATGACTTTTTGAAATTTCCAGTGGGAAATGAGAAGGCAGAAGGGAGACAGACACTAAGAGAGTGCTCAGGCTTTGCTTTCCCAGGGAATCAGCCCTGCCTTGCTGTACTTAGAGCAAAGCAACAGCCCTGTGAGGTGGGAGGGTGAGCTGGCCCAGGGGAGCCCCATCCATCCACACAGGGAACCCCAGGAGTGAACTCTGTTAGCATGTGATTGCTTTGTAAGACAAAAGCTTCAACTATTGCTTAAAACAACAGAATCACAGACTCACAGGATGGTTGGGGTTGGAAAGGACCTCAAAGCCCATCCAGTCCCACCCCTGCAGTGAGCAGGGACACCTTCCACTGTCCCAGGTGGCTCCAAGCCCCAGTGTCCAGCCTGGCCTTGGGCACTGCCAGGGATCCAGGGGCAGCCACAGCTGCTCTGGGCACCCTGTACTTAGACTGCACGAGGCATTACACATAAATTTAGGAAATTCCACTTTCTTCTGCATAGGAGCAAATTTTCATTGAGAACAGGCCAGAAGATCCTTGTTAAAATTCTTGGCCTGGGTCTGGGCATGCTGCTCTTGGCAGCTGTGGGGCTGCAGAGAGAGGCTCTGCTGGTAGGATCTTGTATCTGATAAGTGGGAGCTGTTTGAAAACATGGAAGTGTGGACTTATTGTCCCACTGCAACTGGAGGGGGAAAACACTTATGTGTTAAACTTAATTGGAAAGTCATCTTTCTGGGATAGTTATTCTCACAAGAATATTGCTGTTAACACCAAAATCGTGTTACTTTATGATAACACGAGTATTTTGAATTGTAAACACACAACGTGTGGAAGTCTGCTCACAATGCACACTCTGTCACTGTGATCCAGCTTCTGCCTTACAATAACTGACATAATTGCACGGTGATTAACTGGAGGGGTAATGAGAAATTTCTCTTAAACTGGCAAGAATGGCTCTCAGTTCCCTGAGCAGCTGTTGCTGGATGTGCCAGCCTGCTGAGATCCCACCCAGGGTACAACCACCCTTGGCAATGGGCTTGGAGCCTCTGCCACAGCCCAGGTCGTGTTATCCCTGGAAAACAGAGTACCTGGGAGTGGGAAGGGAATGGGAGCGGGTGTGAGGTAGCTCAGGTGCTCTTCCCAGCTCAATAAATGGTAGGTGGGCAAAGCAGGCCGTGGGTGCCTCTCCAGTGTCGTTTACTGAGTTGTGACCAGTGTCAGGACGGAGGTTTAAATGTCTCTCTGTATCAAATATGAGCATACCTCCTGCTTCTTTCTAGACCAAAGGAGTTAATGAAGAAGTTGAGCTAAGAAACATTGTGGTTTTATAAATGCAGTACTGGAAAATTGACGTAGAATTACTTTGACATTACCTAAAAAGGTTGATAGAAAGGAAAAACATCCATTTGCAACTAAAACTACTGTCTCGGAGAACTAAAATCTGTAGACATTTTTCAGCATGATGAATAATGTCTGTGTGGTATTATCTGCTGGGTACCCAAGGGTTAACCCTCCCAGTTTGGAATGCAACTCAATGAACTATAATTAACTGTGTGTGGCTATTGGTTGGGAATGTTTGGAAGCAATATGAAGTGATAATATTCTGCAGCTCGTGCTCCTGCCAGCACCTGGCTTCGTTAGTTTTGCACGGGAGGTGTTTCCTGATCAGTTGTCTGGAACCAGCCAGGCTGCTCGCTCGGTTTCCATCACTCCTTGGAAACTTTTCTCTCGACAGCTGAAGCATTTGTCAAAATGCTCTGCCTGGTGGCTCCCAGTTCTTTGTGCACAACCCTTCCCTGCCAGCACCACGTCACTGGAGAGCTTCCCCTCCCTCTGGTGGGGAGAGTCCCACGGAAGGTGCAGCGCAGTGGGAGTGAGTCAGGCCTGGGTCGTTCCTCTCCGTGGGCATCCGCTGGGACGAGGACAAATTCCAGTTGTGTCAATTCTTGTTTTCCCTGCATCTTTTCTGTGTGAAGAATGACTCGGGCTCCATGACAAATTCCAAAGTGAGGGGCACCAGTGACGTCCTTGTCTGAATAACCCCAAGACTTTGACTCACTGTGTTCCCAAACTGAGGAGCATAATTTAATTCAGCTCCTCTTACCTGGGAGTGTTTCCTGTTTCTTCAGAAATATCATGCTAAAATATAAACTAGAAGCACAGTTACATTCCTAATGACATCTTCGTTCAGAAGCCCAGAGAATGGATGAGGATCACTCTCCCAAGATCAGAACTTAAACCAGACACTCTGGACAGAGGATGCTGGAAGGGTTGTATTGACTTTGAGGAGGTCAAGGTCAGCAGACATTGCTCAGTTTAGATTTCATTGACTGCACTGTTCTGATCCATGCATTGACTGCGGGGACAAGTTTGTAGGGTGAGGCAGGGATTAAGGAAAATGGTGTTTTTAACAATGGACAATCATGACATTTTTAATACGCTGCAAAATATCACACAGATCACTATTTTAGAGAGTCCTGATTGGAAGTATCAGTATTTTGGAGTGATTTTTGATTGGTGACCAGAACATAAGGAAGAAATGACCTAAGAAGAAATGTTATGTGGGTAATGTGTCAGAAGGCAGAAAAATTGCTGTCTCATTTTCTTTCTGAACTGTCTTAGTGTCAGTGAACACCAAGCTGTCTCTTAATTTCCAAAACTCCTCAATCTTCATCTTTTATTCACTGCTGGCATGAACCTTCTATCCAGTATCTTTTTGGAAAGGAAGATATGTACTGTGGAAAACTTATGTAGTGATAGGAAGGTGAGCTAGATAATACAACCAACAACTCTATCTGTAATTCTGTACCACCACCCCCACTCCCAGCCTATTTCAGCTTCATCCTACAAAGTGCCCAGGTAGGCCAGACAACAAGACTGTTCAGTATTTCACAAGCTAAAATCCATCATGTCCACAGTGTCAGTTTTGCTTGGACAGCAGAAAATAGCGATCCTAGATAAATTTTCCCCTAATCTCACAATCCCATTTCAGTAAGGGGCTAGGAAATCACATTTTCATTTAAATATGGAATATAAAATCACATGTTGAACGTCTTTAAGACAATTCAGCTATATTCTAATAATAACAAGTGAAAGCACATTAAAAGAAACTGGATTTTTTTCAGAACTATTTTTTCCAAGTTCCTTTTTATGACACATCTTTAAACTTCCTACATGATGACACTTACTTGGCACTGCATTGATCCAGTCTAATCTAGGTGATAATGTGTCTCACAAGAGTTATTTTTCAAAAACAAGTAGTTTATCAAACCCATTGACGGTTATGTTTTCAAATTATTTCCATTTTTTTTTCTGTTAAAATATTTGCCTTGCTTTTAAATAGAAAACCCCACAGAACCCAAAGGCGAGTGGTGTTGCAGGCAGCTGCACCCAAAAGCCACCACAGCAGTAACCCCTCAATAAACTGCCAAGCCACCTATCACATAGTGAGGTTTTGTCACCAGCAGCCGAGGAAGCACCAAGTGCCACACCAGGACCCCCCATTTCCCAGCCACTTCCAGCAGACAGTGGGAAAATGCTGCTCTCGGTCTCTTTCCTGGTGTAAAACTTAGCTAAGCACTGGTTTGGATGTTTGCAGTTGAGAAAAGGTTTTCTGACAGGACTTCCCATGAAAGGCTGGGTGAGGAGGTTTTGCCCTGAATGGGACACAGAAAACTTTGTCTCAGCCACATCCCTTAAAGCAGGGGAAACTCAGCCTGAGGCTGTGGCTCGGCAGGTCAAGGTTTTGGTTTGCATTTTGACGGGCACAGAGAGATGGGAGGGCAGCTCCTTTCTGTCTGGGGAGAGCTGGGATGTGCTCGGGAGAGGGGTGAGAAGGCGAGGGGCACCAGGGCCCTGCAGCTGTCACCAGATGTGGTGGGGAGGGCAGAGAGCACCTGGGGAGGGCCAGACCCCACGGGGCACGGGGGGTTTCGGGGGTGCCCCTCCTCCCAAACGCCTGCGGATGCTGAGCTATCAACACCAGGGGCAGCCACATCACACCCAGAGCCTCGGCAGGATCCTGATGGAGATAAATAAAAACTTCAGAGCCTCATCTGGCTGTCACAAAGCGTGATTAGAGCAGCAGAGCAGTCTGAGAGAACTTCTGAGGACTGGGCAGTCCCGGAGCCTGAGCCACGTGCACGGGATCCACTGGCACAGTCACTTTTGGGAAACCAAGAGGGCTTGGGCAGAGGATCATCCCAAGACCACCTACAGTGGCAGATGAGGTGTTTTCCTAGGAGGAGCCCTCAGTGCCAGAAAGCTGAGGAAGAATTCCAGTTCTCAGGAAGAATTTCTTTGTGGAAGGGGTTGTTAAACTTCGGCAGGGGCTGCCCAGGGAGGTTTGGAGTCCCCGTCCCTGGAGGTGGCCAAGGACACCCTGGAGGTGGCACTCAGGGCTCTGGGCTGGGGACAAGGTGGGGACTGGGCCCAGCTTGGACTCGATGGGCTGGGAGGGCTTTTCCCCCCTGAATGTTCCTGTGGCTCTGAGGTATTATGACACCTTGTTTAATTTCACAGAGCAGCTCCTACAGCTTGCAAAAAGGCAAGGGCCAGGCCTTGTGGTTTGAGGAGAACATTATTAGGTTGTGTGAGAATCCATCTCATTACATCTCACCTTTTGAAACCAGTTATGTCCTTTTTGTCCCAAGTTCAGCTGTCCTTCAAAAATAACAACTCTGAAAACATTCTGTGAAGTTTATTTTCTGGACCCAGAAGTGGTGATAAATTGATTTAGTACACGGCAAGTCATGGAGGTTATCAGAAGTGTAAGAAAAATATGCAGGAGAAAATATTTTTTGCTGCATTCCTCTCAGCCTTTACTGGCCTTGCTCTCGCTCCTTTGCCATCCTGCACAGTGTTAGTGGCTGAAGGGCACCAGCTCTGGGATTTATACAACACAACGTGCCCAGGGAAAGAGGAGAACATCTCACTCCGTTTGCACGTGCTGGCAGCAGGGCGTGGGCACTGTGAGCGTGCAGAAAGCCTAACTAATACTTGTTCTTTGCTGGTTTGACACGCTGTGGAAATAGAAGCTGCATTTTAAAAATAATTGCTGCATATGATCAATTTTTTATAGTGATGAAGTAAAGGGCAACTAATGTTCCAGGCAGAAAGTACAAAAATAAATATGAAACTCTATAAAGGGCGTATAGGAAATGAAAGGAACCTCCTGCTTTTGGTGGCATAGAGAAAGGTTAGAAATAAGACATAAAAGATTGAACTTGTGAGAGTATAAAATTCCTGAAGTCTTCATTTTTGAAGGTATCATGACTTCAAATCTGGAAGTTTTTCTGCTCTTTAAAAGAGGATATCCCCCAGTGAAGGTAGATGGTGGTGCTGGGAAGTCCCACCCAGCTGTGGTGGTTGCAGCAGGGTGTCATTTATCAGAATGCTCCTGGCTCTCTTCATGACCAGCCCTCAGAGCAGCACGCTGCCTGATCTTCTGAGACACCTCTTCCAGGGGAAGGACAAAGGTGGTTTGATTGATGCAGGTCACATGCTGGGGTGATTCCCCACTCATTTTTTATTTAAAACACAAAAATTCTTGTAATGAGAAAAAGGGTTCAGCCTGCCTGGGGTAGCAGGATTTCTGGGGCAGTCACAGCTCATGGTGTTCAGGAGCAAAGTTGTTTGAGACTGACTTCAGATATTCTTTTGCACAGATTTACTTGTCAAAAGCATGAGAAAACAAGAAATCTTTTGGCTGTGCTTAATAAGATCTTCGTAAGATGTTGAAGTGAGGTATCAAAGCGTGTCTGGGATGAGTCACTCGGTGTGGGACACAGTCGTTTCCAAGCTCATCCCAGTCCGTTTGCCAAAGGATATCAGTGCAAAATGTGCTCTGCAGAGCCCGTTGGACAGCAGCTCTGTGTGTGTGTAGTTGGTGGCCATCCACTGACGGAAATATTTTCTGTCTTTTCTGTTAAGTATGCCTCTGCTAACTTTAAACTTGCGTTTGAGTGATTTTTATGTAGTTTCTCACATTTCTTAAAGATCCCATAGGATTTGTCTCTGACAGCAGTGTTTCCTTTTTTGTGCTCTCTCCTGTTCTTCTTTTTTCCAATCGAAAAGCACCAAGTATTGCTTGCACTGCCCTCAAATTTCAGAGCTTTGGTGCTAGAACAGCCCTGCACGTTACCCAAACAGTGGCATCCTTTTGAGATTAATCTCACACTTTGATCAAACAAGTGGCAGAGACATTTCCCAGTAACTTTCAGAGACATATTCCCTTTTCTGTCTGTCCAGTCAGTGCTGCACACCCACCCAGTGCCCTTTTCCATGCCTGCTCTCACTCTGCACCTCCCTGCCAGTTGCCCTACCCATGGTTTGGTTCTCAAGTTATTTTGTTGAAAGACTAAATAAGACATGGCTTTATTCTGTTAGCTTAAAACATTATTTTTATTCAATGAATCCTTTCCAATAGAAAAACAAATGTATCTCAACATCATTCCTGAAGGTTGAGGAGCTTTGTCTTGTTTAAGGAGCTACAATTTCCTCTGTAATAATAAAAATCACAAATCCTCACCTTCCACCAGCTGAAAGGGGCACCTGTCCATGGCCCTCCCCAGCCCAGAGAAGTGTTGTGGCCTCTCTCCAAGCCCTCCACGTTCTTCTGTGGAGTGAAAACCTCACTCGTTTTGCCAATAGCTGTGCTTTCCCCGACCTTTGGTGAAGGCCTGTGTGCAGGCATTCGCAGCAGACGGGGATTGCCTGGCCCAGGTGATCTGATGTCAGACAAAATTAGGCAAGATCATGGCCCTGGTGGGCCAGGAGCCAGAGTCTGTGTCTCACTGATTCCCCGGGCTGCCCATGCAGGCTGGGGCCGGGGCTGCTCTGGCCGCAGCACTGGAGGGTCCCTGGCCTCAGCCCTGTGGTGCTGGCCGTGCACGGATCCCGTTTCCTTGGGAATCCTGCTGGAGGTGGGATGATGGGAGGTGTGGTGAATTCCAGGTTTGAGTGTCGGTCCTTCAGCCTTGGCTGCAGAGTTCTGGTGGCTGAGCCAGCGCTGGGCTGGTGTGTTCCACCCCACAGGTGTGGAAATGTGGGGTCCTTTGGGAACTCAGCTGGTTTGGGGCTGGGAACCCAGGACACAGCACTGAGCAGCTCGGGGGTGGACTCTGGGCTGAGAGAGCCCTGCGTGGGTGTGAGCAGCGTTTCTGAGCACGCCGGGCACGGAACCAGCTCTCCCTGTGCCCCCACAGCAGGGGGGGACCCCCGGGACCCCTGGCAGAGCCAGCCCCAGCCAGGCTCCAGGACCACTGCAGGACCATGGAGCTGAGCCGGCCCCTGCAGCTCCTGCAGCTGCCACCCTCTCTTGGCCAGCCCAACATTCCCTGCAGGGCTACAGGGGGAGAGGAAACACGTTCTGTGCCTGATGGCAGTGCCCAAAGGTGCTGCATCTGCAGATAACATCGGCAGGGAGAGCCAGCCCCAGCTCTCCCCACACAAACTATTTCCCAGAGGCAAATGGCAAAGGGAGAGAGAGGGAGGAACAAGTACTGACAGTTTGCTGTAGGAGCTCAAAGGAAAAGTGGACAAAGCTAAAAGAACTCCAGCTCTTTGTCTGCATTTAATCCAGTTCAGAGCATTCACTGGTGCATACAGATTTACTTCCCGTGGCTGGTGGAACTGGATATGGTCACTTGGTAAGAAACAGGGGAGCTGGGATTTAAATTTTGTGCTCTCCAGGCTCTTACATTTTAGGAAAAGTCAGTCTGTAACATACCTGAAGTTTTAATCTAATGGAAAAAGTTTGAGCTGCTGGATAATTCCTTCAAAGAAACGAATCCTGGTACAAAAGGTGAAGAACACTTTCTGGTTTTAACACAGACCAAGTTTTCAAGGGGAGGGCACTGCCTTTGGCTCCTGGAAACCAAGGAAAAGACTGTGGCCTGCTGTCCCTACCCGAAGAACCCCATATTACAGGCCCTGATTCATCAGAGGGTGCTGGAATAATACAATTGTATTAAAATACCACCCTGCACGTATTTTAATGTGGAACAAATAGTCCAAGCACCTGCTATCAAACAAAACTATGAACTCACCACTGCAGGGTTTGCTTTTGCTGAGGACAGACAGTTCAAGTTCCATTTTCTACAGGCTGTGGAGCCAATTTGTGGCTTGCTGAATTGGCAGAACAGGGCCCTGAGAGCCCAGTGAGGAGGGTGGGTTTGTGTGCAAGGACAGAAGCAACACAAGGGGTTGTGAGCTGCAGGTGGGGAGGCTGGGTTAGAGGATGGGTGTGGAGGGGAAAGCTCAGTGACAGAGTGCAGGCACCTAAACGAGGCAGATGTGCCTGAGAGATCCCAGCACGGAGGGCTGGCACCCCTGGCACCTCTGACGAGTGCAGAGAGAAAGGGAGAGGTACCCTGTAAACCTCAGGAAAACACAAAACCAATAAATGGAAAGGAGAACCATGAAGTAGCACTTTCTCATCCTCTGCCCCTTCCCGCCCCCCTCCAAGTGTTTTTGGACCTCTGGGAGGGACCCCTGGCACTGGGGCTCAGCTGGTATTGCTCAAACTTCTCCTGTTCAGGCAAAACCAGACCTTTTCATGCCGAGTGCCCAGGCGTAGGCGAGAGCTGCCAGGAGGGCTGGCTGTGCTCGGTGTGACCGGAGCAGGAGCCCAGCCCGGGACACGGGGCCGCCCCGGCCGCTGGCTCAGCTCCTTCCCCGGGAGCTCTCATCCCTCAGAGACTGCTGCCTGTAAGTGGGATGGCAATGAAATAAACCAAAAGGCAATTTAGGCTACTTAACTACACTTCAGGAAAAAACCCCTGCCCGGATAGATGACACATGATGTGTTTTGTGTTAATGCTTCAGCCAATTTGGCGGATCCCCATGGCAGGCGAGTTGGAAATACTTTGTTGCAAGTTTGAACATCGTACCAGGATGTAAGGCCAGCCCCTTCTACAAGAGCAGTGATTGAATTAGGGCTGAGAAATGTATCCCTGGCTAGTTTCAATTTTAAAAAAGAGAGCTTTTAAAAAGGTACAAATGAGGCTAAAGGAATTTATGTTATTTTTCCGGTTTCTGTGCTATAACTCCTTTTCCATCTCCTCATCTATCTTCGAAGTGTCCTGCCTTATGAATGAGTGAGCAATAAAAGAAGTATGCAGTGGCTGAGAGAGAAACTCAAGATAACAAGATAAAGCCAAAGCTTGAGCAGAAGTTAAGATGTAGATCTGAGTGTGGAGGTTTCTCACATCTGAGTTTTAGGGCAGTCATTGGATGGTTTGCATGAAGAACTGATTTAAAACCAGCAGCACAAAACATGCACCTAGCATGTGCTGGGTTCACTTGTGTCAAAGGCTTGGACCTGTGCTTTCTAGGGCTGCGATCCTGTCTTCAGACCACATGTGCTGACAATCTGCTCATAGACTGAAATAAAAATAAAGGTATTTCATAGAATCAAACAATCACAGAACCACAGAATGATTTGCACAGGAAGAGATCTTGAAATTCATCTAGTTCTAACCCTCATTCTGTGGGCAGGGACACCTTCCTCTCTGAGACATCAGTGCTCTCTCCTTGCCACCCCCAGCTCCCACTGAGGTTTTAGGCTCGAGGTCCCCACACACGTCCAGCCTTGGGGCTGGACTTGGCTCCTTCGGTGCAGGCTGCTGCTTTCTGCTGAAGATCGCCAGTGACCGTGTCTGCTGCTTCCAAACACCCAGAACTGAAGGGAGGGGCTGTAACAAAGGGTTAATTCCAATTCCATATCACTGACCTCCCTCCAGCCTTCCTGGCTGCCCAGGTTTGGAGCTGCACGGATCAGCTGGGTTTTCTCAGGGGAAAAATTATGTGGCCACTCCCTGAACCCTGATAATCCCTCTGGCTGGGCTTTCCAGTGCTGTTCTCTGCCAGGTTAGGCAGAATTTCATCATCAAAATTATTATGGCCTCTTTCAAGTAAAGGCCAGTGGGAAATTAATTGCTGGAATTAGGTGTGTTTGCTTGCGTGATCCCAGTGTCGCTGCTGCTCGGGGTCAGCTGTGGGGCTCAGGACACAGAGCAGGGACTGAGCTGGTCTCCAGTTTTATTTGGCAAAGACTGGGCTGGTAAAGAGCGGGAGAAGATACAGGGAGAGAGTTCCAAGGGATGTGAAGGCAGAAGGGAAGATGAAGCTTGTTATCTTCAAAAGGAAAGTAGTGACAAATCAGGCATGAGAGACCCCTGCAAGGAACAGGACACGAGACAGGTTGGAGTGAGCCATGATGTTGAGGTGTTTGAGATGCTTCATAGTATTAAAGAGGTAGAATTTTTTGAACAAGAATTGATGACAAAATATTAAATTGATTCCTCATCTTTGCCTTCACCCTTTATGCTCTAAGACAGACCAGGTTTTCTCGCGAAGTGGCTGTGGTGTTTGTGTGCTCTGTGTGACAGGATGCAAATTACTTCAGACCTTCCAGGAGTGTGCTTGGCTGTGGTATATCAAAAATAATGCTTAGATTTCCAAACTGGAGCATTAAGTTGTAACATTTAGAACTGGTGATGCCGGCATGACTAAATAATCACCTGTTCTGTACTGCTGATTAATGTGAAACCTACGGGGGGATAGGCATTGACAGAGTTTATCTGCTTGTTCCTCTCTTGCTCCACCTTATGCCATTTTCATGTGCAAGGTCTGAGACCCAGTTTATTTTTGAACCTTTTTACAAAAGTAAAGTTGTGGCCCCTGTTGTTGAACTCTGCAAGGATTCTGCGTGGGGCATCTCATGTAAAGGTGTGATTTTCTGCCAGTTCCTCATTTCACTGCCCTGTGCCCAACACTGCAAGACCAGACAAATGTGAGGCACTGGGCAATCATGTTGAAGCAAAGCTGTGGCTGAGGAGGGTCCCATTTTAGCTTTGGTCCCTCGGCTGTGAAGTTAGGCAGAGTTATCCTCCCTGCTGGGCTCGCAGTGCAGAAGGGGAATCAGCTTCACAGGCAGAACTGGATCATACTGATGAGCATTTGCTACCTGGGACACAGCGTGACCTGGGTCTGGTGGCAGCTCCCACTGCAGAGCAAACCCTTCTCGGGGTGTCACCAGTGTCCATCAGGCAGCCCTGGTACTCTGAGGGGATTCTCTCTTGCATTAACACTTCCTTCTTTGTTCCTCTAACCACAGATCCTGGAGGAAAACATGAAGTTAGAGTGCAAGTGCCATGGGGTCTCGGGGTCCTGCACCACTAAAACCTGCTGGACAACGCTGCCCAAGTTCCGGGAGCTGGGCTACATCCTCAAGGACAAGTACAACGAGGCCGTGCAGGTGGAGCCCGTCAGGGCCAGCCGCAACAAGCGCCCCACCTTCCTCAAAATCAAGAAGCCCCTTTCCTATCGCAAACCCATGGATACGGACTTGGTGTACATAGAGAAATCCCCCAACTACTGCGAGGAGGACCCCGTCACGGGCAGCGTGGGCACGCAGGGCAGGATGTGCAACAAGACGGCGCAGCAGTCCAACGGCTGCGACCTGATGTGCTGCGGCCGCGGCTACAACACCCACCAGTACTCGCGCGTGTGGCAGTGCAACTGCAAGTTCCACTGGTGCTGCTACGTGAAATGCAACACGTGCAGCGAGAGGACAGAGGTGTACACCTGTAAGTGAGGCCCTGCCCGGGGCTCCTCCCCAGCCCAGGATACCTTTGCACATGCACTCGATGTACCCGAACGGAACTGCGGGGCGGAGCTGCTCTCCCTGAAGGGATGCTGACGGATGGAGCCCTCTCTTCTCTGCTTTCTCTTCTCTTCTCTTCTCTTCTCTTCTCTTCTCTTCTCTTCTCTTCTCTTCTCTTCTCTTCTCTTCTCTTCTCTTCTCTTCTCTTCTCTTCTCTTCTCTTCTCTTCTCTTCTCTTCTCTTCTCTTCTCTTTTCTCTTCTCTTCTCTTTTCTCACGTTTCGTTGCTTTCGTGGATACACATTTCAGACTCTTATCAAGTCAGCCAAGAAACAAAAACAAACAAACCCCACCCTGGGCCACCAGACACACAAAAGACGGAGAAAAGGATCATCTCATTTTGAGCCTGCACCTCGAAAGGAAGAAGTGTTGACTGGAGAGACACCAGCCAGGGAGAAACCTCTGGGTGTGGGAACTGACCCTTGCTTTGGGAAAGAGATGGTCAAACACTTCTGTGTACGAGGAGCAGGGAGGGGTCGGGGAGAAGTCCCTACAAAAGGGCTTTGCACAGGATGGGGTGGTCAGAGCCTGCCCGTGAATCGCCCGTGGGAGCGTGTGGATGACACAGATTTCGGCTTCTACACTCGTGAAAAGCTTCTACTGATCTTGCCCATCTTTCCACCTCACAGCACTTGCTGCAGCAAGAAGAACTGTGCAAGGGTTCTGTAGACACTGCTTTATCTGCCTTTCTCGTGTGTGTGTGTGAGCTGCAGATTTTAGCACAGGGATTTGGGACACTTGGGCATAATAATAGCAATATTTAACAATTTATTCAGATAAAACTAATATTAATTTATTTAATTAAAAAAAAAAAGAACTTTACCAACCTTTTTGGAACTATTCTGCAATTAAAGTAGTTAGCTGGCTTTCTTTGTGGAATAATTTTGTAGGATCAGCAAGGAAAAACTGGAGCTGTATATATTATTCTTGACTAGGATATTTCTATTAGTTGGACTTGCAGGATATGTTCTACAGTACTGGATGTTTAAGGACAAAAGCTGGCGTCTTTATATATATGTACATACACAAACACACTGTATTTTGGGGTTTTTGTTTGTTTGTTTCCTCCTGTTTGCTGCTAGTTGTCTGGAACAAAAGTGGAGTGGTAGGGGTTACAAATCTTTACCAGTTTTTGTGGTTATTTTTTTTTTCTTCGATTAAAGAAAGAAGCATTAATAAAATCCTGTTTGGAATATGTCTAAAAATAAGAAAATCCAGACAATTCCATCTTTTGGAAAAATCAACCATAGGATAAGAGAGTATATTTTGTAAGAGACTATTTTTATATAAATATTTTATTTATACTACGTCTGCTTGTTCAACCTGTGCTTTTTCTCAAAACAGGCATACAATTTGTAATTCTTAGGCTATTTAACAGAGAAAGGGTAATTAGTTTGTGAACACAACAGCAGCAAGCTGGATGCATTCAGCTGCAATTGGTGGATGTGTCAGAAAGCAGAATGAACTTTCTCTCCGGATGTGTGTACAAACTGGCTCTTTTCCTGCAGCTCAGTTTGCAGAATATGCAAAACAAGAACAGGGTATGTAGCATCAATTTTGTCACATGGCTTGAATTCATGATTGGTATTAACTGGATGCTCATTTATCCCATTCAAGAAAAAAAAAATCCGAATTAGCTTCCCACATGCGTCAGTCATTAAACTGTGGCGTTATGACTCGCAAATGTGCTGTGTGTGCTGTCAGTTAAACCTCTGCATTGTGCTGCTGTCAAATCTGATTTCCATCAGGGGAAGACTGTAGACTGTGACTGTAATAACTAGCATGACACACATCGTCTGATTCTCATAGATAGGATACAAAGCTTACTTTTTGTCCAGCTCCTTTTGGCACTTACATTATTCTTTCCCCTCTAAAGGCCAGAGCCCAAAAATCCAGAAAAACATTCGGACAAGTTTAAAGAGGCAGATTTAAAGACTGCTCACTTGTTTTTCAGAGCCCAGCCAAACCGTTTTGCATTCCCTTTGTGGCATTTCCTTTCTATCACTGCTGATTTCTTCAGACATTCGAGTGGTAAATGTTTCTCTGCATTTAGAATCATTCTGTTCCTCCTGCTTGACTCACTTGTGACTGATAAAAAAATATATCTAATTTTAACGTTGTTTTTCACTGGGTAAGAAACACGGCCCAGTTACAGAAGATATTGCACATTGCCTGGGACAGGTCCAATTCTCTCCTCCTTCCAGGCTGCAGGATCTCCCCAGGTAGTGAGGCTTCAGTGACGGGAAGGTGTCACTGACTCCCTGGGCAGCAGCAAGGGCCACCAGGAGCAGGTGGGACAGGTCTGCCCTGTGTGCACTGATCCTTCTCAGGCAAAACTCCCACCTAACGCTGCGAAAACAGAATTTCTGAGAAGGGGAACAGGAGCATCACAAAAGATGCTGCAAAGTTTGACACCCCACCTTTCAGGACTTGGGTTTTCACTCACTCCTTGTATATACATCACTTAAGAACACAAGCCCATGCAGAACCTAATCCTAGCAATCCATAGTAAGGGTTAACACGGTTTCTTTGCAGTCCTGCCACTTAACACAAAATAGAATTTTTGTTCAATTCAGACACAAGAATGGGGTATCAAAATAAAAAGTTATTAACCTAATTTACTTTCAAACTTATGGCTTGTCAATATAAAAGCAAAATTTTATTGGTCATTGAGTCACTGCTCTTAGTCCTTCTAAATTCCGCACAACAAGACATAAAATGCAACCATGTACAGGAGGGATGTTCATTACAACTCTGTATTATGGTCAAATAATTCAGATCTAACTTTTAATTTTGGAATCTCCCCCCCAGTTTGTATTGGGTTTTGGTTTAGTGAATACCATATCATAGCTAAAACTGTGTTTTCCTCACTGATTAGAGTTACTTTACAAATTATGACTTTTGCAGCATGTTTTTACCATAGAAAAATGATGTGTAAAACTCCTGCTTCCTGTAAATGTCCGTATGCAGTGATGTGCCATGTACAGCTAGCAGAGTAATTATTGAAGGACAAATATCTTTAAACAGTTTTACTCACAATAATAAAAAACTGGATGCACAAGGAATTCAATTTGGTACACATCTTCCCTATATTTTACAATATTCCTGATGAGAACATGGAGCGAAAAAAAGGGAAAAAAAATGTTGATCTGTTTAATAACTGGAATAACAGTTTGGGAACTATGAATTAAAGAGCTAGGAAAACCAAATGCTGCATTCAACCAGAAGGTGTTTGGAAATCTGGCTGTGTCATCTTAGATAGGAGAAATCTGGCCCATCAGAATGTGCCATGAGCCTGGAGTTAATTGGTCGTTTGCTAAGTGGGCTTGAATGGCACGAAGAATAAACAGGAGAAGGGAGAAGATTTAGGGGTTTGTAGCTATTCCTCCCCCCGACAACAGCTTGGGCTTTGTGCTCGGGGATAGAAGAGCTCTGTTTTCACGTGGGGAAGAGCCACACAATGGCCCTGAAATGCACACAACTGCAGGACAGTGCAGCCCTCCAAAGAAAATACATCTTTTCATGGGTGCTGCCAGGGCAGCGCGGCGCTGCTGGGCACGGGGACAACCCGGGTGGGGCCAGAGAGGAAACACAGCCGAGGAGCAGGGGCAGGGACAGGAGCGGGAAGCAGAGGGAAAAAGCCTGGCTGCAAGTTGGGAAGCTGTTAATTATGGAATCTCCCCTCCTCATCCCAGAGTGGAACCCCAGTTCGTGGAAATGAAGCTCTTCTGCCTCAGGATTCCCAAATAAGTTTTAAGGACTTTGCCTCTCGGCCTTTCTAAAAGGACAGCTAACCTGAATTCACTCAGCTTGATACCAGAAGTGCTTACATAAAACATGGATCAGTCAGTGATTTTCTTTGCCATGTATGCACAAAGCTAATGGAGATATGTCTTCCAACAGTGATAATTAAACTGAAAACATCCCTAAAATTTACCTTAAGTGGCTCATTTGGTAAGTTATTGTTAGGGGACACAGTAACTTAGAAAAGGCAAATAATGGCTGCAGACCTTATTGCACAAGGCTCTTAATGAACTCTGCTGTGGATTACAGAACTGTTTTTAACTGACCACACTTTAAAATCGATTTGTTAAACAGAGAAATGTTGCAGGCTGCAGTCAGGGTGCACAAATTCAAATTAAGATGCTGCATAAGTATTTCTGACAATATTTTCACATTTGTCATTATAACAGACGTGAGGAAATACACACAGTGACTGTCCCAAATGTGCACATCAACCCATACTGCCCCTTGGCCCCAACTTGGAACAA
Organism: Edolisoma coerulescens; assembly: GCA_013397115.1. Taxonomy (NCBI): domain Eukaryota; kingdom Metazoa; phylum Chordata; class Aves; order Passeriformes; family Campephagidae; genus Edolisoma; species Edolisoma coerulescens. The sequence continues at coordinate 252,217 of VWZW01007191.1, read as the reverse complement.
AGAAGTCGACGGAGTAAGAAGGTCTCCAAGCCTGAACTGCAGGGAATCTTGGTGGATGGAAAGTTGGATATGAGTCAGCAGTGCCCTGGCAGCCAGGGGGGACATCCCTGTCCTGGGGGGCACCAGACCCAGCATGGCCGGTCGGGCCAGGGAGGGGATTGTCCCGCTCTGCTCTGCACTGGGGCAGCCTCGCCTTGAATATTGTCTGAAGTTTTGATCAGTGCAGTATAAGAAAGAGTGTCCAAAGGAGGGCAGTGAAGATGGGGAAGGGTCTGCAGGGGCCGTACAAAGAGTGGCTGAGGGCACTTGGTTTGCTCAGCGGGAGAAGGGAAGGCTGAGGTCAGAGCTCCCGGGGGCTGCAGCTCCTCCCGAGGGGCAGCGCAGGGACAGCTCCGATCTCTGCTCCTGAGACAGGGACAGGACCCGGGGAGCGGCTGGAGCTGGGCCAGGGCAGGCTCAGGGGGGATATCAGGGAAAGGTTCTTCCCCCAGAGGGTGCTGGGCACTGCCCAGGCTCCCCAGGGAATGGGCACGGCCCCGAGGCTGCCAGAGCTCCGGGAGCGTTTGGGCAGCGCTGCCAGGGATGCCCAGGGTGGGGTTGTTGGGGGGTCTGTGCAGGGCCAGGGGCTGGACTGGGTGATCCTTGGGGGTCCCTTCCAATTTAGGATGTTCCATGATTCCAGGCAGGAGACAGAAAAAGACATTTGAAAGATAAAGAAGCTAAAGGCCTGTAACAGACAGGGTGCAACCCAGAAATGCTTTGGAATGCAGAGGAAAAAGCATGGGAAGGAAAACCCCTGAACAAATCAGTGCACAGAAGGGACACCACTGAGTCCACCAGGGAACAGAAAGGGCTTGGCAGAATGGACAGAGTGTAGCCAGAGCTCAGCCTGCCCCGTTGCTACACAGCCCATAGTGCAATTTCATTTGGATCAAGCCAAATCCAAGTATCTATTCCCTCGAATCAGCAAGAAACCTGTTTTGTGAGTTGTTTCTCACACTAAATTTTTTACCTAGCAACTTTTCTTTTGCACATGGGCGCATGGAAATATGCACTATGGACACAACATACAGTGTATTTTTGAAACTATTTAAATCCTACAAAGGCTGTTAAATTCCCATCACCTTGAGAAAGAAGTTAACAAAGAAGGATGGAGAAGATCCGGTACAGGTAGTAGTGTTAGACCATAATGCCATCACACAGGACTGGAATATATGTCATTTATTTTAAAAAAAAAAGTATTTTCTATCTATTAAAAAACCTCAGGATTGTTCCCCGTGGCCTTCTCTAATGCTGTGATGTCAAGCTGTACAAATGTTCTGCGCTGAGCCTGGTCTCAGCCAGCCACTATTATCCCTACAAACTGACAGGAAATCAGGAGACACAGAGCCCAAGAGGGTTGGCCAGTGGGCACAAAGGCAGCCTGTGAGAGAATCAGGGCTATGGCCCAGATTTCTCAGCTTCTGCCGTCCCATTTTAAGGAACTCGAGCAATGACTGCTTTGCCTCCTTGTAGGAAACACACATCCAGATTTGAGAGTTTGGGAAATGCATTCACTGCGTGCAGTGATTTCCCTGCGTGCTCTGTGTAGCTGAAGAGAGGAGACTCCTTCCCAGGCTCATTAAATGCCGAGCACACAGTAATTAATATAACCTCCACATTAAGTATGAGTCATGCGCCAGGGAAATGGAAGAAACCTGGTCTCATGTTTTGTCTCCTCGAGTGGAGCGATCAGCAAAGCTGGGAGGCACAGGAGATAGCAGAGCAGGCTTTTTGAGTGAGGGGATGTGGACAGCAGCTCCACAGAGGGAACAAACAGCCTCTGGCAAGCTGGAACACAGCTCAAAGTGTCCACAGAGCAGGGGCACATTGCTCTGATGCCTCAGCACTGGAAGCACAGAAAAGAGTTGGGGAATATTCTAATGGAAAGTGTTTAATAGGGCAGGGTTAAAGCACATGGCATTCGCTGCCCCCAAAAGAGGGGGATGTGAGGCAACTCACTGGGGTCAATGAGTTGCACCAACTGAGTACAAATTGTGAGAATTAGAACAGAAGCTAAAAAAATAATAAATGGATTAAAGCCTTTCTGAGAAGTTAGAAAGGCAATTTATCTGCTCCTGCCTCTCCTTTTGTGCTCAGCTCAGGCACCTGTCAGAATATTTTGACGCTTGCCCATCTTTAGTTGCGAGCCACACGAGCTGAATTCAGATTAAACAGTAAAGAAAAAAAGCATCCCAGAATATATATTGTGTTTATTTAGGCCAGAGCAGCTTGGCCGACAGTGCAAGATCAATCAGAGCCTAAAAGGAAGCTGGCAAACTCTCAGTGCCTCGGCACATCCAGGCTGCACTTCCTCAGAAAGACAAGGGAGAGGGGCTGGGAAACTCTTGGTGTTTGTAACACACCCTTGGTTGATATAATAACGAGATGAGATAAGGGGATACACAGACCTGAATTAATGGCTGCACACCAAAGTTGTCATTTTGATGACTTGTTTGGGCAGGAGTGGCAGTGGCCGGGTGATAGATTATTCTCCCTTTATCCTGCCACAATGACATCTGCTTTATTCACAGATCAGCCACCAGTTGCTACAACAACGCCAGTGTGCTTTAGAAAATGTTGTTGAGCTGCTGAGAGAATCTTGGCTACCCATTAGCAAAATGTTAACTATGCAAAACCAAAGAGCATTTGGTTTTGTTGTAGGAAAGAAGTCAATGCTCTGCAATAACTAAGAATGTCAGAAAGAATTTACATTCAAAAAGTAGAGAAGGGGTTTAACCCATGATATCACCATGATTCAAAAATCCCCCTGGAATTCATTAGTGAGACATTAGGTCTGAAGAATAGAGAAAATAAATAATGAGTTTTAAAAAGAAAGAACAAATACACTTTCCTCCGAGCAGGTTGTTGTCTGCAGCATTTTAACACGTCCGTTGCCCTTCACTTTTTCCTGTTCATTGTCTCAGATTTTTACACAGTAAACCTTCACTAATAGGGGTTTATTTATTTTTATTTATTTCTTTTCTTCCCACTTAGCACTTGGAGGAGACACTGGGTGCTGGTAAACCACGCCAGGACACTGAGCTGGCTGCCAGCAAAGCCCCTGCGCCCACTTCAGCGTGAGGTGAGAGGACCTCGTCCTCCAAACTATTCCTTAGAAAGCCCATTCCAGGGAAGCATTTGCAGGGGGAACAGCTTTGTCCTGCAGCCAGACGAGGCAGCCCCGTGTTCGGGGGCTGTGCTGGGGGCAGGAGCCACGCCGGGGGCAGGTGAGCATCCCCGGCAAGGGGAGCATCCCTGGGGAGGGAACAGCGCAGAGCCGGGTCCAAAGCACAGCAATCGCCAGCTGAGGTGGCTGCTCTGAGGGAGAGGAGTCCGAGCTGCAATATTTCGAGTGAAATTCCTCCGGTTTCTAGGAAGGTGCTGCCTGTCATGCCCCAGGTGATGGATGGGGGGCTGCCTGCCACTGAGGGTGCTGCTGATCCGTGTCGGACAGCATCCTCCACCGAGGGAGGCTGCCCTGCTCCCAGCCCTCTCTGCCTGTGGAACACAATGGCTCTCTCCGTCTCGGCCATAATTTTTCATCCACTTCAAAGTTAAGTGAATGTAATTCTTAATTTGTTTTCCAAATGACTCCAACAATTTTCTTCCCTTTGTCTCCCCAACAAGATCAGATCGATTTTACAATGTGTTGTACTTCAAATTTAACTTCATTAAATGTTTATAACATTAAGAGGCTAATGACATAAGCCTTGTCTGTGGTATTTATAGGCTTTATGAAGAGACTGAAGACCTGAGAGGCCTGAAGTTCAGGTTAATTCTTTGAGAACGAAATTCAACACCTGGTTGGAGCTGAAGCACACAAACCAGCAGTACTATGTCAGGGCTATCATGTTAATTTAGTTTATCAACCATATTTACTGTTGAAGTTGGAAATCTCCACCCAGCCCACAATAGATCATAGGTGTATTGTTTTCCTGTCACAGTAAATAGGTCCCAAATGCTGATCTAATGATCTCGTTACATAACCAAGCTCAAGATTTGTTAAGCTACTTATTACTGGAAGAATATATGTGAAAAATTGCCAGTAGCCACTTCTGCTACATTCCAAACATGTGCTGGAGTCCCCTCCCCGGGTTTCCTGGGTTCTGCCTGCCCCAGTTTCAGGTTATAATTGCAAAGATTGATGGAGAATTCAGCTGCATTTTGCTGCTCACCACCACCCTGTCCAACCACCATCGGTCTGGTTCTCCTCCTTGGTCCTGAGCTGGCTTCTCCTGGAGATCCTTCCTAGAGCTGGTGATCTTCAGTCCATGAGAGTTAAAGGGACATCTGAATGCTGAAGTAGTATTAGTTAATGCTGAAGTAGTATTAGTTGAGTCATATTCCAATAATTTTCAAGGGAGTACAGGTGAGGAGTGGTTTGGGGGTTTTTTTTGGCATTTTTAGAAGGGTTTTCTTGCTTTGTTGTGGCTCATAGTGTAACCAGAGCTTCAGAACCACCCGTGGAGAAGGGTGTTCAGAAGGTGGTGGCTGCAGGAAGACATACCTGGTGCACACACCACCACATGTGGGGGTGGAACTAGGTGATCTTTAGGGTCTTAGAGCCATTCAGTGATTCTCTGTTCACGTGAGGCATGTGCCAGCAGCTCAGAGCCTGTCCCGATGGCCCAGGGAAGGCACCTTGGAGGCCAGGAGGCAAGAGAACCTCTGGCACTGCTGCTACAAGGCAGCAAGAAACAGGGAAACAGGGGTGTAACAGGGGGCTGATGGGTTGCTTGAAGCTTTTAAATGTGTTGGATCATCCAGCTTTGCCCAGGAATGCCAGCAGACATTTTGTGTAATCCCAAACTCTGAATTCATTTGCTCTCAGATCCGCCTGGAACGAGCACGTGGGACTCAGTGCTGTTCTTTGGGACTTGGTGCAGTCCAGGACCAAGCTCAGAGCTCTTCACACCCACCCCAGGCACCCCGGCTTTCATCTTTTCAGGGCCCAGAGTTCATTGTCGGCTTTAAAGGAGGAGCAGGGCACAAGAGGTGGTTTTTAAAAGGACCCTTGTATCACAGGTACAGCAAGCAGAGAACGGCAGCGTTCGCCAGCATCGTTGTCATGGCTACAAATTGCAATCTCTGTCTTCTACACGCATGGAATGTAATCTGGGAAGAGTCCAAAGAGCATCCTTAAAAAGCCACTGCCCTGCGGTGGCAGCCCCGAGCCTCCCCAGGCCACCAGCAGCCACCCTGTCCCTGTGCCCAGGGGTCTGTGCAGTGCTGGCAGAGGGCAGCTTCTCTCCCAGCTATCCAGCTAAACCCACCACGTATCCCCACTGCCCTGATGTCGGCCAATTTGAGCTAATTATACACCAGGAACTTTATTTCCTGAAAATGGATATTGCCTTAGCAAGAGGTATGGATAACATCTTCATCTGCCAGAAACAGGATAGTTTTGACAGAGTTATGTTTACAAACACAAAATTTATCACCTTTTTTTGTTTTAAATGGCACCTGTGTACACCTGGAACAAGACAGTAGCTAATGATTTATGCCGGACGGTAACAAGGGCTGGTTTTGCTGGAACTCTGCCACAACTGAGTGTCTGTTACTCTGCCCTGCTGGGTCAAGACAACACATCAGTCAAGTAAATCACTTAAGTAAATTATTGAGGACTTAAATTGACTTTTTCTACATAATATGTAATTACTTCCTTGAACCAACATTCCCTTACATCACCGATCTAAAAAGCTTTCTATTTATTTTTTAACTGAATATTGATTGAATTTAAATTACAGCCAGCACGGACTATTTATCTGAAGTTCAGATTCTAGGGAACAAACTTTCCAACAACATTGTCAGCCTTGCAGGCCCTCGCCACCCACGCACCCACGTCACCCAGCTGCTCTCTGCCCACCACAGTCACAGTGCAGGGACCAGCCTGGTGCATCTGCCGAGCCCTGCAGAGCCCAGGCACCCCAGAGGAAATGGCTGGGAGCCTGGAGATGCTGAGCTGCTGCAGCAGCACAGGGAGAGATGAAGGGCTGAAGCTTTGCAACACCAAGTTCTCACCCTGGTGGGGTGAAACAAGGAGGATTTCTGCTGTAGCCAGCAGAACTGTGAAAGCCAGAACTGAGAGTTACACGTGTAAAATCTCCATGGGGACTACGGGGATTTAGAGCCCCACAAGGCTGCGTCCGCTGCTGCCTGTGCTCCTGTCACAGTTGTGGAAGAAAAGCCAAATATGCAGAGATTCCTCATCACAGAAGGACAGCGAGAGATTTTGGCAGCTCGCATTCAGCCTCTGGGCTCTCTGCCTCCCTTCAAACACAGGGTGCTCGTCTGTGGCCCTGCAGTGGAGTCAGAGCTCAGCAGCCCTGAGACAGAGAAACCTGCCCAGGTCAGCTGCTGCACAGAGAGCTTTTACCCAGGAGCTGTGGGACAGCAATTCAGTTCACAGGACGTGGGCCTGTATCACTGGAATCATCTGAGATGTCAGGAAAAATCCTCCGAGTGCAAATATCCTTCCTGCCAGACTGTTTGTGTGTCCTGCCCTCAATCATCCTCCCCAAACCACCCTTCCAAATCCTATCAAAACCCCCCAGTCTGCACAGGAATTTTCCTGCTTTAGGAGACAACCAAGTGGAAGCGAATACCAATCATTTTCAAAAGTGTCTGCATGCAAGCTTGGCAGAGGGCAGGAGAGGCAGGAAGGAGACACTGGGCTCAAAGAAGGAAGTTTTCAAGTTGGAGGAGTCTTGCAATAAAACCTCTCACACAGGCAGGGATCATGTACCCCCTCCTGCTTTGGGCATAAATAAAAAGCCCTTTAAATTTGAGTTCGAAACTGGTCAAGTGACCCTGGGCTGCAAAGTGTGCAGGGTTTGAGAAGAGGCCAAGGAGGAGGCTGCTGACCCCAGCAATGATGAGCAGAGATCAGATTTGTCAATGTGCAACATTTAATATTCCTTAGTCAGAATCGTTTCCGGTTAAAATTGGCAGAAGTGGTGAATATAATTCTCTTAGTATTTTATTAGTGAGATGGGAAGTTAATGGGAAAGGGCAGCTAAAAGTAGTTTTGCTAAGGCTAGAAAATTCATTAAAGTCAGCGTTGTCATGGATTACACCCAAGGTCACAGGATTCAGTCACAGGAATTGATTAGTGGTATTTACAACTCAACAAATTGCTTTAAGCAAGAGTGACATCATGCCCCACACTGTTTACCAGGGGAGCTGCACGCAGCGAGGCTGCAGAGCAGCACACCAGCCTGTGCATGGGTTAATGCAGTTGGTGTGGGCTTCAGCCACAGCCAGGAGAGTTCTGCCCCCCCAGTCTCGTGTTCTGGGCAAGGCTGCACTCTCTGAACCCCGGAAAGCGAGGAGGCTGCTGCTAGGTGAGCACTGCTGACCAGCATCCACAGCCTTCCTTTTCATTCAGATGGGAGATTAGAGAAAGCCACTTTCTACTTAATGCAGCTTACTGCATTTTAATTAAGAATAATTTCAAAAAGCAAGGTCCTACTTGTATCTGATGCAAGAACATGATGCTCCCAGCACACCAGCAGACAGAAGAGCAGGCTGTGGCCAAGCCTGTGCCCTGAGAGCTCCTCCTCAGCACTTACAGGCACTTGGGCTCTTGTTTAGTTCTGTGCTGGGTGAGGTGAACAGGAGCTTTGAAGATGTGTATTAAGGAGCGGGGCTCAGTGATCCTTGGAAGTCCCTTCCAGCTCAGGATAGTCCTGATCCTGTGATTCCATGTCAGCGCAGACAGAGACCAGGGAATCCCAAACCAGGAGTCATTTCATAGGTCTGTGGAGAGTAGGAGCTAGAGGAGAAAATTCTCCAGCTGCCCCAGGGTGGGTATGTAGTGGCCAAGTTCCTCTCCCCAGGCCCAGATTAAATGGAGGTGGGAGTGCCACCAAACCCACGGGCACCAGCGACACGGGGCTGGCTTTGGCTCCGAGCACCAGTGGCCAAGGGAGCTGCTCCCCTCCTGAGCTGTGTGACCCCCCCACGCTCTGGTGTCACACAGCCCCAGCCCCGAAGCACCTCCTCGTGCCCTCACCTCCCCGCTCAGCAGGGCACACTTCACTGTAAAGGCCATTTTCTTCCAGAAGAAGGCAAATCCCCTTTCATGTAACTGCATGTGCTTCAAGGTGCTTGTGGACTTTGACCAACTGGTTTGTACACTCAGACTTTCCCCCTCCCTGCTGGAATCCGTCATTCCCTAATGCATTACTTTACACAGCAAATTGAATGTGGGTTTGTGGGTATTTTTGCCAACCTTTATGAATCCTCTTGAGTGATCTGTGGATGGGATCAGCAAACAAATTTTGTTCTAGCTCTCCAAATCCTGACACATGAATTGATTTCAGCAGGACACGTTAAGTGAATGATGGATCTCTGCCAAAAGGGCATGTAGGATTTTGCAGGGGGGAGGAGGAAAGAAGAAGACTTTGCTTTCTCCCTTTTTTCTCCTTTTTAGCCGGTCTTGTTAAGAAAGGGCAAAAGCACTTAAATTCATTGCTCTCAGAGTAAATTGGTTTTCTTTTCTACCCTCTCAGAAGTGTTTTCCCTCCCAGGCTTACCTCGAAGCAAAAAGAGGCGAGACGCCTGCTCAGCGGGGAGCCCACCCGCCCCACGAGCGGCACCGCGGGCCCCTGCCCGGGCTCGGCTTCCCCTTGGCACTGCCACCCTCCTGTGCCCTGCCTGAGGCTCCGCTGACACTTTCTCAAGCACACTGGGGCTGGCAACAAGAGCGGGGCTGTTTCAGTGGCCCACAGTGGGATGGGGAGCTGGAGGGAGCCCGCTCCTGCGGCTCGCAGCTCCCGGCAGCGCTCAGAGCTGCTCTGTATGCCGAGCCAGGCTCTGGATGCTAATTTGTTGGCACTGCAAACTCCCACTGCAAACGATAGATCCCATGACCTTCTTCAGTTACAGATAACACAAACTACAGTTATGTTTAAGTGGCAGATTGGTTAACCTCAGCGGCTCCCAATGCGTTCCTCTGACTCCGTTTCTGTCGGTAATAAAGGGTTGCCTTACAAAGGCACCTTGGAGTTTCTCGCAGGGAAATCTGGCCAACAAATCCTTTCTTGTGAGCAGCTTTCTGCACTGAGCTGCTGCTTCAGGCAGGCTGTGCATTGCAAATGCCCTGAAGCACCAGCAGCGGTGAAGGCACTGCTTTGGGACAGGTGTTGTGGCAAAGCGCTTCCCAGACGAGGTGCGCTCTGTGGGAACTGCTATTGCTGCTGTAATTTCCAAATCCCCCAAAAGGATTTGTGGGCAGAATCACCACATGAAATCTCACCTGGGCTTTTAGTCACCTCTGGAGGAGGGCTGGTTTCAACCAAAAAATGTCAAAATAGAGTTATACAGATGTTTCTGCTTCTCAGAAAGACATTCAATACCTAAGCAAAATACTCATTACCTCCTATATTTTACTTCATATGGCTGTACCATATTTATAGCTACTTTTACCTCTAACTACCTAAAAAACTACACAGGATTTCAGTGGACAGTGCAATTTTTGTCTTATTACGAGTGGTGATGTGCAGCCATCATAAATTTAGCCCTGTCTGTTGTACACCCTTTATCTTGTGCATTAAGAACGGCATCACCTTCATCACAGAAACCTTATTCCACATCAGGGATGAATTCCTGGCTCCAGATCTCGGGAGGCTCCTGCCTTTCTGTGCCCAGCAGGACCTGTGGTGTGTAGTGACCGCGTTTCCATCGGAGGCATGCACAGCTCTCAGGCTCAGCAGTGTCTCAGGGTGCCACCAGCCTCTGTGAGCACAAAGTGGTGGTGACAGGAGTCCAGAACTGGAAAAACTGGAGAGTTCCACGCTTTGACAAGCTCTTTTAAGCAAGGTTGTTCTTGTGCAGCTCAGCCAACGTGGCCCATTAGAGCTGCCCTTCCCTCTGGGGCTGCCTCCAAAGGGAAGGAAGGTGCAAACAGCTGCTCGGGATGAACCAGTTCTAGACCATCCTCCTTGTTCAGACACACAGAGGAGCCTAATGCTGCTTGTACAGAACAGGGGATTCAACCCAGGGAGGCAGATCTGCTCCTGGTTGCCAATCTATCACTGCTGGGTCAATTATGTGCCAGAACTGTCTCAGACCTCCTAAAAGCTGATGTAGTTACACAAACAGAAAGTCATTACTGCCTTGGCTCCAGAGCTGCTCATTCATCTAACTCCTCAATAGCTGGTTCAAGAATGCTAATTAATAGTAGTTTATCATTAACGAGCTGGCTTTATTTACCAAGATTTGCCTTTGGTTTGCCAGGGACGAGACTGCTGGAGTTCTGTTGTGTTGTCTGACTTGCATCTCGTTGAACATTATAAACTGGATTTATATGGTATGAAATGATGAATGAGGACTGAGTCATTTCATGTATTAGCATTTCATACTGCCTGAAATGAGACCATTAATTAAGTTCTACAACGTGTGTAATTATTCCTGTACATCTCAGGTAAGGAAATACTACAGCTTCACTCTGTCATAGTAAGTCTGAGCATCCAAATATCTTTTAAAGCGTTCAGCAAGATTTATGATCATCTTCTCCTTATTACTGAAATGAGGCTCTAGCATGTGATGGAGATGCCAGGACATGACACATCTAGAACAACCCTTAAACCCACCCAGCAGTGCACCTGCACTGCAGCATGTGCACTCTTACACAAGTGATCCTTCCAGAAATAATTTTTTTCTCCTTTTTGTGGTTCCTGGAAATATTTATCATCAACTCAATATAGTTAAGGAAAGCATCCTGCTTTTAAACATGCTGGGTGAGACGATGCTGCCAGTAAAGGGAGGGTGCTTGGGGCCAGTGGGATCCAGAAGAGGTGAAGTCTGTCCTTGTTTCCCTGCCACAGGACAGGGCAAGTGCAGAGCTGAGGGACCACGCACTGGGAACAAGTTCTGCCACTCACTTTCCCTTTTCTCCCAGCTGCTAAAGGTGATGAGCAGGACATCAGTGAGATAGAGAGGTCTTAAAACCTGACAATCAATAGAAAATCCCAAAATCTCAGTGCCAAGTGCTCCATTTCCAGCCTGCAGCGCACAGGGATACCTGCTGGTCCCAGGAATCCCACACAGTGCCAGAGCCACCCGAGGCCCTGCTCAGCTGAGTGGGGGAGTGGTGTCACCCACCCCAAGCGGTGTTACAGCTGCTGCTGCTCTGGAGCAATCCCGGAGCTACAGCCCCTGCCTGGCATTCAGAATTCCTGGCACGTCCCAGCAGCTCCTTCACTGTGCACACATCGCTTCCCTTCTCCACCCTCTCCACCTTGAACTCTTCCTGGTAACTCCATCTCCTTTCCACAGTCTCAGCAGGAGTGGTACCCACTGGGATTGATATTCGTAGCACAGTGTTTTGAGGTAATTGCATTAGATTGGTGCTCTCCTTCCTCAGTTATTGCTTTGGCAATTAAAAAGCATTAACTAACAAAGTCAGAGATTGGTAGGTTTACTGAATGACTGAATATTTACAAGTATATTGTACTTTAAATTATTCCTCAGCTTTCAGGAGAAACTATTATAATGTACATTAATCTATTACACTGAGTACTTCCTCCTATTAGATTCTAATGTAATGAGATAATTCTCTTCAACAGTAGAATTCGTATCAGCAGAGGAGAGAACAACATTTATTCCTTTTTTTCTGTGGGTTATTTGGGATAAATCTGCAGTTCATTCTTGCAACTGGTTATTAAAGCAGTTGGTAGTTCAACCCAGCTAAGTGGAGCAAAATCACTCAAGTTTGAACTACTTTGATCAAGTGATGCTCTGCTACATTTAATGATGCCACAAAGGGAAAGCAAGCAAACAAACAAACAAAATAAGTCCCCAGAGTCCAAATCCCTACAAAACACATGGTATGAAAAATCACATAACATTGTGAGATTTCAAGGCATGTATTATTCAGGACAGATGAATTCACACAGTCAAATATCATTACATGATAATTATATTGTTACTCAGATTTGCATTTTGTGGGGGCCCTATTATTTCATGATTTAGAACACATTGTCTCTTCTCTCAGCTATGAAGTGTTACAGATAAGATTTACAGGGTGGGTGTTTGAGTTTGCAAATGAAAACTTTGCTGTAAGGCAAGTAAAAGGAAGAATTGTGGGGAAAGAGGGGCGGCCAGAACAGCGTAACCATGACCTGGCTCCTGCCACGCTTCTTCTTCAGGTTACAGAATTCCTCAGTAGAAAGTCAGTCCCTGAACACAAACAAAAATCCCCTCCTCAGTGATGTGGAGCTCTGATGTAAGACTGCACGGGGAAATTATTAATATTGTCTGGACAGGCTGAGGTGATGCCTGGAGAGCCCAGGAGAACCTTGGCTGCGTCAGGAGCACGTGCAGGACTTTGATTCTGCGAGAGCCTCGTGTTCACCTCAGCGTGGCTCAGCAACTGCTGGTGAGACTTGCACCAAACCAGCCAGCTCTGGGCTGCCCTGGCACACAGATGTGCCACTGTCTCACTTCTTGGTTAATGCACAGTGACCTGAGCCGTGCCCTGGGATGATGCACACTCGTGTGTCAGAGATTGCCCCACACTGAGACCTAAAAAATTTCATTTACTCTCCCTTCTGTGCTTGTGAGTTTGGGTATAGCAGCCAAAATATCCAAACATAAGAAGGTCTTTGAATTTTCCAGTTTTTGCAGACCCAGTTGGCACAGATCATGTCAGAGCCATCACTTGTCCTGAAACTGAACTTCCTGAGCCATTTCAGCACCAGTTCTGAGGCTGTGCTTTGAAACACAGATAAAGTCCTTGACTAATGCTGTTGTGAACTAAAGTAAATTCAAATTCTGTCAGGGTGTTTTGAAATGCAGGATTTGGCTCAGAACAGATTATCTTCCAACACTTCAACATTTCAGCCTTTTCTTGGATTTCATTGTCTTTCCTTTGCTGTGATTTAATCCAGGAACAGGGAGAGACCTTTGGAGCTGCCCCTTCACTCTGTCACTCGTGAGCCCATTAAAAATGTCTTTTGATCTCAGTGGCCTCAGTCATGTCAATAACAGGGACCTCCTTCTCCTTGTTCCCCATATTCCATCCCACACCCCGACTTAAGCTGGTTTGCAGCTCAGAAGATTGGTGAGAAGATTCAGGAGGAGTGGGCAAATTCCAGCTGACAATTTTGAGTCCCAGCAGACAGAATAAAAACATCAAGGTTTGTGACAAAACAGAGTAGTCTTTCCTAAATGTCACAGGTTGTATGGGTTGTTGCCTCTTTTTCCAAATTCCTGAATTGTGTCCCAATTTCCCCCAACACATCCATTCTGGTTTTGCTGAAATCTTTAACCAGGATTCAAAATAGCAGCTGAGAAATGTCGTAGGGGCTACTTACACTCTCCATGGAATTTCTCTGTTGGCTTGTCACTGTGTCTTGTCGTGTTTAGGACCAAATGGGTTTGGGTACCAAAACTCTCTAATCACAAATATATACCATTTTATGAATTACCCTACTTCTCTTTCCCTTGGGAGGGGAAATGGGGTTCAGGAAAGGTACTGCCAGGTCAGTAGGTGGTAACAGCATCCCTGGTGCAGGGCTGTGGATCGCCTCAAGTTCTCCCTGCTCTCCTGGTGCTGGAAAGATCACCCCAAATCACAGGGTGAGATGTTGGGGTTCCTTCAGAGTGTCTCCTCTAAAGTGAAGGATGGATGAAGCCTTAGCTTTAAGTTCTACTTTTCCTGAAACCTATGGAAATATTAATTTAGCACTTGAGGATGAAATGCTGATTACTAGAGAAGGGAAGTGCTCACACCAGGCACAAGTCCTACAGAAAATACATTCATGCTGTCCGCACAGTCCCACGTGTCAAAATTTTGTTGGTGTTAATTGCAGGTCATGGCTGGAGTCAAAATTAATCTGCTGAGCTACTTTTCACATGTATTTCCAATCTGTGCACCAGTGATATCAAGCTGTTCAGGGCTCTTCATGTGAGCAGTTGTTAACTGCCTTGGATTTGTAAACACTTGAAAAAATTCTTGCAACTTAAGGAAATCTTATTATGATTGGGGAAAATTCCTATCCTTTCTCTCATGCTAGGCAGTCAGAAAACAAGGATGTTTTAAATTCCTTCAATTTAAAGGAGTTTGTGATGTTCTTTGAAGTGAGAAATGTATTACCTCTTCCTGCCCCAATTTCCATTTACTGTGAATGGCTGAAGTCACTCTGAAACTGTTTCATATTTAGCAGAAAAACGAACAGCAAGCAGAACAAACACAGGCATTTCAGAGCTCAGGGTGTGTTTATTTCCTCCCTCCTCAGCTGCTTCTGTGCCAGTTATCAGACAGAAATGGGCCACCATGTCATGAACCAAGCCCAAACCCCAGCAAGCTCGCAGGTGTGAGTGTGTGGGAAAGGAGAGGGAACAGATGAGAGGAAACACAGTTCTCAGTCCTTCTGGGAGGATTTTTCCTTTCCTAAGTGTGACAGCACCCAGCCTTGGTGCCCACACAGAGACTCCATGACCCCGGTCCTGCCCTCTGTTCCCCTGCCCACGTGGTCATGCAGAGGAAAACAGACCAGAGAATTCTTCTGGCACTTGAGTTCAAATCAGTTTCCCGAATGCTTTACACTCCAGAGCCACACAGCACAGGTACACCTGAGCTGCTGGAGCACCCAGCAGGCCCCACAGCCCGGCAGGAGCTGGAGCACAGCGTGCCCTGCCCAGGCACGGCCGTGCCCTTGCTCCCATGGGGAGCTCCTCGCCGGGGCCGGGATCGCCGTGCCCGGAGGAGCTCTCATTCCTTGCATTTTTAAGGGAAGCAATTCCGACACTTCACAGAAGCAGAACCAATGCCTGGTTGTTTTTCCTCTTCTCTTCTACCAACAGGTGACTTTGAGCTGAATGAAAATGGGACTTGTCATGAAAAATAGCCACTTTTGCTGTGCAGTCTCTAATTACTCTGTGTCATTAAGCAGCTCTTGTAGAATGGAAAAGCAGCAGTGTTATTTTCATTTCTCTTTCCCCTTGTTGGTAACCCACGCAGCATCCAAGGCACTGCCTTTGTGCACACTGAGCCGGAGCTGTAAAACAGTCTGTACACCACACTCCATCCCACGAGGCTGCTTGAGGCAAAGAGCCCCCTGACACCCTTTGAGATTTTCCCTCCTCTTATTTCTTCTCCTTTTCAATTCCATCTCAGCAATCACCAGAGCTCTGGCTGAATGCAAGGCCCTTCCTCTTCAGAAGCTGATTGTAGCAAGACTTAGATTCTACCCCTTTCGAAGAAAAATGCCGCTTGACAGCTCTTTGGAAAGCAGGGGGAGTTACGTGCAGGGGTGACACTGGCAGAAAGAGTTGGCTCTCACCGTTCCTTGAAGCTGCATAATGAATGAAATGTTTAACAGAAGAGAGGATGTAGGGCTGGCAAAACGTATTAGTTAAAGGGCTTTTTGAAGCCATCTGTCCACCAGCTTTAGCCACCACTGAATGAAAATTGGTTTTGAAAGCAAAAGGGACAGACACTCTTAATCTTCCAGCTCTTCATCCTCCACTGCCAGCCAGCCAGAGGCACTTGCCGTGCTCAGGGAAGGAAGGAGCTCCTCAGGAGGGAGGGGTGCTTTGCCCTCTCTTAACTGGTTCTGCTGACAGTGCTTGTATCAGCTAACAGTATTGACAAATGCAGTGCACCCATAAGGACTGACACAACGAAAGCCAGCTGTACAAAAATCTGCTATCCCCTACGAGAACTTCAGAGGGCAAATCAACAGAATTTCAGACAAACCAAAGAGAGCTGCAGTCTCTTCTCCAAAAATAAAACTGTGGTTTAGGGCACCAGTCAGAAGTCCTGACTTTTGACTCCTCTCTTTAATCACTGAACCAAAACTTCCGTGCTAACACTGGCCCTGCTAATGCTCATTTTGGGGGTGCCTTTCCTAATGGCTCATACTCACCTCTATTTCTGTGCAGACTGAAGGACAGAGCAATTCCTGAATTGTGGGGATAATTTGTGGTAGTTACTCTTCATACAGCTTGGACCAAATAAAAAACCTCTGGTTGCTCAGTGCAGAACCGACATTGGCTAAGACCATACAGAAAGTTTATTTAGAAGTTCATGAAACCACCCAACAAGAGGATCAACTTCAGATTTTAGAACTCTCTACCATCACATTGCTCAGTAAAGAGTGAGAAACAGAGACGGTCTCACACACAACAACGTGAAGACACAGCTACTCTCTGATGAAGCTCATCCTGCTTGAGACCCGCTGCTGATTCAATGCAAGGGCAAGAGAGAATGAGTCCGTGCTGAACCACAAACCCTCTACCACCAAATGTGGGAACATGACGTGTTAATTTATGCAACAGGATCTGAAGAGCAGTGCAAAAGTAAAGAAAACCATCCCAGCAAATGTCTTGGGTGCGCCCTGGCCTACTGGATCCGTGCACCTGGCAAATCAGCAAACTAAAGCAAACAAAAGTGGGAAGTAAGTTCATGTTTCTGAAGAAAAGAAAATAAGACAATTTCCCTCGCCCCCATTCCAACTTTGCATTATTATACTTTCCCAGGGCTATTCCATGTGAGTTGTTACCATCCCTCACAGCCGTTGTTTAGACAGCTTGAGCAGTGGCTGCAGAAGTGCAGTAGGTATTTATGCAGTTGAAACTGTAGCATACAAGTGCATCTTTGGTCCTAATTTCAGCAGGAAGAGATTATATGGAGAGAGAGAGAGTTAAAACGGATATAAAGTCGAAGGAAAAATAAGTCCTTGAAAGCTTTGTCCAGAGTGTTCCCTCAGTGGTACCTCGCTGTGCAGGTTGTGTGGTTTGCTCTCTGGAGCCCAAAGAGCTCCACTGAATCTGGGAGTCAGTGATCTTTAAAGACCCGGAGGACTGGGCTGAGGGAGGGAGCTGGAGAGGTTCAACACCCAGGAGCAGCTCACAGACAGCAGTTTGCTATTGCTCTTGCTTCATTTATTACCATCGATCAAAATATTTATCTGCAGAGCACAGATTTATTGAAGAGCTCAGTCCTTTGCTGTGCTCAGAGTGTCTAATAATTACCAGCCTTTTCAAAACAGCACATTGCAGAAAAATAAAGGGAAAAGCTGAAGGTAGAAGGTACCATCTGCCAATTCAACACCAGCCTCAGTAGGTGTGTGTGCAGCAGACTGTAATTCACTGCTGGGGAAAAATGGGCACTCTGACTTGTGTGCTACTTTCTGCCCTTTATTTAATTTAAACAGGGCTGGGCAGAACAGATTAAAGCATAATATAATGAAATACAGAGAATGTGCTTTGTCCAGATGGAAGTGGGGTTTGAATGAACGGTCATACAAAACAGAATGTGTACTCTTGTTTATGTGAAACCAGTATCTGCAGACTAAAATGACTGAAAAGTATCTATATAGGTCTACTTAAAACTGGAAAGAGAGAGGCAATTTGAAAAATAACTATTTTATCTGCTAGCCAGCTGATAAGGGAAGCGATGTGACTGAATGTTGCTTTTGTCTGGAAGCAAGAGCAGAGATAAGAACCGGGATCCTTGCAGGGATGGGTGGCCAGGCTACATTACCCGCTGGACACCACTTAAAAAACCCACCCCTGACTAAAACGGCAAATTGCCGACTTGGCAAATAGAGCAACAGAGCCCCGGCCGGTGCCAGCTGCCGGCCCAGCCCGAGTCACCTGAACAAAGGCGTCTCAGAGCTGTAACCCAGGCCGAGCGCGCCGGGATGCTCAGGTGGATGCGGGGCCTCCCGGAGCGCCAGACAGAGACAAATTCACAGGCAGGCAGCGGAGCGCTCGGCTGGCATGAGGACGCGGGTTCCGGAGGCCATTCCCAGCACAGAAGACAATCCCTGGCAGGTAATAAAGGAGGCATTTATGCGATATGTCAGCGGTTAGTGCAGAGCTTAAAAGAAATGAGATCATGTGGCGAGATAGCATTCTGTGCCTTCCCCCGGGGGAAGCGGCAGCGCTGTTATTACTGTGAGCCATTGTTACCGCTACTTCTTTGAAATAAAGCGTGCTGCAGCGAGTCAGCCGATACCTGTGCGAGCCCCGGTACCTGTGCGAGCCCCGGTACCTGTGTGAGCCCCGATACCTGTGTGAGCCCCGGTACCTGTGTGAGCCCCGATACCTGTGTGAGCCCTATTCCTGTGTGAGCCCCATACCTGTGTGAGCGCTCCCGTCCCGGCGCGGCGCCGCGCGCGGTTCTGGTTACGCGGTGCCACTGCCACAGGAGCGCACAGCGCTGCCCGCGGGGCCCGGCGTGCCACCCTCTGTGGCCCCGGAGAGCCACCATCCCTGGTCCTGCCCTGCCCTATACCTGCTGCCATCCNCCCCATACCTGTGTGAGCCCCGGTACCTGTGTGAACCCCATACCTGTGTGAGCCCCGGTACCTGTGTGAACCCCATACCTGTGTGAGCCCCGGTACCTGTGTGAGCCCCATACCTGTGTGAGCCCCGGTACCTGTGTGAGCCCCAGTACCTGTGTGAGCCCTATTCCTGTGTGAGCCCCATACCTGTGTGAGCGCTCCCGTCCCGGCGCGGCGCCGCGCGCGGTTCTGGTTACGCGGTGCCACTGCCACAGGAGCGCACAGCGCTGCCCGCGGGGCCCGGCGTGCCACCCTCTGTGGCCCCGGAGAGCCACCATCCCTGGTCCTGCCCTGCCCTATACCTGCTGCCATCCCTGGTCCTGCTCTGCCCTAAACCTGCTGCCATCCCCGGTCCTGCTCTGCCCTGGACCTCCTGCCCTGCCCTGGACCTCCGGCCATCCCCCAGGTCCCGCTCTGCTCCGAGCCCCCCGAAGTTCCAAATAAAGAGAAATAAAAGTAAAAAAATATAAAGATATATAGTCAAATCAAAAAAAGATATACTATGAAGTAAAAAGAACGAGCCAAAGCGAGGACAGGTGAATACAACAAGTTCCACTTGCTCCCCTGGCTAAAGCATCTCAGCCCCACCAGGCCCATTGTCCAACCTGCCTACCTTGGACAGAGGAAAAGAAGCAATGAGAGAAGCAGATTGCTCACTCCTGGTTAGTGCAGCAGGGAGGGAGGGAGAGGCTGGAGATGGAGCAGGATCAGTGACAGAGGAAAAGACAAGGGCATAAAGCCCAGAGCAGCTCCATAACACGGAGAGAAGCACAACCACAAGCCAAGCCATTGCCTGTGCTCCCCATCTGCTGGGAAGGAAGAAAGCTGAAAATGAAGTAACGGGCACAGTAGTGAGGTCTGTAATCCAAACTAAACCCTTTCTCTCCCTCTTACCCTGCCCTAATTTACAATTCTATTCTGTTCCTTAGCTCACTTTATCCTGTTCGCTTTTCCCACAGTATTTTTAGCTGAGTGGTGCAAGCACAAAGGACCTGTGGCAGGAGAGAACTCTGGCAGCACGTACTGCCTCAGGTGACGGGTGCCACCCAGCACAGCCCTCACCCAGTCTGCACGCCAGGACTGATGACCCAGGGGAGGTTCGTTCCTCTGGCTGGCCTGTCTGTTGCTTTGGGTGTTCTGCCACCACCCGCGCGTCCTCCATCCCCACCCTAGCGCAGAGCTCCGTCTCTCTCAAAAACCTCAAGGACCTCCAGGTAAGCAGAGAAATTGATACCACAGGCTAAGGTTGACATTGAAAAGCGACACATTCCAGCGCACAGGAACCTCACAGCTCAGCTTACTGAACACCCTGCACCTCCCTGCAGGCAGCTCATGAAATGAAGAAAGCAAGTGGGGTTCTATTTCCAGCTTGCTCTTAGCAACCACATTGCCATGGACAGGAGATGCAGGCTTTGCCTCCATTCACACGGGGGCAGCGGCTGGGAGGAGCTGAAGCACACCTCAGTCCTGAGAGTTAATTTGTTTGTTGGCAGCACTGCAGAGGTGTTTCAGGATGCCACAGTCCTTCAAGTCTTCCAACCTGCCCATTTTCCACTTTTGGACTTTATTTTTTGTTAAAACAGAAGTGAATGACACATTCTTTTCTAACAGGACCTCATGACAGTCTTCTTCCACCCTCAGAGGATTTATTTCTGGGACATGGAATTGTAATTGCACAGGGGATTCCACTGAGAGAGTATTTCAGCCTCTAAACAAAAAATTAATTTTGCCCAGATTTTGCCAAGATAATTGCTCCTGGTATTCCAGAGGGAGTTTTAGATCCCATCACTTGTCTTTATGAATGTAAGGACCTGACCTATAGACAGGACTGGCAATCTGAGAAATGATGTGTTTATACATATTAGGTTGTAACTCTGTAGACAGCTACTCTTTTCCCTTTGATAATATTAAATCAAGGAAATCTAAAACATAATCCCTAGGAAAAAAAAAAAAAAACAAATAAAAAGATTATAACCTCTAATTAAATGGATTTTTTTGTTGTTGATGTAACACATACAGATACTTCTCTTATCTGATCTACCTCTAATCTTATGTTTCATTGTACACGACTTTTGTTATCCTGCTTTTGGCCAAACCCCACAGCCTTACCTTCAAGGAATCAAATAAAGACCTTCTAGAACAGCAGCTCTGGCACTGCCCAAAGGTTTAGTCCCTCAAGGCTGATTGCCATAAACAATGAGATTTGCCAGAAACTCCCTCTACATCCCTAGAATTCTGTGAATAAGTCCCAATTGCTGGAAAACTGTTGAATAATTAGAAGGATTCTCTTCTTTCATTTGCTGCAGTCTAGCTCCGGTGGGCTCTAAGTAATTTTTAAAAAACTAGTGGACTAAAAATTAGTGTGAAGCCCACTTGTTACTTCATGATAACAGATTTTAAACATAATTTTCTAAAATATAATCCTATTAAACATTAAAAACTGCAACTGTTAAGGGAGTGGGAAGCCTAATATGGACTCCCACACAGAAGACTCCTCCTAGTCTCCTACACCGGGGTATCTGACCTTGATTTTCATTACGTGTTCAGCCTGGGACAGATAACTCACTCTGTGGTTAATTATCCTGCACGGGCTCCGTGGCAGTGGTTGGAGTGTAGAGCTCTTGTGGGCACAGCCAGATCCATTAGAGCCTCACTGAGGACAGCAGCAGACCCCAGCTGAAGAATTTACCAACTCACTCCACATAATTACTGCCAGCCCGAGATGGGCAGATATGGAAGGAGGAAGAAAAAGGATTATTTTCCTTCCCTGCAAAGTGCCTGGTTATAAATGGATGGCAATGCTAAGGTGAGAACAACCTGAAATTCCTGTATAAGGAGACAGCGTTCTGTAGGTTCCCAGCCTTCAATTTCTCCTTCATGTTTGTGACTTAATAAATACCTGAGCAAACCTGCAAGTAATTAGTGAACAGTTTAAACAGGGATTGTTTTTTGGAAGAGGTGGAAAGTTACGGATGTGTTGTGTCAGAAAGGCCAGGAGCAAACAACAGGGAAAGTGGTCAGAAGATGCAAAGAATGCAATGGGAAGGGTTGAAAGGTATTTTGGAAGCAGCAATTGCAACACTGCAGACAAGCCTTGGCACAGAAGTCATAACTAATTAGAGGGAATGCTAATTACATTTCAGATATGTTGAAAACAGCCTTGCAGTTTAACGTACAAATTAATGGGGCTGCAGCTCCCTGCAGAGAAGAGACAGCCTCTGCGGGGTGGCAGGGTCCTGGGGCAGCCCCTGAGCACAGCTCACCGGGGCAGAGCCCAGCAGAGCCCGGCAGAAAGGGCTCAGTCCTGACAGAGCTGTGCTGCTGCTGATCTCCTGCTCTGCCACGCTCCAGCCAGGGTGACAGTGACACCAGGGGTGGCACCTCAGGGTCCTGCCCCTGCACAGGCCGCAGGAGAGGCCCTGCCTGTCTGCAAGGGCAGTTTTGGGAGGTCAGATGTGGTCACAGCCCGGTGAGGAGCTGTCCAGGGCGGCAGCCGCGGGCTCAGCTCCCGCTCCAGCAGCACCCCCGTGCTCCCCCAGCCCCGGGATAAACCCCCCAGGTCGTGTTAAAAAAGAACTGCTGGGTTTCACTCTGTACTCCCCATGAGAACAGGAGCTGCCCTCCAAGCTCTGCCTCCTGTGCATCCCAGGGTGGCTCTGGAAACAACCAGGATAATCATGCTGCTGCCAAGTATTCTGCTATTAAAGACTACAGAAGTTCAAAATACATATTAGCTTAAAAATTAATGAAAAAAAAATCACCTTTTCACGGTGAAATATTTGCCAGCTGCTGGCAAATCTGCAGATTCTCTTTAGAGAAAAGAGGCAGAATCTGATGGGTCTTTATTTTCAAGCAGATGTGCTCACCAAAGCCAGCTTGGGCAGCTGCCACCCTTTCAGTGGGACAGCAGAGTTCCCCAATTTACTTTTGAGTTTTGGTAGCACCACTGTTCACCAAGATTTGCAATCTCAGCAACAGGGTGTGGGAGGGAGGAGAGAAAAGACTGAAAAATTGGATAATTCAGTCATTTTTCCACACCAAATGGAGCTGTCACAGGGAGATTGCACTTTTTGGTCCCTGCCCTCCTGTCTCCCTGCCTGTGCTGGCACTGTGAGGGGGGCACAGCTCCACTCTCTATTCCTCCACAGTTACAAACATCCCCAAAAGGTGTTTCTGTCTGAGAGAGGTCAGTACGAGGTACGTACAATTACCTGGCTGCTAATTGTACCAGAATGGTATTTTGATATCTGTATAAAACATTTCACGCAACGAGCTGAAGCTTTGCGGGTCCTGGACAGATTAAATGTGATATTTCCCAGCAGGACAGACAGGTTTGGGAGCTCTGGGAGAGGCCCTTCCTGCTGCTGCAGTAGGACACTGATGTTGTGAGCTGCTTGGCCAGTTCAGCTCACAGCCATGGGACAGCAGAGCCCGGCAGCCAAGCAGCTCCAGCTCCCCTGATCCCACCAAGCCCAGTTTTTTGTCTCCTAGGAGATCAAATCCCTTTTTTTTCTGGGTACCTCACTCTGCAGCCTCAAGAAGGATTCGTTCAACACTGTCCTGCAAATGCTTTGAATATTCAGCTTGCAGCAGCTTTATCGAAGGCTGATAAAGCCTTTCAGCATTTCAGTACTTGTTCAGTTTCACTTGGAATTTACTTGAAGTATTAAAAAGAAATTAGTACAAACACGACCTGTGCCTATATAAATATTTGCCCATATTTGGTAAATGTTTATATATGTAATTTCTGAAAAGCACCTCTTACTATGGCAATTTCCAGGTTTTAAAAAGAAAAAAAGGATCTTTCCTCCCTGCTTTATTCGCACTGTTACAGGAAATTGGTGGTTAAGCAAACTTTTTAAAAAAGGCTTAACAAAGCACGTTTTGCAAGTTCGTTTAGTTTTGAATGAACTTGACAAATTTTGAAAGCAAACATCACTGGAGGTTGACTAATTTAAGAGGAGCGGGGAAAGCCTCCTTTTCTATTTGAATTTTAAAGATTGGCCAAAGTCTTATGTCAGCTGCCTTGTTCTGCAGCCTGTCTTTGAATCCTCTTAGGAAAGTCAGGGATACCCACAAACAATAGAATTAAAATCTGTCTTTAGGACTGGCAAACCATTCAGAGCTGTCTGGCTGCTTAGCATAGACTGTGCTAGGCCTCAGGGAGAGAATAGGCCCCTAAAGAAGCAATAATTTTCAGATTGCTGTGTACAATGCAGTGATAAAGCTCCCTGTCACATTTTTCTTCCCAGTTACTGAAGTTCCCATTCAGATGAATTGTCACAGCTTCTTCAATCCAAACAAGCACCCTTCCGGCCTTGTTTGCATTAAAATGTGATAAAACTAAAGGTGACTTTAGCACAGCTGTGCAGAAAAGTGGATTAGGTCAAAGTGACAGCGTTTGTTAGGCCCTGCCACAAAGGTGGTTCAAGATTCGTCTAGAGCGCTAATGTGGGAGAAGCGGGAGCTTCTTAAACCCAGACATTCGCAATAAGGCCACAAACAAAAAATAGTATTTCTTTCATCCCCAGGCAGTTCCCAGCGGCACCGGGCCAGCCCCGGACCGGCTGTCACGGGAGGGCTGCGCTGGGCCCACCGGGGAGGCCCTTCGGGACCCGGGACACCACAGCTCCAGGGACACCACAGCTCCAGGGACACCACAGCTCCAGAGCCACCCCAGCCTGAACCGCAGCACTGCCCCAAAACCCTGCAGCAGCAGGAGGAGGAGGAGGAGGAGGAGGAAGGCAGGGCTGCTGCTGGCAGCGCAGAGCAGCCTCCAGCCCTTCAGCCGGCAGGCCGCCGCTCCCTGCGCCACCTCCTAAACTCCTCTTTCCATTTTATTTTACTTTCCAGGGAAAACCCCACCGAGGCAAAAAGCCCTGGGAAATCGTACCCTTTGCATGCCACCTGCTGGCAATTTTTTGTATTTGTCTAAAATGGGGGCAGAGCATCATTCTCTCCACGACAAAAACCACTCGTTGTGGCAAAGGCTGGCAGAGTTATCATTGCCGGTCCCGTCTGAGCACTTTGGGTTGTCTGGGAACCTGGCAGAGGCCACCAAACCCCACCCTCTCCCCACCACTCTGCTCTTTGGCTCTTAGCTCCTGGATGGTTTCTAACCCAGAAGACAGAAATCTGCCATTAACCTTCACAGTGCCCAAAAACTCTGTAGAAACACACGAGACTATTTTACAGAGACAGGGTTTACACCTCAGGTCCTCCCTGATATAGTTTTACTGGTCAAAGGTAATAGAAAGCTTCCACATTTATGAGACTCATTTTCAACCCAAGTTTTACAGATGGCTGTCTGTCATGTTATTTCCATGCCCTGTGCCAGTGGAAGTGTGCACCAGGAAATGTGGCCCTTCAGCAGGGGTGTCCGTGCCACAGGATGCTGCTACATCCCATGGGACCAGCATCAATTCCTGGGTGAAGGAGCTCTGTGAGGCTGAACTGAAAAAAAAAATAATAGGGAGCACTTTAAAGACTTTTGGATACGTAATAAAAGCAAGAGATGTCTGAAAGTGAAATCTCTGCATCGTGTTTTTCTCATTAGCAGAATAAAACATTAATTTCATACCTTTGTTGGATCATGTTAAAGGTCCTGGTCTGCTCCCTTGATGTACATCACCCATTGTACAGGCCCAGTGAAGGCCAAACAGAAGCACATTTTTATTTCTGCATGTCTAACCAGAGTTAGCTGTACACAGCTCTCCTCAGAGCTTTCCTCCAGCTGCTAAGAGCAAGAGCTGAGCATTTCCTCCTTGAAACAAGCCCAGAGAACAGACACAGCACCCCTGGTCAGTGAGCTGAGCCCCAGGAAGGGTCAGGACTTGGGGGAGATACACTGGTTTGTTGGAAATGGAGTGAGGAGGTCATCAGGCATCTCTCAAAGACAGTATTTAATATAAACTTAGACAATCCATGCACCTGCAAAACACTGAGTGTCCTCTGTCTGTGCAGAACGAGGCCCCTGCAGGGACAGCAGCTCTGAGAAAGCCCAGGAAAGCCCTGTCTGACAGAGCTGGGGATGAACAGCGCAGCTCAGGGCAAACAAAATCCACTCCTGCTTTACGACAGCGCTTCACAAGCCTTTCTGGAGAGCGGGCAGAACTGCCTAAGAGACAGGTCTGGCTGGGGCGGGGCTGGCATTTTTGGAAAGCGTTCAGGAATTCTGAAGGATAGAACCTCAAAACAGAGGGCAAGAATCTGACTTTAGGAGTTAATATACCCTGGGAGCACGAGCGCCTGAAGCCCAGCCAGATAAGCAGCCAGGTGACGTTTGAGGAGCTCTGTAGCTTGGCAGATGCTCTCAGAGCTCCCTGCACCCAGCGCTGACCCAAAGGTGCCACCCCAGCACCTCCCTCTGGAGCACCCGGGACGAGGGGGCCCCACACACCGTCCTGCAAGGCCAGCTGGGCATCAAGGCAAAGATGGATGAGACAGGTTTTAATGACAAAATTGCCCACAGTTATATACAAATGCATTTTCCATGGAAATTAACTCCAAAACTTCCAGTTAGGTATTTTTTTCCCTAATTATTACTAGGGCACTACACAGCTAATCTTGCATTTTTCTCTAAATAAAGCCTTATTTGCTACAAGGAAGATTCTCTCTACAGGGAATTTTTGAAGTCTCAAACTTCAGGATCCTCCATGTTTGTGATATTATTCCTCACAGAAGATTCATTACTCCCTTTCCATCCCTTCAAATGTATTGCTAGGCTTGAGTTCAGGCTCATGCTGAATTACTACTAATTAACCTCAGCCCACTGTGCCTTTGCAAACACTAACCAGGCAATCCACAAGGGCAAATATTTATCATAAATCCCAGAGTGGGTTGGGTTGGAAGGGTCCTGAAAGCCCATCCAGTCCCACCTCTGCCATGGGCAGGGACACCTTCCACTGCCCCAGGTTGCTCCAAGCCCTGTCCAGCTTGGCCTTGGACACTGCCAGGGATGGGGAGTCCTTCTAGAAACTACTGAGAAGGAAAGAAAGGGGAGGGAACAGAAAATGAATGAGCAGTATATCAATACGGGATCAGGTCTGGAAATCCTTACAAGGATTCAGTTTTACTGTGGAAATCTCACAGTGCTATCACTTGGCCAATTAGCCTGGCCAGGGAGAGGGCCAAGGTGTCAACGCTACTGACTGACTTCAATAACTGGTACCAGGGTAGAGTTTCTGCAGTTTATAACCTGATTCTTCAGACTTACACTGGTTAATGGGAGTCCAGACTCTGCAAGCCTATGAGCATGGTATAATTCCCTGAAGCTGAGCCTCACTCCTAAGACTGACCTTTACTTTTATATTGAATAAAAATGATTTGTTTCTATGCCACAGCACACAGCCCATACTCTGAGCACTGTAAGTACTGTAATGACACTCCCAAATATTTTTATCCCTTGGTTTCTTAATAATCATGATCTTCATTATTCTTGTTGGAGGGATTTTCACCTTGTTACAGCCACATTCTCCCGAGCCAGAGAGTGAATTGGTTGTGTCTGTGCCTCCTGCCTGTCGCTGCACGCCCCCGGGTCAGCAGCACACACCAGCTCTGAGCACGCCGCGGTGACGTCGGCTTCAGTTCTTCCCAACCCGAAGGCAAATGCCTTCTTCATCCCCAAAGTGTGCTTTCATTTCGAGGCACACAGAGTTAAACCTCCAGGCTTTGGATTCAAAGTCAATGCATTAAGCACATGAGAAGCAATTTGGTGCAGCAGTTGGAGGACACACACTATTTAACCTGCAATCAAGGCTTCTCCTTCTGCTTTCTCCCCGGAAAAGAGAGAGAAAGAAATGCCACACACTTTCAGGGATATGATAAATGGGACCAGTTCAGTTTAGCTTTCTGTTTCAAGAAGTGCATTTTTACAGTCAAGTGAGGCAACACTTCACTGTAGAATAAACATGGGAATATTTTACATGCAATTTACTTAAACCTTCCCTTAAGTTGGAAGCTAACACTTCAGAATGTCTTTAGTGTTAATGATTCAAGAACCTAACGTGTCCTGGCTACTAAATACAACTTTCTGTGGTTTTTTCATGTACCCACCTGCCTCAAACCAAATACATGTGAAAACCCAAAGCCCAGAGAGAGATTTTATAGCTCCCCTTCCTGGCCTGTGTGACTCTGACAGAAATTTGTTTAGGTACCAGGTATCACAGGGATCATTATTAGTTTTAAAGCTTTCAATTCATGCAGTGATTGTTTTACATCATCTTTTCCCTTCTCCCTTCTATATCCCCACCACAATTCTTGGGCTGGAGGCTGTGGGATGGATTGACAGCAGACACTGTCTGTTAATGAGGTAGTGAAGAATCTGGGCAGTTGTCCAGGGGGGCAGCCCCAGAACACATCCCTCCTCTCTGTGGGGCCCCAGTGGGTTTTCTAGGAAGGCTGAAAAGACACCTCCATGTCCAGGATGGTGCACAGGTGACCTGTGAAGTTAAGGTCACCCACCTCCTCTCTGTCCAACACTCCACCTCTGTAGGGCTCTCCACGGCTCTGCTGCTGCCTCACATAGTTGCTAAATCAGTGCAAACACACTCCAGGGCTGCCCAGGCACATCTCTGGCAGGGCTGGTATTTCGAGAGCAGCCCTGCTGCCTCTGGCGCGCCGCAGGGAGCAGAGGGAGAGCAAACTGCTGTGTTCCCCAGGCCCAGGGCTGGAAGCACAGCCAGCTGCTGCACCCCAGTGCCTCACAGGAGCAGCCAAAGGCAGCCACAGGGAGCTCTGCTTCGCCTCTCAGGATCCTTCTTGTTCAGCCTTCCAAGAATGATACCCAGTGATATTCCTAGGCCTCCATTTCCACCTATTAAACAAGAATAATTTGCATGTTAAAGTCAATGAAATCTGAACAAGTGCTGAGAAACTTCCCCCGGCTCCCGACGTTGATTTGTGTGCCAGAAGCGCCGCTGCAGTTAGGAACTCACTGCAATATCCATCCTGGAATAACAGCCTCACCAAGACCAGCCCCACGGCCTCCCTACCTGCTGGTTTTAATAAAAGATCACCAGCCACAGGGACATCATCTCCACGGAAAGCTTTAGAGTGACTTCTTATCATTTCCAACAAAACTCAAAGCACCCTGAACTTCACAGAGCATTTTCAGAAGTGACCCCAGCTGACCCACGACTCTGATCCAGACACTCGAGCTGATAACAGAGTTCTGTTCTCAGGTCCCTTCTCTGCCTTCCTCAAGGACTGTTCAGAGATGTTTCAGAGGCCAGGCAGGTCCTTCAAGCTTCCACCACCATTTTTCCATACTGCAGTGCCTCTCGGGTTCAGTGGGAGTGTAAATGATGGTGGGGAAACCAAATCCTGACCGGGAAGCCCATGCTAGAATTTCAGTGTAGGCATTGTGGTAGGAAACCAAGACATTGTCAAAGTCCTACTGGGATACAGAAAAAATTGGAGCAACCTCTTAATTCATGCAGTAATGCTGTGAAGAAATCCCATGGGTATAGAGCATCTTTCTCTTGGTTTGATTTCCATTTCAAATTACAAAGGCTTTTCTGTGCTCTTACTTTACAGTGAGTGTGGCATAATGATTCCATCCCTGATCATAGATTTGCATAACTTATGTTAATAGTAGTTGGGTTCATGTTACATTCTTCATCTTAAAATCTGCAATTGATCAGAGAGAATCACTATTATGAGCCTTATTAAAACACTCTCCCCCCTTTTCACACTGAATTTTACTGCCCTATGTATTGTGTTACATAGTGAAGGCAAAGAGCTTTAAAGGAAACCAGGGGTACATTTACTTCTCTATATAAGGAGATCACCCTGTCTTTATTATTTGTAATCTTTCTCCAGGTTTGAAGATATAGGAGCATCAATGTTTGTATCTAAATAGATTTGAAAGGGATTACTGCAAAGCCAGGTAGCTGAAACCTGCTCAGTACTGGTGAGCAAACACCATAGTAATTGCTAATAATTGCATAATAATTAAATAAAGGGAATATTATTTAAGATCACTTGATTAGAAAATCAATCATTAATTAAGATAAAAGATTCCAAAATTTTTACCAGCACTCCTGTGCACGTGTATTATTACAACTTTAACAGTAAAGAAATATGCATGAAAACCCAACAAGCCAAACCAAAACACAAAAATCTTTTGTTGTTGTTGTTGGGGTTTTTTGGCTTTGTTTTTGTTTTTTTTTTGTTTTGTTTTATTTTGTTTCGTTTAGTCCATTGCACTGCTTATCTTTATTTAACAAAGTATTTTGCATTTTTGAAAATTTGGTGTGGCTTTCCTCAAGCCTGCTGTGCAGACCCATCAGAGAAAGTGAAGTGCGTGTTTTCTAAACATAACATTGTCCAGCCTGGAAAACGTTTACACCAAAACTTTCCTTCCCTTTCACTTCCAAAAATCTCTTCCTCCGAGCTCAGACCTACTGAAATGTCTCAATTTAAGGTTTTCTCATGGGCAGAAATATTGAATTCTTCCCAGACAAGACTCAGGCATTTGCATGAATCACAGAACCAGCATATCCTGAGCTGGAAGGGACACACAGGTGTGGAAATACACCAGGAAGAAAAAATAACATAATAAATCCTTGAATCATACTAAAATGGCACATTTATTTCCACCTTTGAGAATCTCTAGGTTGGGTCAAATTTTGACTGGGAACGCAGTCCTAGGATAAAGGCTGTGCTGTTCCCTGAGGGCTGTTCCTTGTCACCTCCACAGGGACCTCTCCTTCAAAGAGCTCACTTGTTAAATTACTTGTTCCCCTTCACCCTTCCACTACCTGAAAATTAGTAAATAGGCCAGTGAACTTCTTTCTTTTCCTCTTTTGAAAGAATCCCCAAGGCTCAGTTTTCAGCTCCTGCCTGCAAGTACGAAGGAGAGCTGGTCCCCTTCCCTTTGCACAGCCTGCTCACATTCCCTCCTGTGCCCAGGGGAAAACCTTCCTGTGACCAACGGGTACAGAAAACTACAAGGATTTGTGCAAAAATGAAAGCCAGTTGCTGGTATTCCATGGGTTTGCAGGAGCTCACATGAAAATCTGTCGGGGCAGAGCTTGGCCCGCTGGTTACTGACACTGTGAGTGAGGCATTTTGTCATTCTTTTGGCCAATATAAAGTGACATCTACATTGTTGCTTTCGCAGTTTGCTTGCTTATCATTACTGTGACTATTCCACACCGGGAGGTTTTACTCCCCAGTGATGATTCAGGGCAGAAAGCAGAGTTGTTTGCAATAGGATTTTGAGAATTCCCTTTCAAAACACTGCTGAGACGAAGCTGGTCAGATCCTGGGACACAATACAAGCGCACCCAAGTGCAATAATTTATTTCTGCCTTATTTTGTTGTGCAGATACAGCCCATCATTGCATCCTCCCAGCGTGGGGGGTGAGGCTCTCAAAGGACTGGATGTGGATTTAGCCACAGTTTCCATTAACACCAGTGACCCAGCACCACTCTGGGCGGTCACCCCGGGGCAGTTTTCCTCCCTGGCTGCACAGGGGTTTGTACCCCCAGCTCCTCCCAAGGTGAGGAAGAATTAACTTCGTCTCTTTTCTGTTCCCTGATCAGAGAATAGTTTTGTAACTTCTGACTGATAATCTTCTAAGTCCCAAACTTAGGTGGCTGTTTTGCTTTAGGGAAAGGAGGATCAACAGGCTCAAGGTTTTCCAGCCTTAATATCCCCGTTGTTAATGCTAAAGAGCACAGTACATGTATTTTCAATCTTGCTGTGTTAAAGCTTCATTTAATTAACTATATGTACGTACACACAAACCAGTTCTGTTTTACAGTCCTTAGCCAAAGCTGCATGTCAATCTAAAAATTAAATAATAGAAAACAGACATTTAGCTTAGTTTATATAACCTGACAGTGCTCCTATCCTTCCTCTGTTTCACCTAGTGTCATCTTTCAGTGTTCCTCTCTAATTTTATTTGGAACAAAATAAAAAGATTAAGATAAAATAATTCCCAAAAGATAATTGCAAAATGATTTATGTGCAGGTGTTAAATTATTTCTGGCATTGATGTTCCATAGAGTGCAACACTACAACATTATGGTATTCAACAGAGCATCTACATTTGATAATCCTGCTAATCATCAAAAGACACTGGATCTGAATCCCGAAGGCAATGTTACATTTTGATTAAATTTTATCATCCGTGATTCTGTTTACGGTTCACTAAGGTATGAATTTCTTTCACATTCCATTGGGTTTACAGCTTATTGTGTTTGACTTGGAACACAGTCAGCTGAAGCTTTCTCCGAGCCACCAGCTTTCCAGCTACTGCTTGTGCACGCTTCAGACACGCCGAGCCATCCTGGGCTCAAACAATTCCCTGCTTTTCCAAGCTCCACCACCACCACGGTTAAAACTGAGCCCCCATCACAGGCTGGGTCCCCTGAGCCCCCCCGAGCTGGATCTCTGCAGGCTGTCCAAGACCCAGCTCAGGCAGCAGAGCACATCTCCAAACCCGAATTGCCAAACGGCAGAACAACTCGTAGGGCAGGCTGTTAGCACGTGTCAGAATTGTGTACATTGCTGCAAGTGGTGTAGTAATGCTTGAGAGAGCTTGTTGTAATTAAACTCTACTCCTTCGGAATCTTAATCCCGAGGCTTTCTGATTTGTGATTCCAACTTCACGGCTGCACAACCAATTTTCTGTTCCTCAGCCGCCGCGGTGCAGCCCCGGGCTGTGGGGTCTTTCCACGCCGGGGTGCCCATGACAGCAGCTCCACTTTAAAACCATATGCCTGGCTGGAGGAGCCGTGGCTTCTGGAGAGCAGCTCCGTGCCTTCTTCACACCTATTGCACACCAAGTCCCTGCAGTTTCACAGGTTTGCCCCCCTCCTTCTCTTCCATGCTGCACTCAGCCTGATCCTCCACCACCTCCCGGCGCGGATCTCACTGCACCCCGGCTACCTCTGCACACACAGCTGAGAACACACTTGGCAGCTCTACACAGAACGCTCAGATGTTCTTCTCCAGTCAGCTCAGAGGGTTTGGGAGGCTAAAGGAGGGAAATAGTTGCATTGGGAAGCGAGGGTGCACAACCAGACTCGGAGAATACAGCTCACACCGACAATCAGCCTCTTACAGCAGCAGTTCTTGTAAGCAGGACCACATGAGAAAACCACCCCAAACCCCTCCTTGCCCTGCAGGGATTCTACCATTATTTGTGTTCATAACAATAATACAACCACAAGAAGCCCTCCAGACTCCTGAGCTGGCTGCCAGCTGCGTGTGCCAGGCTGCTACCCCCGTATCCCACAGGAGTTGCACCACTGTCCCATCGTGGCCCTGCTTTCCACTACTCCAAGTGCATTTATGCCATGACGAGTAACCAGAGTGGCTCTGGTGATTTAGACCTTGGCACAAGAGCTTATTTTTGGTGTATCACAAGGCAGCAACAAAACGTCTGGCTGGGGGGAAGGTGAGAGGAAAACAGGAAGATGGATGGTTCTTTATATTCTTCAGTTTACACATTTCTCACGTTTAGAGGAATAGTTTCAAGTTGCTTTTTGATACATTATCAGGTTTTGCATCAAACAAATAAAGAATAAAAAGAAAGGAAAATGCTTAGAGAACAAAGAGAAATGCCTTTAGCACTACAGGTTAAAAAAATGGAAATATGACTATGGACGTTAACTTTATTTTCAGCATTCCTTGCATTTTTTTTGGTGATAAATGACTTCACATGTAGTTGCCTTCAGGGTTATATCCACAACTTCATTTCATGTTTTTCTGAATAAAATTTAAGGTGGACACTAGAACAGGCTTTGCTGAAACCCAGCTGGTGCGTGCACACAATCCCCATCGGGCTCGCACGGGGCAGAAAAGCAGTGAGCAGCAATCACAAAACACTTGCTGCAAACAAAGCTGGGATTCTCCTCTTGCCTGCAAGTGCAGGATTGGCCTTTCCTGCTGGCTTTAGCCAAACTTCGGGGGTACACACGGAAAAGGGGAATGGTGACAGCCAGCAGGCTACTCAGGGAGCCCTGGAATCTGTGCAGTAGCCTGGATTCTTCCCTGCTCTCAAACAAATAATGATTTCTTGTAATGAATGGGTGGCTTTGGTTACAAGAACAAGGCAGAGGGGATGGTAAGAAATCCTCATATTTCATCGCAAGTAATGAAAAATACCAACTTAACGCCTGTAACTTTCTAGGAGCCAATCAATGGGGGCACACGGCCAAGCAGTGTGGGGGACGTGTCATTAGCCTTTGTTTTATGGATTTGCTCAGCCCCACTTAATTGTTTCAGAGGTTCGGTTTGAAATTCAAACAAATATTTCTTTATTTATTTTCTTTTTCTGTGTAAACAAAGAGTTTGGCGTTGACAGAACTTCCTAGCTGGCCCCTGAGCACCTGCAGCACCCCAGCACCGGGTGTTTCACGTGTACTTACCCTGTTTGGGGTTGGATTTGGGTGGTGGCAGAGGCCCTAGGGCGTGTTCACTTCATAGGAAATGCAACCTCTAAGAAATCTTGGAGCAGCAAGGGCCGTAGGAGGCTTCTTATCTTTCCCCTCTGTGGGAGGGCTGAAGATTCCACAGAATCCCAGATTTATTAATGTTGGGAAAGAGCCCCAAGACCACTGAGTCCATCCTGTGCCTGAGCCCTACCTGCTTGCCCAGCCCAGAGCACTGAGTGCCACGTCCAGGGTGTCCTTGGATACCTCCAGGGATGGAGACTCCACCACGGCCCTGGAGAGCCCTGTCCAATGCCTGACAATGCTTTCCATGATGAAATTTCTCCTGATATCCAGCCTAAACTTTCCCTTGTTCGGTTTGAGGCTGTTTCCTCTCATCCTGTCACTGGAGCAGAGCCCGACCCCCGCTGGCTGCACCCTCCTGTCAGGGAGTTGGAGAGAGTGAGAAGATCCCCCCTGAGCCTCCTTTTTTCCAATTAAACAACCCCAGCTCCCTCAGCTGCTCCTCATAGGACTGACTCTCCAGACTCTTCACAGCTTCACTTCACTTCTGTCACTGGAACCCCAGTGACATCTTCCAGCAGTGCTTTGCATGAGTTGTCTCTCTGTAAAGTTGGCATTTTTCTCCTTTTTCTCCCTAGAAACTTTCAGTGAACATGAACACTTTACAGGACAAATAACTCAGCCGGGCATGAAGTGTCTGATTCAGCTGGAACTTGCTTTTCCTTCTGCCATCCTGAGATTTGATGTATGTGCTCCATTTTACAGAGAGTCACAGAATCATGGAGTGGGTTGGATTGGAAGGGGCCTTAAAGCTCATCCAGTTCCATCCCCTGACATGCCCTGACATCCCCTTCCACTATCCCAAGCCCTGGCCTTGGACACTTCCAGGGATGGAGAAGGCAGAACCTCTCTGGGCAACATTGATACCAGCTCAGTTTCTGTTTGTACATCAGATGTGAAAACAGATTGAAAACACCTTCCTCCAGCTGGGCATTAAGAAGTGTTTCCCCAGGACTCCAAGATTATCCCTTGTCCTATAGGTTTCTTAAAGGTTTCTTTATTGTGTTACAATTACGCAAACATCAGGATGGTTTGTCAGAAGAGAACTTCACCACAGCCTGTTTTATTTGGAGTACTCTACTCGTAGGGCTTAAAAGCTGAAGGAAATGGTGACAGAAACTCTTGATTAGATTCTTATCAAAACATCTTCCCTATAAATACCTCGGCACTATTTCCTGCATGTAATGTGGCTTCTATATCAAAGCAGGGGAAAAAACCAAAAAGGCAGTACAGAGCAAACAGGAACCAGAAGCTGACAGACAGTTCAATCTGCACTTGAGCGAGCTGTGATCAATTTATTCTTTCTTCATGCTCAGCTGGATCTCTCAGCTCCCACTGATGCTGTCTGCACTGCCAAACGCTGCTCCCAGAACTTCATTGCCAAGCTGTGAGGAGACACAGTGAGTGCAAGGCCCTCCAAGTCAAGAAGAACCTCTGGAATTAACCTCCTAACTGTAATCCCGAGGTCTGAGGGCAAAATGGGCTAATTTTTACATGAGTTAGATGTGTGGGTGTACCCAGAAGAGTAACGATCAGAAAGCCACGAGGTGGAACTGAGGATTCCAGCAGAATTACCACCTGATTGGTATGGTCAGGAGGCAAAAATTCCATAGGAAAAGAGGAACACACCTGAAAGTGCAGCACCTTGGAATGAGCCATTCCCCTGCCTGGAGAAACAAAGTCTGAATTGTGAGGTGAGATGGCAAAGGTTCCTCTCTGCAGGCTGCAGGGGTGGGAGCCACTGCTGACAGTAGCAGGGCAAGTGTAGATTGGTATCTTGGTAGTGATGGAAGGAATTGCATTCAGAGCAAGAAGTTTGGGAATTCAGAAGAATAATATTCTTGGCTTACTTTTTTGTTGGTGACAAAAGGAAAAGAGGCAGAAATAGCTCTAGGAACAAAGATGCTGGTTCTCTCCGAAAAGATTTGAGTCAGGTTATGGCCATTTCGAGTCAGTTATCTAAGAACACCGGAGGGACAGAGATTATGGGGATGAAAGGTACACTATTATACTGTTTATATGATCTGTCTTCTAATAATCTATATTGAATTCTGTAGGTAATTTTCTGAAAGATGATGCTGACTTATTTGAACAAATTTAGGGAGCCCTAAACTGCTCTCAGGCAGCGAATATCACCGTGCTATTGGATATTGGGATACAGCTGAATCTCCACTGCTGTGCTTATCTGAAACAATATTGTTTATGATGCCCAGCACAGGGAACATACTTCTCTGGAAATGGAGCCCCGCTCAGAGGAAAATCCCTGCTACTGGGTCATGCAACAAGAGGTCTAAAACCCCTCCAGAAACAGCTGACAGCTCCTGGCTTTGGAATCCTAACAGTCTGTTTGTTAATGGAAAGCAGAGAGAATCAAACTGCAAGGAACTTGTGAATAAAATTCCCATCTCTGTTTTTATCTGTCACTTTGTATAACAAAAACAATTTATGTTCTTTGTGTAATTTATTTCAGGAGCCGCTGTAACAATCTTGGGTTGGTAACAGATCTTTTCAAGAAACAGGTACATGTGTGGAAGCCTCCCTCGTTCTTTACATTTTTGGAAAGCTGACTTTTGTTTTAGTGGCACTACAGCTCTGCATCTTGCACCCAACAGGAACCTCCCCAGTGCCAGCCTGGCAGAGCCCGGGGGTGCTGGGACAGCTGCCCCTGGCTCCCAGCACAGCAGGTCCTGCAGCAAACTCCGGGCTTGGTCTGTGCCCTCCGTGCAGGCAGGGTGCAAATGGAGCTCAGCCCTGCTCTGGAGGACAGGCTGGAGCTCTTGGCCTCCTGAGGAGCTTTGCTGCACCGCTTGTCTGGGGATCTGTAAAGGTGAAAATTGACTTCTGCTCTAAATGTGACATTGCATGGGGGGTTTATTCATTCAGTTATTATTTATTTGAAGAAAGCTTCATTTCGTCCTCATAAAATGAAAGTGAAATATTATTCCTTGGAGAGGAACTCACTGTTATGAGCAATGCAAAGGGAGGGTCTTTATTCCTCTCGAGCACCAGCCAGATTTTTAGTTTACAATGCAAACAGCTGCAGATTTCACTTTCAACTTCTTGAAATTCAGTTGAAACCTGGCTTGACTGAGGAGAGCTGCAGCTGCCCCATGGCTGCGGGCTGAGATGCAGACAGAGCCCTCACGGGGGTCTGTCCGTGCTCCAGGAGCAGCACCAGCAGATGGTGCTCAAGAATGCCCAGCACAGCCCGGGTGACCCGGGGCCCTGCTCCAACCCTGCCCCATGAGGGGCTTCTCCTGACCCCTCTTCCCTTGAAGGCCAGCAGTGCACAGTGCTTGTTCCACTGCGTCTCAGGCTCATCTCTCATGGGCAGCAGTAGGAGAACTCCTCCAACAAGAAGCAAGAACCAACACTGCTTTGGCACCAGGAGCTCCGACACCAGCCAGCAGTTCCTGGGCCTGCTTGTGCTGTGCCCACCAAGCACTCAGTGCAGCAGGATCAGTCTCCTCCAAAGGACAAGGGTAGTGCCAGCCTGTGTAACACCTTTTTTTCCTTTTAAGGGGGAATTTCTTTGTGGTGAGTAGGCAGAATTTTCCTACTTAAGTGAAGTTTTTCAACAGTGTAGCTGGCTGACCTCAGGAAAGACCCAAGATGCTGTGCAGTCCACCCCTGCCATCAGAGCTAGTGCAGCAAACTGGTTATTTGGCCTGGGAACAGCAGTCGTGGTCTTTGACCAGGCATTACTATCATCTTCTTGTGGTTTTTAACCTGGAGGTTTAATTGTGCAATCCCATCACAGACAGAGTTCTGGACATAATGCACAAACTTCACTGGAGTCAACAGCTTAAAAGACCTGCACGATTTTTACCCCAGCATTTAGAGATCATCAGAAATGGACAAATTCAGTTGCTAAAACTGTCAGTTCTTATGACATCTCATCTGTAAAAAGCACATCCAGGGCTCCTTTCCACAGCAGGATCCAAGACACTTCTCGTACACTCAGCATCACCTGTCATTCAGGATTTATTTTTTGAAGCAATGAAAAATCTGCCTTCATGTCATCAGTTTACATGCAAATTGTGGAGCTTTTGGCTATGCATCAACAGGGTCCAATGTCCTTCTTGAAATCTTGTTTTATTTTTGCAGAAGGAATATTTCACTGGTGGGATTGCAGCTCTAACCAAGGCGTTTAAAACTTGCAAGTCTAAAACCTTGTGCTGTTTCCTAGTGAGAAAAGAGGAAAGAAAAGAAAATTAAAGGACAGCAAATAGGACTTTTAAAATTATCACAGTTTTTCTTGGTGTTTCTTGAGCCTCAACCCACTGGCACCTTGCAATGTAGGAACTTTTCCCTCTGAATTAGGTGGCCAAGACTTTCCTTCTTTCTTCTTTTTTTTATCTCTTTGAATGCGATTTGTGAACATGTGCACTGACTCAAACTAAAATATGGTGAGCCAAAAACCAGGCATGTTTAAGGAATCTGATGAGGACAAAAGGAGGATGGAAAGAAGTGAGACACAGAGAAACCTGCAATTATCAATAGGATGGATTTTCTTCCCTTTTTGACAGGGATAGAGTTACCCAACCTATTATTACGTGGTCCTAATTACATATCTCTGCAATAGATCACTCAGGTAAGGAGAAATATCTACTGACTGGGAAACATCACTAATTGTTCCTTTTTTGTTGGCACACTATCTGATTGGAGTAATTATAGAGCTGCTTCCCCATTCTCTTTTGCTCTGAAGATTTTGAAGACATATTTCTTCACAGATTCTATAAAATTAAGCACCTTGAACCTCTTAATTTTGGCTTTTTTGTTCCTCTTTCCTACCTTTTCTTCCCTTGGACAGAATATTGCCACTGTTACTGTGTGTGAAGAAGCCTAATGCAACAGCCTCAGCATCCCACCACGCTGGGCATTGTACATGCTACAAAAAGTCCTTGATTTTGATTATTATGAAGTTCTTACACTAATTTTAGAAAAGCTTTTGGCTTCCAAAATTATCACAAGTAGCAAAAAGGAAAAAAAAAAAAGTTTAGCTCTCTTAAGTAGCTTATCTCTAATATAAGTAGATCGCTAATTGGCTTTGATACCCTGAAATCAAGTTCTGGCAGTCTGGGAGATCCCTATCTCTGGTGTGTCAGCAGGTTATTTATCAAGGTGCTGCAAATCCAGCCAGAGCTGCCACAGCACCCACTTAGACAGGTCACAGAATGTTCTGCAGCACCGAGTCTGAACAGGAGAATGCAGGAAGAGAATAAAGCCTTCAACAGACAGAACCTACAGATTGTCACTGATTCTTCCACTCAGCTCCACAACTTGCATTTCTAGCAGAGCTGATCTTTATTAACATTCTCAGGTCAATTCAGACCCAAGCCTTCTGCTCTCCTGCCATGTTTTTGGCTTTTCTTTACCTTCCAAAACCATCAAAACAGCAAGGAAAATATTTATGCCACATTTTTGAGTTTTGCTGTAGAAATGAACCAGAGTTAAAATCTCCAGCACTTTCAGGAGGCTGTAATCTCCTGAGCACACATCTCATTCTTCTATACAATGAGATGCTTCAAGGTTGAGTAGCTCAAATTCAGTTTTCCTGGCATGGGAGTTCACTTATTCCATGAAAAATCACCATGAGAAACCAAAGCTCAGAAATCCCTCTGCCTTTCCTCTAATCCTGTCCCATGGGCTTTATAATGGATTAAAAGACAAATCCTCACCTCCTTCTGCCCATCCCATGCCAAGTTTTCTCTTGCCTGGGGGCTTCTGCTCAGATTTACATGAATGGAACAGTCAAAAAAGAAATCCAAGAGCTTTGTTTTATTAAGCAGACCTTAAAACTAGGTCCAAAACCCAGTCCAGTCAGGGTGAACACTTCTGAGAGCACACACAGGTGGTGGCTGAGCCTGAAGTCTGGGGTGATCTTGTTTATTTACTGAACCGATCTCCCAGCTAAGAAATGTACTAAATTTTCCAAGCATCCACATAACCTGATGATACGAAGCTCCTTCATGAAGATGTGTATCTTTGGAGTAATTAATTTATCATGTGATGGAACTGTTGCCCTGGTTACGACAGAAATGATTCAATAACAGAGCAATTGGTATGTAAACAGTAACAGTTATCTAACTTATTGGCACAAAAATAACTGCTGACAAGTGCATTCCACACACTCCAAAGGCTCTGTCCAGCTCCAATGCATTTCCTTTTTCAGACTCCTCCTTATTATGTTCCTTGTTGCAGTGAGGTGCTCCTCAGCATCCCAACCCCCCTGAGAGCACCACCATCAATGGTCAGAGCTGCTGAAGGCATCTTTTCCTTGGCCGGGGGCTGAATGCCCTGCAGACATCAAACACACGGAGCAGTGTCCCAGAACCGCATCGTCCAGCAGGGTGATGTCAGCAGCAGCCCATTCCTTATCCTGTTCCTTATCCTGTTCCTTATCAGATTGGCTGATAAACTGCGGAGCCCATTGCTCACAAGGTCAAACAACCCAAGTGTGTTGCCCCTTCTGGCTGGCATTTTTAATGAAGGATTCCTGGTGTTGAAAACAGTGGTCAACAGGAGCACAAATTCCTTCCCTGCCCCCGAGGAGGCTGGAAGGGTCTCCACATGCCAGGTCAGACCTTGTGTCCGTATAAATTCCCAGGGTCCCACCATGCCAGCGGGGCAATAGTCACCAGAGGGCATAAATAAGTGCAAGTTGTGAATGCTTGAAACTGGCACAGGACAAATTACATAAAGAAGCAACTGCATAGCTGAGGACACACCTCTGTCTGCAGCTCCCTGTGCAAACACCCGTGTGTGCTTCCAGCACTCTGCTCCCTGGGCTGCTGAGCAGCCATTCCCACGGAATGCTGAAGGTATGAGCACCTTGATGGTATTTCTTCTTCAATTACATCGATTTTTTTTCTTTAATTGTCTGCAAAAACATGGCCAGCTCCTACCTTGGTAAACTATCACATGCATTACAGAGTGCTTTTAACCCTTAAGCTACCCTGTCCTTTCAGCAGAATTTATTGGCTTCTTTTGAAGAAAATATCTCTAAAAACAACTCCAAATGTTTTGTGTGTGTGCTAAGCTTCAACAAAAGACTGAACAGCTCCATAATGAAGCCTCTCTCAAGCACTGCTATGAAAATCCGACTGCTACAGATCCGTGTGTGCTCCCAGTGGGAATTCCCATCAATGACTGAGCTGTACCAGCCGTGGCTGTGCAGGGACACAGGGCTGGCTGTGTATGCAGATGAGAAGGTTATTTCTGCACATTGTGATGGACAAGACAAAACTATTACCAAAATGTGGGCCTTGGATATGTTTAAACACCCCTCTGCCCACCTGGCTGCTGCTCCGGTCTTAAAATCAGCCAGTGAGAAAGTTCCTACCTTTAAAATTTGTTAGAGGATTTAAGAAACACCATAGCACAGCATGGCAGAGTGTTTAACTATTACTTTGTGCACAAAAAAGTGGCACAGAGAATTTAAAGGTGAATCCCAAGTTCAGACAAACTAAGATGTTTATTTCAACTGGATAAATTTAGACTGATGGGGTAATGAAAGGGGCATTGACAACCACTTGTGAGCTCCTTTAACATATCTATTTTCAGGAAATGTAACATCTGGTGTATACCACATCCATTATCCTATCTGTCCAACTTAAGTGCACACAAATAATATATGTGCATGACTGATTTCCCTGCTGATGTCTTTATTATTACTTTGAGCAGATGAAATCTAGACCAGTCTTTTACTGTTACATTTTGTTTTCTGCATTCCAATGTCAAATTGCTTAATTATGTGATATTGGGTCACACTCTGCAAATGTTTCTCGCTGTCATTTTAGTGCCCAGCAGTCAGAACAACAGGTAGAAAACCCAGCCAAAGTGCAGAAACAAGAATTATTTCGATTCTAAACTGTGTCAGTTCATAACCACATTACTTATGAAAACCAGAAGCAAAGTCTTCAATGATTTGTCAAGACACAGGAGCTAAAACCAGAATCTGATCCTGTGATTCCATCCAGTCCAAGCCCTGGCCCTGCACAGGACCCCCAACAATCCCACCCTGTGCCTGAGGGTGCTGTCCACATTGAAGGGAGCACTTGTTTGGTTTTACAGATCTTTACCTTCAGAGCACCTAAATTTCCACAGGATAATGTTTTGTACACAAATGAGACCTCAATAGGAGAAAAAAAGTCATCCCAGGCTCATCTGGCCTTCCCCAGTAGATACAAACTTGTGTTTTGAGAGGAAAACAGCTCTTAGAGGAAGCAACTTGTAGATTTGGAATACTACTTTTAAAGTGCCCTGAAGGCCACACACCAGCTTGGAAGCAGTACAATGCAAATGAAATGAGTGGGAGATGAAAGATTTTAATAAGCATTGAGAGCAGGATGATTTTGAATCAGTCACAGCAGTCATTTCTCGGCCACAGGACTGAGTGCCAGAAAAAGAGCCAAGAGCCTGAATTCTGCATGTCTGTCACAGGCCCAGCACCTGCAAACACATCTCTGGGAGCAGAGCACGGGCAGCTGGGCTGGTGACAGCAGTGCTGAGGGTGCAGGTGGACGTGAGGTGCTAAAAGGCTGCCGGATTTGGGTGCTGCCACCTTTTTGCCATCACTCCCTGGACTGCTGCCTCAACAGAACTCAGGGAAGAATAAGGAGAAAATGTATGGAGAGAAAAATTCAGCTGAGAAATGGTGGGTACAGAAGCTCTGCCCCTTTTATCTGAGTTTTGCCACATTCCCATGCCTGGGCACATCCCTCTCAAGGGCTCTGTCCAGCTCCCAGCCTGTGGGAGCCCTCACCGATCCCTCCCCTTCTGTCCGAAGGAAAAGGGGACATTCCCTGGGAGGAGCAGAGGGACTGGAGGCAGAGGGGATGTGAGCAGAGCCCTGAGTGCTGGGGCCCTGCTGTGATGGGCCCAGGCAGTGCCACGGAACCAGAGGAGGCAGGAGGGGAATGCTGGGCCATGAGTTCAGA
This sequence comes from Edolisoma coerulescens, assembly GCA_013397115.1. NCBI lineage: Eukaryota > Metazoa > Chordata > Aves > Passeriformes > Campephagidae > Edolisoma > Edolisoma coerulescens. Next base: position 209,463 of record VWZW01007191.1, on the reverse strand, counting down.
GCTGCTTCAAAACTGAGGCAAAAAGGCAATACCTACACGATGTTCCCATGGGCCAGCTAAAAATGCTCTGTCTGCCAAGGCTTGGGAGCTTGGAGTCAGGTTCATGGCAGCAAAGAGGGACCATGAACACCTGTCCTGTCCTTACTGCAGATTAGTCAACAGTGCTCCTTCCAAAAGTCCCTCTACATCCCTTCCCTTGTCAGCCCTTGGGCTGAGAGTTACAGGCTCTGGTTTGCCAGCCCTGAAGCAAAATACACTTGGTCTCTCAGGGCAGAGATGAACCTCAAACCACATCTTTCTGAAGCCTGAGAAAGTGGAGAAACAAGGACACGAGTACAATGGAACACAGCAGGTGCATCCCTCATCCCCGCGCTCTGCACTCTGGAGCAGCACAGCAGCCCTGAGGGACAGGGATGTCACTGCTCCAGTGACAAACCTGCTTACCAAGGGGTGATTTACAGACCCTCCACACCTGCAGACCGGCAGGGTGAAACCTTTCCTCACCCACCATAAGAGTTACCACCCGTGGGGTCACAACCACGCCAAGTTAATCTGGCACTGAGAGGGGAAATCTCCATGCCCTTCTCAGGGATAGAGGGAGGAAACTCCTTCACCACCACCACCAAATCGCTCTCCACCCAGTGTGGTGTCACCACGGAAGCATCAGAAACCTGGAATTCGTGGACAAAATATTGGAATTCAGATTTTCAGAACGCCAGCCCCTGTCCTCAGCCCAGCCCTGCCCCACAGCAGTTATTTTGGCAATGCCCAAGGGGAACAAGGCCAACTGCCTGTACCTTCAGGACTGGAAAGGTTTGGCACCGTGGTGCAAACCTGCCAAGCATCTTAGATCTATTCTTCTGGTTCCTCTAAAGCACTGGGTCTGTGCTACCTTAACTCTTGATTTGAGGAATTTGGAAACTTCAGTAGAGATATATTGATGTTTTGGAATATCCTGAGTCCTCTTTATGAACTCATATAGCACAACCTTAACTTTATGAGTTGTTTTCATCATCAACTCAAACCATTAAAATGGCTGTTCTGTGTGTTCACAAATGTCCAGGCCACCTGGTATTCCTCAAAATGTTATTTTCCACTTTAAAATAATCTGAAAGGTGCCTTTGAAACAGCATCATCTCTGCACAGGTGAAATGCTACTAAAAGAAGAAATAGAAAACGTCAACACACAATGAATTCTGCAAGAAATCATGGGGAGAGAGGGTTTCAAAACAGAAATCACGGGCCATATGCATAAATAAATGTGCATGTTTGCCATTACCAAGGCATCTAACACAGGTACATGGCAAAAAGCCAGCTAAGCCCAAATGCCCCCACCCCGTTAATAATCTGCACTGAAGTCTTTATTCTTGCCCAGGGGGATGAGGGCAGCGGGGTCGCTGCTCCCTGAGCTCGGGGGCTCCAGGCTCTGCTCCCCAGCTCCCAGCCCCAGCAGGACCCGTGTTAAGGTGCAGTCCCAGCTCTGGGGCTTCCGTGCTGATGCAGCATCCCCCATTTCCTCGCTGGACACTGAAGCCAAAGCAAACGGGGAGGATGAGCATTAATATTTCACGGCCCAAAGAGAGGCACAAAAACATCCCAAACGAGCAAGTCGATGCTGCTCTCAAGGAACCACCCCCTCTGTCCCACCCCCAATCACTCTTTCCATATGGAGTTGCTATGGTGATGATAATTATTCTTGATCAGCAGGATACAGTAATTATTGCAATAAAAATCACATAAAGCTTGTCACTACATGTGTGAGACAGGGATTGTCTCTGCAATTATGCACCTTTCCTTGCCCTCCCCCTCCCTTTAAGGTAGGGTGTTGGGGTTTTTTTTGTTGCAATTATGTAGTAAAAGATAAGAAATTCAATTATTCCTTGCTAATATCAGCTTTGCAAGAGATGGTGGCAGTTGCCAGCAGCTGTTTAGATGATCCCAATCAGGCAGTTTCTGATTATTTCCACAACAAAGGAGGTAAACAGGATTTGAGAATTTACTGCAAAAATTAAGTGGCTTAGTATTTCAAAACACATTCTGGAGAGTTTTGAGTAGTGGCCTAAAGGTTTGCAACCACTGGAGTCCCTCATTCTCCAGTTTGATGTTTATTTCATGGATCTGAAGCTCGGCAGAAGAGTCCCCAGGGCTCCAGCTCACATCCTGGCTGCAGATTCCTGCTGGGTGTTCCTGGGCAGGACGGGGCCGAGGCAGCACAGCCCTGGTTCTAGAGCAGCACAGAGCATCCCAGCTCGGTGCTGTGGCTCTCACCTGAGCAGCTCCAAGGCAGCCTAAGCTCTAAGGCTGGTTTACCCCCTCTTTGCCATTTTAATTGGTTGACCTTCATTCTCAACGTAGTTGCAAGCACGCTGTGATTGATGGAGAGAGTAACGTGATATCAATATTCTGAAGGCATCCATCATGAACTCTAATCTTAGCTGTAACTGTACATTGAAGCCTTTCTAGAAACCAATCTCCTCCTTTGTGTGCCTAAGTGCACATAAGAAGTTAACACACACCTTCAGACAAAACCACCTTGCTTTAGGACATCTGCTGTACGCCGAGCTGGGAGAGCCACCTGAGTCATTCCTGACTGGCTTTTGGGCATTTCATCCTTTGGGTCTGCTTACAAACTGTGCCACAAAGAGTGCCCAAACGTTTCCATCTCCCCTGAGCCCATAAACAGTGTCCCTTTCATGGATCAGGCAGGATCCATCGAAATTGCATTTTACAATATCTTATTTCATCTCTGCATTTTGTAACTGCTTCAAAAGGAGCAGGGGGAAAACAATATCCTAGGATATTTCCAGCAGGTCGTAGGTTGGACAATAGCACAGCAGAAATCAATCAGCATTTCAGTAATGCAAATGTTTTAAAGAGCACAAAAAGTTGTTTATGCGAGTTTAAGATCTGCTGAACCAACAGGTTCTGAAGCACTGCCTTAGGAAGGTAACTGAGGTTTTTTTAGTACCTATATGACACAATCTTTTGTTATACTCCTCTATGACATAATGTTCTGTAGTCATAAATATGGGACTAATCTCACAGGCATCTCACCTGCCCTCGATGGAATGGGAGCAGGGCCAGATTCTTAAGTACGCAAAAATCCAAGAAAAAGATTTATCTGTCTATCAGCATGTATTCATTACACTTAAATTATTATTTGCTCGCTATCAGCGCAAGCAGCACTTCACAATGTGTAGCAATCAGAGGGCCTCTGTGGAAAGGCACAGCAGGTTTAGGGGAAAACAAGAATTCTGCCTCCCCTGAGCCGAGGCAAGACTGAGAAGCTGCAGAGCAGGGTCTGCACAGGGAACACAACCACCTCTTTGCCATGTTCTAGGAGACAGCAGACGGGGAGGTGGCAAATTACCTCTAATGCCTTTGCCAGCTCTGTTTGGTTCGTGCATTCAGCCAGGTGTAGTTTTAAATTTTTCTACTTACAAGTCTCAAAGAAATATAAACTTTTATGTTTTACTGCCCACTGACCACGAGCTTTCTCTGTGAGCTTGGCCATATCACTCAGCCTTAAATTTAATGTCCATTAATTTGAAGGTTTTCAGTTTTGGGAGGATTTACCAAAACCCCAGATCTCAGTGCTGGCACCCAACTGTCAAGTGAAATCATGTCTATGTCCTTCTTGCATATCACACATCTTAAACACAGGAACCACCATAAAATTCTTCAGAAAATACTTTGGAATCACTTAACACAGAGGCTCTCACAGCATGAATTCAGCACCACCTGAACCATCAGAGCTTTGTCTTTTGGGCAGGCTGACCACCAGGAGCTTCTGCTGTGCCTTCAAATGGCAGTTCTCAGTTCCTTCCCTAAATCTGAACTGGCACACAGAGTGTTTCTAGATCAAAGCAAAGATCCCGTCCAGCTGAAGCCTTCCCATCATTTTGCTGTTGCCATCTCAGATTATACTTCTGAATGTTCTGATAGTCTCATTCAAGAAAATCAGTATTTTTCTTGCCAAAGAAATCTACAGAACTTCTGCACACTCACGTGTGGGCTGCCCTACACGCCATGCCCTGGGACTGGCTGGCCAAGTCATTAACAGCTGTTTGGCCAACATGCTGTTATCTTTTTCTTCCTAAAAATTCCCAATTTTCCGTCCAGCACAGCACGCAGGAGGTGATCGGTGCCTTCCTGTCTGTGTGAGGTATGCAGACCTCTCTGCCCCACAGGACAATGTTTCACTTGTTCCCCTTCCCAGGGGGATGCCTGGAAGATGCTCCGGCCCCAAGGAGATCAAAGAGCTGCCAGGACGGGCTGGTCAAGCTCTTCCCTTTCATCTGAAAATATTGTTTGTGACTCGGTGCCACTCCTAAAGGTGAGGAAGGGTTCTAATCGTTGCAGGAAGAGCCCTTGGAGATGACAGCAAGAGAAAAGGGAAGATTAAGGACTGCTTATAAACACCGGGGGACAGCAGGTTACATATCTGGAGCAAACTGCATTTGTTGATTTTAATTAAACAGCAACAAAGAGTTAGAAATTCATGCAACATACAGGAAATAATCATTGAGCTTTGGTACCTTAAAATGGAGCAGGGGCTGCTTTACTCCCAGGATATGTATCCTACTGTAAGGTGCGCATCTTGTAATATTTTGCATTTCCAAGAATTAACACTGCACTACAATAAAAAGGGACTTAAATTATTTTCATTACGCTCAATAATTTTGCAGAGAATCACCGAATTCATAAAGCAAAGCAGTTCTGTGTCCTCATAAATCACACAGAGAAACTGAAAACAAGACAGAGCTTTCTAAACTGCACAAAACCCCCCCAGACCATGGAATTTTAAGTTTCTTCTAGCACAGCTTTTTCTTTTAGTTCAGCAATCCATTTCCAAAACAGTGAACTGAAATTTATCCAAATTTCACTTTGTTGTTGTCATCATCTCTCATAACAAAGCAGACCAAACCCCACTAACACCCCTTTTGCTGCAAGGATGAGCCCATTATCCCTAGAAGGAATCTTACAAGGTTTCTGTAATTCAGCCAAAAGGAATAAAGATTTTTAAATTTCGTTTTTCATTTCTGATTTTCCCCACTGTGGCAGCACTGAAGGAAGAGCCAGTGGGGAGCAGAGCCCGGTCAGGGCTGGTGAAACTGCCAACACCAGGCTCAGGTCAGCCGGAGTGAGAGGACCCGAGGATCCAGGAGCCTGGTCCGAGCCCTGCCCCTGCAGCTCCCATTTCTGACCCCCCAGGTCAGCACCTGCAGAGGGCTGTGGCATCACACATTTTCAGGACTGAGATGTGTTTGACATCCAAGAATTCCAGCTCGCTCAGATGCACCGAGGGGTTCAGACGCTGGATGAGGGCCGAGGGCTGCTGTGCTTGACCTCCCAGAAAGGGAAGAGGCAAAATCCCGGTGGCTGCCCGGGTCCCCTGGGCCTCTGCCAGGGTGACTCTGTGCCAGCAGCCTCGAGCCACGGGCTCCTCTCCACTGCTGCTGTGGCAGGAGCTCCACGGTGAACAATCAGTGAAACGTGTTCAGCCTCGAGAGGCAGATGGAGCTGCTCTGGGCAGAGGAGCTGCCTCGTGTTTCTGTCCTGCTCTATTTTAATAGCAACATTTTCACTAAAGCAGAAGGAAAATAAGCACTGTTAACTGCAAGTATCTCCTGTATAAATATTTATCCAAGGAAGAAAAAGTGTCCTTGTGTGCAACCACAGGTGCACAGACAAACACTTCAACACCAAATTCCATAAAATAGCCCTTGGACAAGTAGCTGAGCAGTGTTTGGACAGATGGCCAGTTCTTCTATAAATGCTTCATTCTACTTCCATTGTTTTATTCAGGACAGGGTGCTGCACTGGAAAAAATACTCTATAGCACCCTTTTCATTTAATAGTTTCCATGAATTACACAAATCAGAGTTTACCTCAGTCCGTGAATAAACTGCAGGGTCACTAAAACCTTGAAGGCACTTGTCTTTGCACAGAACACACAGAGTGCTGAGCACAGGCTGGGGAGTCCTGCCTGCAGAGAAGCAACTCGGAAAGTTGAAAGCCTGGAGGGTCCAAAACTGAAAGACTGAAGAGTCTCATAAGAGCTGAGAGAGCCATATTAAAATAAAAATAAAAATAAAAATAAAAATAAAAATAAAAATAAAAATAAAAATAAAAATAAAAATAAAAAATAAAAATAAAAAATAATAATTTTTTAAAAAGAGCGAGAGAAAAAAGAAAAAAAAAGAAGCTTTAGTGAAAAGTGTCTGAAATCTGAAATAGAGGGAAGAATTCTTTCAACTCCTGCAGCTAGCTGAGGCAAGTTCCTTGGTATTTCTTACCTGGGAAGTTTCTTCCCTTTGGCTATACAGCAACTCTTGCCTACAAGAGAGGAGAAAGCTGATAACCAGGGTTAGGTGAACTGGTCTAGATAAAGAACTGACTTGAACCTCTGCCCAAGGTTTGAACCCAGGGCTTCCTCTTAAAATCAGTTATTAGGAGGCATTTTCCCCCTTTCCTTTTTCCTTGCTTCCCCTCGTCCGAAATCTCTTCTTTTCCATTCTGGGTGAAATCAGATAGTTTAGGATCCTGCATGCCAGAGAACCTTTTCCTTCTATTTGACTGCCCTGTAAAGCTTGTAGCTCCTTTCCAGTGCCGTGATTTTCCAGATTTGGGAGTGTGGAACCTGTCCCTGGCTCACAGCCTGGCACTGCCCTCCCTGCAGCCTGGGCAGCCAGCAGCACCTCGTGTGGCACTCAGTGCTCTGGATCCTGGAACCTCTGAGGGAGCCCTGCTATTCAAAGATCCTTTAAATCATGGGGTCACGATGATACACTTCATCCAAAAAATGTAAATGGTCTGCTGTTTTTAGGGGCTTCTGCAGCCACAGCGTTCTCCGACCTGGATGGAGAGGACACATCCTCGTAATGCATGGAGCTATTGCATGTCTGAGAGCTGTCTTGGAAGCATTTCATCAAATAGTTGGTCCAGGCACTGCTGATGGCCACCAAAATCACACGCTGAATGCACCCTTAGAATATTCTCTTCTAAAGCTGCATTTGGTGTATTCTGAGAGGAGAAAAACTTTTTTAGTTCTTGAACATACGCTTAGAGAGATCTATAAAGCTGCCAGTCAAGCATCAGATGTCTCTCTGCAGACAGTCTCTTTTCTAAAGCCAAGGGGATGGTATCAATAAAAAGGAAAAAAAAAAAGAAAGCCTTCAATGCAGTAGTCATTCCTGCTCCATAATTCTTTAAATATTTAGCCAATTTCAGAGAAAGACAAGATCAAAATGCAGGATAATCGATGTAAGCTAACACAAGGCCTAAATTGTATCTGCCTTTCCTTATTTCTCTTCCAAAATATCAGAAGATGATGAAATATGATTTTAAAATGGGCATAGTTAATACAACCTGGAATGAAGAATAAACAGCTGAAACAAGCTCCTCAGCCCGTTCTTTTTAAGTGCCTAACGTGTAATCCTAGTAACACTTAACATTCATTTGAATATGAAAAGGCTTCAGGCTGGAGGTGCTAATAGGAACACCCCACACTTCAGCTCTAGACAGACATGGCAATTTGTATTTCAATAAGGGAAAAAAAATAATTCCTCAGTCTTGAAGAAAGAAATACCTCCACTCCTACACTGTATCCATTTTCAGTACTTACAGGCACACGTTTTAGCATCGCTAATGCAAACCCAGCGTCAGGGAGACAATTTAAATTGCCCTTCAAAAGGCAGAAAAAGGAACGTATCATTAGCATGACATCTCCACTCCTCTGAAATGCATGAAAGGCTGGTTGTGCTGCACAAAGGTACAGGTAGGTGTAAATGAAAAAATGCATTCTTTGCTCGGTGATAAGGAAAATGTGGAAACAGAAATGCCAGGGTGACAGACTGTCTTCTGCTTTTTCTCACTCTGCAGATCTGACAGCTTCACAGTGAAGCTACATTATAATAAGGCTGGAATCCTTTATCTATTGGGAATGTACGACTTGTGCTTTAATAAGGAAAAAATAAAAACCCAACTCATCACCAGCACCGTGTCTTGTTCTCTCATTTCTTGTGAGCCTCATCAACATTTTCTGTCTTGTCAAAGCGAATTTTAATTGCTGAAGGGTGACAGGTTTCTCAGGTCTAACTTCAGTTCCTGTACATAGAAAAATGTTCTGTAAGAAACCTGGAATAAATCTTGAAAGCAAAATCCTCAAGAAAATTTAGGTTTAACTGCCTTTTGATTTTTTTATGTGATTAAACAATTGCCTGAGTTTTCATAGAAGTCGGAAAGAAATCTTTTTTTTATGAACTGCTTCTCTTACTTCTAACTCATCAAACCGAGTTTAAATGACAAATAATTACTTCTAAGAGCATTTTAGCAAAGCTGTCCCAGAAAAACCACGTGCCTGTGTATAGATGAACATTTGTCTTATATTTCAGAACTTCTCACTAGGAGATACTGGAAAGCTGGGGGGAATGTCCAAAGCATAAATTGGGATGAACAAGTCAGCACTCCTGGTGTTCTCATGATGGAACAGAATTGATCTGTCTGAGCTGTTTTAGGTTTGATCACTGTGGATTCAGGGCACATTTTTGCTGAGGCTGCTTGTGGAAGTCACACATTCCATGGGTGTTCTTCAGGAAAGAGGAAAATAACATTTGCTGTATGGAAATTAGTGCAGGCTGTTATGGGAACACCTTAAGCAATTTCATGGAAAACCTCAGGAGCTGCCAAGCCAAGTTTTAGGCTGCAAAGGGGAATGATGAAGATAAGTAGTTCTGAAAATATGTGGTAGAAATAAACAGCTGCACAATAAACCCTAAACTTCTCTCTGTGAGCTAAAATAAGGAAAAATTGAAGCTTATAAATAAACCTAATATTAGGTTTTCTGGTATAAATTTCCTAAAGTACGCAAGTTGCTAAAATCTTCCCTCTCCTTCTCACACACACATACTGATTTCATCAGCCCCACAGCCCTGGCTGAGACATAAAATTGCTGCTGCTTCTCTTCCTCTTTTTTTTCTTTTCCCCCCTGTGACTTTTATGCTTTTGCCACTGTTCAAAAATACCTTCTAAAATCTGATGTAATAAAGACAGAATTACATCCCTGGGCCCTCAGGAAGATCAATAAGTAAGTTAATTTCCGGAGTGGCCGTAGAGCTCCTGGTTTGTAAGAGAGGAAAAAGGACTGAAGGACACAGAAATGCGGGCCCGGAGAGAGCTCCAGCAGAGATCCTGGCAGGGTCAGACACCTGCCATGCTCCTGCTTTGCTCTCTTCTCCCTTTGCACCAAGACATCCCCAGCTCTCAGAAATAAGGACAAGAGTCCCATTCCTGGGGCAGCATCGCTGGGGACCCACGGCAGGGAAGGGAGGGGAGGAGGGAGAAGGGCAGGGAGCGAGGAGGGGACGCCTGGGAGGGCTTTGCCTCCAACCTGCCTTTGGCACAGGGGCAACGCACCCTCCCTGCCCACAGCCCTCCTGTTCCCTGCCTGCTGCTGCCCCACGGATCCTGATTTTCCCTCCCAGGGATAACAGGCCACGGAGCAAACAAAACTGATCACAGAGAAGGGGAAATCCCTGCGCGAGCAGTCACTGCACCGTCCTCATTCCAGACACAAACAGGTGCACACGGGGATAGTGAAGGGGAAGATTGTCAAATCCTTTTGATGAAGAGAAGCCTGAGCTTTCCCATCCCTGCAAAACCAGCTCCTCTCTTCCCTCCTCAGCCCAGAGCCTGCTCATGCAACCCCGAGATGACAAACTGGAGCTGGGTTAATGACAAACCCCAACGCAGCACAGCTCAGATTGCTGTGGAAAATCATCCACTCAGTGGTTACTCCCCAGTTTATAGTCAGAGGTCTCATGTGAGCAGATCTTAACCCATTTTGAACGCACAATTTCCTCCACTGTTCCAATTTAACCCAGGATCAGCCAGCCCAAACCGAACTGGTGTTGCCTGCCAGATGCAACACCAGCCCCCCAGACTGGCACCCCGGGCACTGCAGCAAGAAAGGGGCTCTGGGGAGGGGGAGGTGTTGGAAAAGTGAAGTTACTCAATCTTGTGGCTGCTGGAAATTAAGAAGGGTCGTTTTTCCTGCACTGCAGTCCCTAAACCTGGATACCTGGGTAAAGACTTCACGTGCTTTGCACAGCACTGAGAACCGACGGGACAGATGCTGGCACGGAAAAGTGGGAGGGTCTTGTCTCTTGATAGTTACTGCCCATCGAGTCTCACCAAAACCCAGTTCCAAGCTGAGGGCTGTCTGGAGCAGTTATTTCATCAGATTTGTCTGTGGGAGAGCTCTAGAAATTGCCACCTGTGAACATTTCCAGGAGAGAACGAATGAGTGCTGAAGAACCATCGTGCTGAATTTAAGGTAACACATACAGCTTCCACACTGTGGCCTTAGTTTTCAATTAGCTGGGTTCAGATGCAGTGTACCAAAAGCTCTAGGAGCAACCAGATCCACTTTAATGGGCCTTTAGTATAAAGGCTAACATGTATAAGCTTTCCTAAGCAGCCTAAAAAAAAAAAGTTTACATTAAAAGATGTAACAGATACACAACTATGCTCAAATATTTTTATTTGTCTAACATAAGGAATAAAACAAGTTACTGCAGAGCATGAAATCTGATGAGGATTCTACCTTAAGGAAAAAAAAAAATTGTCTTTTATAATAACAAATAGTTGGAACCAGCACATTGCTTTCGCGACATTGTTCCCTTCAAGACAAGTCCAAACTGTTCAACATTATGAAAACTCTGCCTATTGCTTTGTACCAGAAAATTTATTACCCCCAAATCATTTACAACAGACAGCATGCATTCCAAAACTGATTTGTTACTTTAGGCCACAACAACTCACTTTCAAAGCTTAAAGAATCCATTATACTGGGCAAAGGAAAGCCTGTGAACAAGACACGTATTAGAGACAGCTTCAGATGGAATTCCATTAAAAAGTTTGGAGGGAGGACGCCTGCAAACACAGCCACACAATTCATTGGAAGCATTCTGGGCACTCTGGGCTGGGGGGAAAAGATTGAACACGATTTTTATTCCATGAAGTGTGCGAGCATTTGTCACAATTCGAGCAACCTGCTTGGCTGGTTGGAGAAGGAAGCGAGGCAGTTAGAGCAGTGAAATATGATTAAAACAGGAACTCTGTTCTTCAGGAGATGTCATTACCTGCTGACACAGAAGGTGCCATTTGTTTCACTTTGGAGCAGCACAAACCACGACGTGTGTGTTCAGCACTCCTCTGCTCCTCTTACTTTGTTAGAAGCCGCAACAGGCACTTGGGTCGGTTTGATTTATTTGATTGAAATGCCTCAGACATTTTCCAGCGATGGAGGCCACTGAAATTTAACAACTGCTGGTCTCAGAGCTGTCCTGAGAGCAGAGGGAGTGCTACACCTCAGGAGGCAAAACCAGCTCACAGAGAGCAGGCAGAGCAGCCCCGCAGAACCTGACCCCGCAAACAGCTCTGTGGGAAGGGAGGTGGGAGCAGCCCCAGTGCTCAGGGCTCAGGGTGCAGGGTGCTGAACTGATGGCACAGAGGTGACACAGGGCTCCAGGAGGTGGGAGCAGCCCCAGTGCTCAGGGCTCGGGGTGCAGGGTGCTGAACTGATGGCACAAAGGTGACACGGGGCCTCAGGTGTCTGACTCTGCTGTGGCACCAGGCTGAACATCTGCATCTAAAGATCAAAGAACTTAGCAAGCAAAGCAAGGCTTAGAAAGTTACCTCCACGCTTGATTTACAACCTCCTTAATCACAAGGGACAATGCTCAGGAATTTTTTTTAAAAATCACTGCAAATTCACATCATTAAGAGTCCTTTTCTAATAAGTTATCACAAAATATGAAAAGTGACATAGAAATAGCATCTAGAAGTGACACATGTTTGGTTAGCATTCGAAAGTCTGTATTTCTTAGAACTGAGGCCTTCCCAAACAGCTCAACCAGGTCTTTAAACTGTAATTCTATATGACCAAAATACAGGAAACTGCTTTGAAAAGAAAACAAAATGCTGCAGCACAAGTGTGAGCCAGTGGCTGTGGGTGCTCAGCTGCCCCTGGGGTTTGCCCAGAGCAGGAGGAGCTGAGTCCTTTGCAGGTGACAGTGCTGCTCTAACACGTGGTGTTTTCAACCTGATTCTTAATTCAAAGCCATGGCACAAAGGAGCCCCAGCATCCCTGAGCCCGACTTGGTGCTCTCAGAAGCTGCTGATAACCTGCTCAGGGACTGGGCAAGCTCCAAACTGGGTCCCTTTACCCACTGCCTCTCTCCCTGCAGTCATGTTCTGGTGGTCTATTTCATAATCACTACTGCTGGAAATTGATTGTTTTTATTTTTAAAGCTGTTAGACATCTGTTCTTCCTTTAACCTAAACAATTCTTCTCTCTCTCTCTCTGTCTCTCTCTGCCTTTAATCCCACACCTATTTTGCTTTTCAGTTCTCTCTTGAAATATTGACTGTAAAAAATCCAAACTGGCCAAAGCCAACCCAAGCTATTCTGAGCACACTGCTGCAGAGCGAAGCACAGAGTAAAAGAAGAGCATCATTATCTACCATTTAAATGATTTCCAAAGCTACCATTTAAGAGGTGGGTTTTCTGTGATCTTTGTCCAAGAAAACTCACCAGTGACCTTAATGGGATTTCTTTAAGCACACACACCACAGCAGGGACTGCTTGGGGGAGTTTCTAACACAGAGCCAAGGCTGCTGCAGGTGAGCAGGCACCGTCAGTAACAGCCAGAGGGGCTCCTCAACAGCCTCGAGTTCAGCTGCTCTTTCTTTCCTACAGTAATGCTGCACCTGAGTGAAGAGAACACGTCCCAAAGTACAGGTCTGGTTTGCTCACAAAAACACACTGACAGGCTGGGAGAGCTGGGGGTGCTCCCCTGGAGAAGGGAAGGCTCCAGGGAGAGCTCAGAGCCCCTTCCAGGGCCTAAAGGGGCTCCAGGAGAGCTGGAGAGGGACTGGGGACAAGGGCTGGAGGGACAGGACACAGGGAATGGCTTCCCAGTGCCAGAGGGCAGGGATGGATGGGATCTGGGGAAGGAATTGTTCCCAGTGACGGTGGACAAGCTGTGGCTGCCCCTGGATCCCTGGCAGTGCCCAAGGCCAGGCTGGACAGGGCTTGGAGCACCCTGGAACAGTGGAAGGTGTCCCTGCCCATGGCAGGGGTGGAATGGGATGGTCTTCAAGGTCCCTGCCAATACAAACCATTCTGGGATTCTGGGATTTGTATTTTGGCATCTGGGTCCACTGGCCATGTCTGTGTTCTGAAATCCATTTCTACCCTCAGGTGAGCTCTGAACAGTAAGCTGGATCAGAAACCAGGCAAGCAGCCCCAGTGCAGGCCCGGGACACAGAGCCCCTGAGTTCTGAAAACCCAAGCACTGCGACTCAGGCACATGCAGCAGCACAAAATAGCACTCGAAAGCACCCAAAGCCAGCTCAGCCCACACCCCAGCTCCGGCCTTCAGCCAATCTCTGCCTCAAAACCTCGGTGAGGTCAGGTGAGGAAAACGCAGCACCGCTTCCAATGGAAACACAGCTTCCAGTCCCTGCTTGCAGTTTGCAGTGTCGAGTGTTCCTCACACCCCGTGGTGAACGCAGAGCTCCAGGAGTGTGTTCCCAGTTCCAAAAGCAGACAGGTCTCCGGGGCTTTTTGGCTTTTCTGGAAGCAGCAGTGTGCTGGAGGGAAGGGGGGATCAGCAGCAGGCAGTGCGACAGCACGGGGATCACTCGACAGCCTTTGTTGCACCAAAGCCCTGCTCAAGGCAGGTGTTGAAAATACGGGTTAAAAGGTGAACTTCTAAAGTCCTGAAGGGGTTTTTCCACCCCTGTTTTTTCTTCATGTTTCTGGTCACTTAGTACTGTAGCTGAACAGTGAAAGCAAGCAGTTTTGATTATTGCTGTGTTGGAGAAGTTATTTAATCAGAAAAAGGAAAAACATTTGTAGTCATCACAGTCAGCTCTGGGTACCAGAAGCTCCTGACAGCTGGCTCTCCTGGCCCTCTGTGAGAGTTTGGGGCCACATCCGCATTAAAAACAGATGCACAAAACAAAACTTCCAACTGCATGTACACGTAAGCACCCTGGTGGCAGAAGAGACCCATTTAGAGGATGCTGAAATATAATTACATCATATATCCATTAGAGGGATGGTTCCTGCAGCTCCCAGAGAACTTGGCAGAGCATTAAAAGCCCGTCAAGGTTGACCACACAGTAACTGAAGGGGAGGAAGAAAAAAACACATCAAACCACAGAAAAAGCCTGAGAAAGGATTTCTGGAGAGCTTCTGCATTTTTCTTTGATCTAAAATAGAAATAGTTTTCTGGAAGTGCACCTAGGACACACCAGTGAGAAAGCACCCAGCACACCTCCAGGAGCACTTTGCCTCTCCCAAAACCCAGAGGGCTTCTCAGCAGAATCCTTTCCTCTCCAAGGACATCCCTGTGTCCCATCCCCATCTCCAAGGACATCCCTGTGTCCCATCCCCATCTCCAAGGACATCTTTCACTGGAACGTGGGAGACAAACTCAAAGAGTGGAAAAGTTCTGCAGAGCTGCTACTGAAAACTTTTCCAAATAAGTCCCAACTGAGCATCCATCTTCATTTGAAATCTGTAGGTTTTTTAGGGGATAGAACAAAATGCATTTTTGTTTGGTTTTAGAACCACAGAATGGTTTGGGCTGGAGGGGGCCTTAAAGCTCATCTCATTCCTACCCCTGCCACAGGCAGGGAACCTTCCTCTAGCCCAGGTTACTCAGAGCCCTGTCCAACCTGGCCTTGAAATTCCATTACAATGTAATAAAACCAGATTTTTTATCGACTCATATCCAAGCTGAGAGATTGTACCAGCAAACAAAACCTTCCTTGCTCTCCTCTTCCAGTTCCCACCTCTCCAGTCCAATTTTAGAAACCTGAGCTCAGATTTGGAAACCGAGTTTAATTTTTCCTGTGAGGATGCTGACAGTATCTTGTTCCAACTTGTTAAGAGAAGCTCCTCACTTGTCCAACTCTAGCCCTACTTACAGCTTTGCAGATCCATGCAGTCCCTTTGCAAAGGTCTCTGTTTACAGGGCAGGCTTGTTTTTCATGGAGCTGTTCTGGAAATTAATGTGCTCCTCTGTGAGTCAAGTCCCCCTTTTCCTCAGGAGGGTGTCCTAATTTCTTCTTGGAGAGATTGCTTTCTGCACTCCTCAATTCCATCCCTCTTCTGGGACCAGCAGTTTATGTTGGAAGAACAGACAGAGAGCAGAGAAAGTCCAAACCTGGAGCTACCTGTCACTTAGATGTTCTAGAGAGAGGTTTTGGGTTTGATTTCCTGCATGGGGGTGCAAGCTGGGTTGGACTTGGGATTTATAATTTATTAAATGGACCATGGCTCTCACGCTGGGAAGCCAAGCCTTTCTGCTCAGGTTTGGGTGGCGTTGCTCTGCGTTCTTCAGCTGCCTCAGAACAAAACAGGTCCACCCCAGCCTGGGCTCCAGCTCGTGCTTTGTGCTTTACCCAAGGTTTGTTCTGAGCCTTCATCCCCAGGTTTGGCTCTGAGAATGCTCTGACACCTTTTTCAACCCTTAAGGCTCTGCACTGAACTTGAATGGATTTGATTTTCTAATCCCCTCTATTGATTTCTAGGCATGTTTTTGAAATGTTAAATGACTGAAATCCTTCGTTGAGAACAAAGGACCTGGCACAGGGCCTTCTCCCAGCACAACCGAGCTGTGGCAGACACAGAGGAGGCTGGGAGAGGCTGCAGGGGCTGTGTCAGATCCGTGCACTGAAGATGATGTCTCAGTTGCAGTGTCTGCCAGCCAAAGGTGATGACAACCAGAGGCATTTGCAGCTGAGGCTGACAGCTGTTTCACGAGTCACCCAGGCTCCCCAGCAGGGATCTCCAGGGATGGGAAGTGGGAGTCAGGACTATGCTAAGGAACATTTATTTTGCTGCATCTCCTTGCCTGAAAAGCATTTATGAAATCAGGTTTTGTGTGTGCAGGCAGCAGCCCTCAGAAGAACAAAAGTTCTTAAAGCATTCAAAACCAGCTTTGAAACATTAATGGATGTTTTGCCATAAGCATCAGAGGGAAAAGGGCTGGATCCTGAATGTGTCATAGCTGTAGATGACACAATTAAGCAATTTTGTTTCTATCCCTTGGTTTTACATTTTGTTTCCTTATATTATTTACTTAGAGCTGCTAATTCCAACCCTATCCAGAACTTAGTGAATTTGACTTTTCCTATAGAGGCTGCATGTCCAAAAAAAATGCATAAAAAAACGTTTTTCTCGGAACTGAAGTCAATTGGTATTACAGGGAGATGATGGAGAAAGTAAAAAAAGCAAACAAAATGATGGAAATGGGGTCAGATCAGCCTTTGGACCCAGGCACAGTGACACAGAACCAGTTCCACTGCATGGCAAATGCAGTGTGAGCACTGACACTGTGCCTTTCTGGCTCCCCCTTCTGCTTGCTGTCAAATGAATATTGATCTGTTACATGAAACAGAAAAACTCTTCTTTAACCGTGTGCTTTTCACAGCTGAAATCATTGCCTGAAGCATCATGGTGTCCTGATCCCATCGTGTTCCAGATCTGCAGTTCTGCTTCGCCTCGGAGATTCACTCAGCTCTCATGCAGATAGTCAAAAGGTGAGAAAGATGAACATTTTAGGTAGGTAATTGTGCAAGAGTGGGCGTAGGGACAGAGCAAGAAAACCCACCGGGCGAAGGTTGCCATGCTCACACTCATCACACGTTGCTTCAGGGATAATCATTTTGCACACCTTGATAATGCCAAAGCAATCCTATCTTACCCCTTTATATCAGCATTTTAATCTCCTTGCACTCCAAACCTGTAAACTTGCCCTAATGTGCCAGCTGCAGAGCGAGTCAGCCAGGCAGAATATTGCCAGCCACGACTCAGCCAAGTCCTGAGCCTGAGCAGGGCAGGAATCTCACCCTGTGTTTGGGCCCTGCTCTAGCAAAACCTCCAGCAAAACCACCGAAGCCAGCTCTGCTTCAGAAAGTAAATCCACCTCCCTCCACCTCCCTCCACTTCCCTCCCATCCTCACTTCCAAAAATCCAGAGGTGAGCTTTGGTTGTGCTACCAACACACTGACAGTAATTCAATGTAATCCAATAAAGCTCCCCTGTTTTATTGCACACCAGTCTGTCCTACATGCTGCTGTATGGATTGAGCTGCCTTTGATCTCCTCTTTGATCAGATGTGCTCCTGAACTTCAGTGGAGCCGTTTCAGAGCAGCTCCTGCCTGGGTGACATCAGAACCAACACTTTCACATGTTTTTAATTCGAGCATTGACTGAGAATATTCATTCCCGATTGCAACAACTGCAAGTGAGCAGACAAACGGCCTCCTAAAAATAGACAAAGTGCAGCATTAGCAGCACATCCTGCCCACCTACTGCATTTTCTCTTGTTAAAAATGTATGAAGTGCAAAACTCACCCAGCACAGTGTAGGACAAAACGAGAGCCAGCCCCTGTCCCCAGAGCTGATGTCCAGGACCTCCCACAAGCAGCCCCTGTGGACACTGTTTGTGTGCTCCCTTTCCCTGGCACAGGAAGGCAAGTTAGAGAAGATACCAGGGACAGACAGAGAGATGAAATACCTACACACAGCACAGGATTGGTAGAACGAGGCAGAGAACCAAATTTTGTCACTGTGCTCCAGGATTAGCCTTGTGATGTCCTGAAGGAGTGACACAGCCAGGGTCACCCCGCAGTGACAGCCTCGGGCTGAGCTGTCCTGTAGGGACACACCTGCCTTTCACTGGCTTTCAAACGAGGGTCCAGCTCATGGTTCCATGGGCACTCCACACCACAGAACCACGGAATCTCCTGAGCAGGAAGGGACCCACCAGGATCACCCAGTCCAGCTCCTGGCCCTGCCCAGACCCCCCAACAATCCCACCCTGGGCATCCCTGGCAGCGCTGCCGAAACGCTCCCGGAGCTCTGGCAGCCTCGGGGCCGTGCCCATTCCCTGGGGAGCCTGGGCAGTGCCCAGCACCCTCTGGGGGAAGAACCTTTCCCTGATCTCCCCCCTGAGCCTGCCCTGGCCCAGCTCCAGCCGCTCCCCGGGTCCTGTCCCTGTCCCAGGAGCAGAGATCGGAGCTCCCTTGGGAGGAGCTGCAGATCCCAAGGAGGGCTCCCCTCAGTCTCTTCTGCTCCAGCTGCACAGACCAAGAGCCCTCAGCCACCCCACAGCTCCTGCTGCAGACCCTTCCCCATCCCATGGAACACCCCTGGCACAGCTGGGATTTACATCCCACATTCAAACCACCCCACTTAAACTGCAACCTCAAGGCAAACCATCACCAGCCAACCACGGGTACGTGTCACCACTGTGCCGGGGAATGCTTATTTTAACTTAAACTTGAGATTGATTTTCCATATTCTATTCTAAGGAGGTTTACAGTGTCCCAAGGACGAGGAGCAGAAACTGGGCAGAAAGGGCAGGGGTTCTAATGCCATCAGCTCTGGTTTTCTTGTCTGGGGGTGCATTGCCATAAGATTGCAATGTTTCCTTTGCCACTCCCACCCAATCCTGCACAGCAGGACTTTATTAAGAGCTGTATTTGACTAATGATACACCATACAACCTTAACAACATTTTCTGGTTTTGCAATATTTTTAAGACAAAGAAGATAATGCATTACAATCCAGATCCCACTGATCATTAAGCTTTCAATCTCTTCACAGTTCCAGTAGACTAGAAAATTAATCCAGCTGATAAAAGGCTGGAGTTAATTACCAATGCTGGAAGGAACTTTTTAATTTCTGAACCCAGTTCCCTGCGCCAGTAGACCTTCTGCTGGTTATATCCATCTCTTTTTCAGACCAACTCATCAAGAGCTGGTTTACACAGAGCTGGGGGTCTGGTGAGAATTCAGTACCAAGAAACAAAGATGCTGTGTGGCTGAGACTGATATTTCTGGAGTCAGAAAAGATCAGCTGCAGACAGGGCAAGACTGGGAAAAAAACAAACCTAAGAAATTTCCAAAACCCCAGCAAGCCCACAATGTGTTCTTCAGTTAGAAACTCAGCAGTGGTTTAGTGGAGAACGTGGCAGAGCTGGGGTGACAGCTGGACTTGATGATCCTTAAGGTCTTTTCCAACCGTAGCGATTCTGTGACTCCGAGATTCTAAAACCTCACACAAACCCAGTGAGCAGTTTGCTTGGCAGCTGACTCCATCTGCTGCTTTTTCCCTGGGTGCCTGGGAGTTTTAGCTGGTGACAGATTGTCATCTGCTGACAAAGGAGCACAGGGATGCTCAGAACCCTGCGATGCCACTTTGCTTCACAGCCACCCAAATCCCCCGTGAAGAACTCGACTTCAAGCCAAACAAACCCACAGCTCTCTTCAAATCTGCAGGGGAAGATTTGTTGGGCAAGAAGCTGAAGCTCCAAAGGTCTGGTAGGCAACAGAACCCTGAGATATTTGGTTTAAGCCTGCAGAAGAGGCATGGAGGAAAACTTCCTACAACTTTTCAACATTTCTACACAAGAAGGGGCAGATAAGGTGCCCTTTCCAGAGCAGTTTCCAAAGCATTCTCCAAGAGCAGGTGCAGGGGAAGATGATCTTTGTCTGTGTGGGTGATGGCACCCGTTCAGTTTAACCCACTGACACAAGAACAAACAGCTATTTTCACCACAATGGTTTGCTTTTCCTGTCTCTCAGTTTTTCAAGCCTCTCTTGCTCCTGTTCTATCCCCAGGTGCACCTGGATGTTATCCATAGATGCACTTCTGTGCACCGTGCCCTGAAAGCCCCTCAGACAGATTTGTTCTAACATCCTTTGGAGAAGGACAGAATGAAAGGGCTCTATAATTTCTAGACAAGGAGAAATTAATTTGTTTGCAGAATGATTCCATGGACATGCAATAAGCTGAGGCAAGACCAGGAAATCCTGAGGCAGGATTTCGACTTGGGGCAGAACCTCTACTGGAGAACTGCCAGAGAAAGACTTTCTGGAAAGGGGAAAGGGATGGGGGAAATATTAATTAAAAAACATAAGTCAAATCCAGGAAACCATAATTTATGGCTTAATGACAAAAAAAAAAAAAAAAAAAAAAAAAAAGACAAATTTTCCCACNAAAAAAAAAAAAAAAATGCCAAATTTGCCATAGTTTTAAAATGGAGTGATGATACAGAAAAGACTGAGAGCTGCAAGGGGTTACGTAAGGAATCAGGAGATCCAGACAGAACCAGGAGGAAACACTCCACAGTTATCTCCTCTGGAGGCAGCAAAATAGTGATCAATCTGTGTTTACAAACACATTTCCTGAATGTGTTCATTAAAAATACAGCTTTTAGAGCCATGAACTTCCCAGGGAGAGGCGTCCTGGCTGGGGAGGCATCGGAGTGGCTCTGCCTGTGCACGGGCAGCTCTGGAGCGAGGGGTGGGACTGGCACAGGAGAGCTGGCAGTGCAGCTGGCACACGGCTCCCCAGCGCTGCACAGGGAGGGCATAAATCATCCACAGCTTCAGGGATTAGGGACGCCTGCCAAACCCTCAAAAATGTTTGAAACTTGATAAGAAAGAAACAAACAAAGAAAAAGTCAATACTGTGTAAGCGCTAGTTCTCCAACTTGGGCAACATTAATAAAAAAATTATCAGAGTATTTTATACTTCATTATTCTGCACAACCTAAAAAAAAAATACTGAATAAGACTGATATTAAATCCCAAGTTTGTGCATCCAATTATTTTATTGAAGTCAGGTAGTTTATATGTAGAAGCAGCCCTTGATGGTTTTCCTGCTGCCATGACAGGGGAAAGAGGTGCTTATTAGCCACCTCTGGCATAAATTTTTATCCCATCGAGATCCTTTTCAAAAACTGCTTTCAAAACTGAAATAAACAAGGGCTCCTGAACTGGTTAAAGCAGCAACAACTTGTTTTGCTGGAAAACCTGATTTTTTTTTTGTACCAAAGCTGAGGAGTTACACTGAAGGGTATCTGAGCAAGCCAGTTTACTGTGGGGCGGATTCGCGTCGTTCTGCTGGGTGAGCAGGAGCACTCCTGGCCCTCCACCTGCAAAGCTGCTGCTGCAGCTTCCACAGCCCCGTGTGAGCTCCCAGTTTGGCACCTGTTAACACCTGCCCTTTGGGCACGAGGGCGAGTCCTGCTCAGCCCTGTGCTTGGCTGATCCCAAACCGCGTCAGGAACACGGCAGTGCCTGGGAGCCCCAGAGTCCCACTCCCTGCCGGGGAAGCCACAGGCATTCAGTCTCTCAGAGCCCCTGGAAGACGTGCGAGGTGCCCGGTGGGTCTGGCCAGTGCTCCCTTTAGTTTGGGGCTGTGTCTCCAGCTGTGGCAAAGGGAAGAGTTACTTAGACAAAATCCCAAGCCCGGGCACTCCCTACAGACCGTTCCCCTGTGCTCCCCTGAGACCCACAGTGGTCTGAGGCTGTCCAGGAGCCACCCCTGGCCCTGCAAACAGCTGGTGCTCTTTGTCTCCACCACTGCTTTGGGCAGCCAGTTCCAGGGAGACCCAGCCCGTTCCACAAGGTTGCTCCCTGCTGTGCAGAGAAGCATTTCCCCTTTTTTCAGTTGTTTTAAGTCACTTACAGCATTTCCTTCAGGTGCTTGCTAGCACTGGTGTTGTGAGATTTGGTGCACGGTTCCACGCTTGGTTCATCCAGCACAATTCAGGTTCTCCTTCTGGGATGACAAATCCCTCCCAAAGGAACCCACAGAAGGGCAGCAGAACACGAAGTGGCAGGGGCTCCTACGATCCCTGCCCCAGCCATGCACAGGGTCGCCTCTGCAGGATGTCCCAGCACAGGAAACACACACATTTAAGCCTTCCTGCGTGTGCCCTTGTGCAGTGGAAGCTGTGATCACCATCTCCTGATACCTGGCCAAGAGATCAGCTCCCGAAAGTCAGCGTTGGTGAGGAGGATTTACTGAACACAAAGATCTTTGGTCCCAACAGCAGTACTCAACATGTGGTTTTACACATTCTAGTGTTAACAAAACTGAGGTGTAGCACTGGCACAGCAGCCTGGGGCCAAGCCTGAGCTCTGCACTGCAGAACAAGGGGTTAATCTCCTGTGTGTGCAGCACACGTGCCTCCATCACAGCCAAAGGATGCAGCCAAGCCCCAGGATTTTTCCAGAGCCCTGCAATGCGTGGCTGTGTCTCTCAGCCACTCAGCCTGGTACTTGCCAGCATGCCAAGCAGTGTGACAGAGGGACTTGTCACCTGCCAAGTGCCTTGACCCCGCTGTTGGTGGGGAAACTGCTGCATCTTGTCAAGGTAATGATTTCCTCTGTCCCATAAAAGCGAAGAGAAAGTGGAGATGAAAAACAGTATTCAAAAAGTGGAAATTAGAACTGTAGCAAAGCAATTTTCTTTTGAAAACATGACAACTGCTCAAGGCACAGGAACAAAGTGGCAAATCCTATTCCCCAGAGTACTGGGATCAGTAGCAAAGTCATGTTGCATCTCTGCACCTATGAAACAGCTGCCTGGCAAGTGGAGACAGCTCCTGTTTCGTCAGCACCCAGCCCTGCTCAGGTGCTTGTCAGCTCTGCCTCCCCTCAGCAGCTCAGAGCACAACCCCAGAGCTGTGAGCACAACCCCACTGCTGTGAGCACAACCCCACTGCTGTGAGCACAGCCCCAATGCTGTGAGTGTAACCCTAGAGCTGTGAGCACAACCCCACTGCTGTGAGCACAGTCCCAATGCTGTGAGCTCAAACCCCCAGTGCTGTGAGCACAACCCCACTGCTGTGAGCACAAACCCCCAGAGCTGTGAGCACAACCCCAATGCCTTGAGCACAAACCCCAGTGCTGTGAGCACAACCCCAGTGCTCTGAGTACAAACCCCAGAGCTGTGAGCACAACCCCACTGCTGTGAGCACAAACCCCAGAGCTGTGAGCACAACCCCACTGCTGTGAGCACAACCCCAGTGCTGTGAGCACAAACCCCAGAGCTGTGAGCACAACCCCACTGCTGTGAGCACAAACCCCAGAGCTGTGAGCACAACCCCACTGCTGTGAGCACAACCCCAGTGCTGTGAGCACAAACCCCAGAGCTGTGAGCACAACCCCACTGCTGTGAGCACAAACCCCGTGCTCTGACCCGCTGCTCTTGGGAGCACAAGGCACATTTCGGGTCATAATGGAGACCTTGGCCCCTGATATGAGACATCTTTACAACTCCCTTGATTTCCAGTCCCAGACCAGCCCTGGCTCACAGTGACAGTTTGTTCTGCTCCCCGGAGATTTGGGTTTTCCTGCTCTCCCCCACCCACACCTGCACTCCCAGACCCCCTCGGTTTGGCCATGACCGAGCCCCGCCTGAGCTCCGCTCTGGCCATGCACGGCTGAGTGACCACATATCTTTATTCCATTTAATCTAATAAAAGAACAAATTCCCCAGATTTCCTTCAACATCCTCTTCCTTAGAAGAGCACACTTCAGCAGCCAAGGCACCGAAGCACAGGTCTGTTTAGCCTCAGGAAAGTGCACACAATACCTGCCTGCCTCCCAACTTGCTGCAGCTTGTGCTGTTTTCCTCTGTGGTCATGAAATAAAATTAAAGATCAATTTAACCGCCTGGAAGAAACAAACCTATAAATAAGTAGTCATAAAACCTAGAAGACAAGACAGGAAGAAACAAAATCTAACGAACAAGAATAGAGGCAGAAAATTCAATTCCAGAACTCACTGGAGAAAAATTGCCAAACTGAACAGTTCTGGGAAAGAAAGGAATTCACAATTTTTCCTGGAAGCACTTGCCAGTCATACATATGCTCTGAACAAGGCAGATTCACGTATCTTATGGTTTTTGCACCTTGGTGCAAACTAGGAGTTGCTGCCCTGAAGATTTTGCAGACTGAGGGTGTGATCACACTGCTGCTGTAGGTGTGACAATTTCCAAACGGGATTTCGTTGACGAACATCTACATAAAGAATAGAAACTCCTGAAGGAGGAAAACGTGGCCCAAGACATTATAGCACAGCCCCATTAATTATGACACAAACTCCTTATTTGCAAAGATGTGCAGCTCCTGGAAGAATTTCCAATTCAACCTTTTCTAGTTCAGAGTGTGAAACCGTCACAGAAAAAGTACAGAGGAACCCACCTGGAACTCAGTCATTTTGGGGGAGAAGAATTGAGATTAATGGGGTATTCTCAATTTTTTCATTGCATATTACAGAAAAGAGACTCTGCCAAGTTAAAGTTTCATTAAATCAGTGTCAAGGACCCTGCTGACTGCTCTTGAACCAGGATTCATCCTCATGAACATGGCATAAGAATCTTGCCCAAATTCCAGGTTGTTGATAAACACTGACAAGGAATGAAGTCAGAAAGGCCACTCTGCTGCTGCAAAGGAAACAGAGTGTGGAACCCAAAGGCACCCACATGCACATCCTTCTTAAGGATGGTAATTACAGTCTTAGGACAGATTAAGCAATACATTCGAGGGGTGAGGAAGAGGGAAACCATAATATTACTCAATTCTTTCGCAGAGCAATTTATTTTCTCTAGTTCTCAATGTTTATTTTAGAGATTTAATATCAGATATTTCAAACTGCAGTTCTGATGCTTCTCGTGCCTCATGGATAACTCATTAACCTGCTGGATAGAGAATGTTTTAACCTCAAATACAGATCTGGACTGTGTGATTCCTTGATTGGCTGAGTGCCTGTATTCCAAGTCAAGCTGAACTTGCACGCGTAGAACTTGAAGTGTCTGCTCAGGTTGGGTGGGGATTTCTCTCCAGAGTACATATCCCAAGGGGTAAACATTTGTTGCTGCTTTTACTGCTTGCTGAGTGAGTTTTCTTCACTGCTGATTTGCAACATGACAAAAAACAAAGAATAACTCAGAATAAGAAGTACCAAGACAAAAACAACTCTGTCTCTTTCCTTAGGGTAATAAAATGTCTTGACTGCTCACCAAACACTGAGGCTGTAAAGCAGGAGGATTTTATGTGTTAGGTGCTTTGCTGATTCAAAAGAGTCTTTTAATGTCACTTCCAAGTGACACTGGAAGCTCTTCTGCCTGATATGCTGATGTTGATCTTTTTTCTCAGCAAGAAAATAATTAGATTTTCACAAATAGATCAGAATTTTCTCTTAAGTGTTTCCCTTAAATCTTAGTTGTTTTTAAGGAAAAAATAAATGAAAAAAAAAAAACAAAAACCAAAAGAAGGCAGGAAGTTTCCTTCACCTGAAAGAGAATCCACAGACCTGGGTAGGTGGCACCACATATAGAGCTAGGTGTGGTGCCAACAGGAAGAGACAATTTAATAGGGTTCTTTCCGGACTGTTTCGTCTGGAAAAAAAACCACAAAAACCATAAAAGATGGGCTTCTCCCTCAAAGTTTGTCAGATGGCGAGTTTGCCTTTTGGCACCCTGTTATGAGATCCCATCACCTAACAAAAACCTGGGAATTAACCCAAAGATTTTAAGTGCAAGAAGAAATAACTGTTTCTGTGTGGCTCCTGTCCCATGTCTCACCAGACTTGTGCTGTTGGTCACAAACAGTCGGAAAAAGGGAATGTCAAACTCAGCAGCATTTGACCTTTCCTTCAGCTGATCCTGACTCCAGAAGACCAGGTCAGCACAGGTACAACCCATCCCTCCGTGTTTAGCCATCAAAAGAGG
This sequence comes from Edolisoma coerulescens, assembly GCA_013397115.1. NCBI lineage: Eukaryota > Metazoa > Chordata > Aves > Passeriformes > Campephagidae > Edolisoma > Edolisoma coerulescens. The sequence goes on along the minus strand of VWZW01007191.1, from coordinate 183,849 downwards.
CTGAAAAGTCACAAGGGCATCACCAAAGCCTCCTCTGCTGCAGGTGGGGGAAAGGCCCCCAAAATTAGGAACCCTTGGGAAGTGACCCTGGGGAATCTCTGTGCACCTCCCACAGCAAACAGCAAACAGCAAACCCAGCTGCTCCAGTATGGGATGGGCTCTCACTTCTGGTTGATGGCTCTGAGCAGCTCAGCCAACATTTGAAATTGCATAAATAAATAATTATCAAAGGATTCACCCACAGACAATGCCATCTTAAGGCAGATCTTCTCAAATCATCATATCTACAGATTCCTATATTTGAAGTATGAAGAGTCTGTTTTTCTTCACCAACCAAACAGATTTATCTTCACATGGAGTATTTTGTAAGGTTTGGTTTTTTGGGGTGGGGTTTGGGGATTTTTTACTTGTTTGGGGGATTTTTGCTTTTTTTTGTTGGGGTTTTTTGCCTTCACACGCCATCCCTCCACCAGCCCTGCTGTTCTTCTTGCTGAGTCTCTGTTGCAGAGGAGTTGTATCTCTGCCACTGGGCTGAGGAGTTCCTCAAATTCTAATTCTTCTACCTGGGCACAGATGCAAAAAGTAAATGTGAAAAACAAAAGTTTTGCAGAGGCATCTTAAGACAGAAATTAGGCTACTTAGGACAGACGAGTCTTAAGTAATGAACTTCTTGTAGAATATTTATTCAAGTATCCATCTGTATTTATGAGAGCTGAGGTGAGACTGAGGAGGGGCAGGGGAACTTCAAAGCCCCAAGCCACAGGTCTCTCTTGGAGATTTTTGCAAAAACCACCTGAGGAAATATGTCAAGTGGTGGGTGTTATGCAGTGATTTTTCATTAATTTTAATTACTGTCATTCTATAGGATAGTGAGCATCCTCAGACCTTCGCCTCCAAATTGCGCTGGGATTTGTGCCAAATTTCTTCTCCCTCTTTGCTTCCCTCCAGCAGTATTTAGTAATGGAATCGCTTAAACATGTTTAAATAAGAAGGGTAAATGCCAAACACTTCTGAATGAGACGGAACGTGTATCTTAAGTGGCACGTGAAGCCTTTATTCATAATTCTATAAACTGAAAACCTGGGCTATTTGGGATCAAATAGAAGGCTTGATCAGGCTTGAGAAGAGAGTAGATGGAACATCCCCACGTAAGGAAAAGCAAAACAAACCACAAAGTGATTCTAACTCTTCAAAAGCGTCAGGAGTGCACACTGGGGGGAGGGGGAGGAAGAGGCAAAAACCCAGAATCAATTCCCCTGATGGGAGCTTGCTGGTTTACTTTAAGAAAAAATAAAATACTTCTGGCACCAAATTTGCAATACAAGTGACATCATCATCATCATCATCACCACCACCACCATCATCATCATCATCACCATCATCATCATCTCGTCCTGGCTTCCCTGAGCCATGATGGCTCCAGGTCCCATTCTCCCCTCACATCCCCCAACAGCCACAGGAGAGCTGCTGTTCAAACCTGGGAATTTTTGTGGCAGAGCCCATTTTCAGACAGGACTTTCTGATGGGGCAGGAGCACAGAGCTCCCACCCTGCCCTGCCTGAGCTGGCCACACATGAGCCCTGCCCAGCCCAGCAGCAGCACAGCCCCTGGAGCACGGTTTTGAGCCCAGCTTAGCTGCCCACCTCCTGCGAAGCAAGGGGACAAAACAGGGAAAGGGAAACCAGCAAACCACAAATTTCATCTTTGGAATGATCATTAACGTCTTGAGAGCCAGATCTTGCTATTTTGTGAAGTGAATACTCCACTGAAGCCTGAATCCTAACTGGAAGCTTAGAGGCAGCAGCAGCAGCAACACTCCAAGGTTTCTGTTCTTGGGTAGCAGATATGGGGCAGGAGATGGCAAACCCACGTTAATCAGAGGTATCTTGTGAGAGCTGTGGTGTATTTGCCCAGCCAGAGTCTTTTCCACAGAACTGTATTTGCAAAGGTTCACTCGAGTGGGGCTTTCACACAGATCTGCTGCACCCAGCACTGCACATGAAATGAATCCTCACCCAAAGGCAGCCAGGGCACCTCAGAGACGTCCCCCACTCCTGGAGGAGAAGTCCAGTGAACAAACAGCCACTCATTTCCCTCAGCTTTCCACAGTTAGCCAAGGAGTAACCCACCATTTCCCCCTGGTTTATATTCTTGCACCCCCACAAGTGGAGCTCGCCCACAGGCTCAGTGTTTTTGGTGTTCCAGTGCCGGCAGAAAGGGGAATACCTCCCACCCTCCACGAGAACAAGTGCCAGCTTGGGATGGTGAGCAAATACAGCCACCATTCCTGTGCAAGTGCACCTCCATTATCCTCTCAAAGCCATTCCTCCACTCCCTTTGTAGAAAGGCTCCTTGTCACGCCTGCCCGGCCCCAGGCTTGCCTTGCCCCACCTTCCCCAGCTCTCCTATTCCATTTAGGTAAAAGCTAGTTGTGTGCCAGGCCCTGGGCTTGCACAACACTTTTTACTCTATCTTTCCTACAAAAAGCCTCCTGAAGAGCTCTCTCTCCATCTGAAGAGGGGAGTTTGCTTGGGGTTTCTTTGGGGTGGGTCTCTGGGTGTGCGTGTTCGGGGTTTCTGTGTGTTTGGGGTTTGTGCATGTCCCATCCCTCCAGCTAAAGATTTCTCCCTGCATCTTCACCTGCCCAAGGAAATCTGCCATTGTGCAGTTTATGGTGTCCTTCTGGTACAATTTTCCTGCACCTACTAGTGAAATTTGGGGAGCAAATGTGTGCTGGAGGCTCTTTAGAGACCTAAATTTAACAGAGGTAAAACCAAGGCTGAGATACAACGAAGTTACAGAATTACCCTTTAATGTTCAGAGTGAAAATGTTAGAAGGGATTTTCCCATTCACTCCCCAATTAGTTTTTCCCCTACAAAATACATCTAGTTGTCTTGAAGCTAGATCCAGCTGTTTTAAATTCAGTTCACACTCATTAACTAGCACTGCACAGAAGACTGAAGCGTTTTAGACACCAGAGAGAAGATACAAAACAGTAGGATCAAGAAGTGGAAATTCTTACTGGCACAGGCACAGAGTACAGGGGATTCCTAAGGACCTAGAGAGGTGTGTGACAGCAACGTGCTTGCGATGGGAGAGACAGAACAGCAGAGCCTGCACTGTGGAGGAAGAGATCAGGAGTTACTGAGGGGACACAGGAAGAACAGGAGAAGTGGAAGGTGTCCCTGCCCATGGCAGGGGTTGGAACCAGGTGATCTGTAAGGTCCCTTCCCACCCAAACCATTCTGGGATCCTGTGAGGAGGCAGCCTGGTGCTCTCTTTGGGTCACATTTGATAATTCAGAGATGAATTTGCTGTAGGGAGGGGATATTTCACTGTGATATTTCACATGAGCACGTGGTAGTCAGTGTAAGGCTTAAAGTGCCCCTGTGGGCCTGAAATGCCTCTGCATTCTGTACCTTTTAGAAGGCAGAGCAGAAGCAGCACGGAGGATGTCAGTACCTCCCCCATCCCCATGCTGCCTTCTCTTTTGTAACAGATAAAGCATTAACGAGAATTCTTCATGCTCCCCTTATCAACAGCCTGAATCCTTGCCCTGATGAGGAACACCGAGCCCTTTTTATACCCAGACATGGTGTTTGTTTACCTTTGCACGACACATTAGAGCCCAGCCTGCAGGAAATGCAGCAGGGTCACTCCTCTGCTGGAGTTCTCTGTGGCTGTTTGGCACTGGGACGTGGACACGTGAAGAGACACATCTTTCAGCATCAGCAGATTTACAGAACACATGCTCAGCTTTGAAACACGGGGAGATGGATCCTGCAGGGCTGTTTACTCCGTCAGCACACCTTGGAGTGCTATCGTGGCACCTGCAGCTTGTGTAATTGCTGTTTCCCCCTCAACCAAAGATCAGCAAAATTTGTAGTAGGCAGAGGTATAATCACAGGGGGTGCTGCAGCCAATTTTCACAGCTCAGACGTAAAAAAAGAAAAAAAAGCTAATTAGCAACATCTATTCTGGAGCCTGCCTGCACTCTTTGTTTATTACCTGCCCCCTGAGCCAGCATTAGCTTTGGGAAGGGAGCTCGTCTGAGCACAGGTGCTCACCTGGTACATGCACACGCTTTCCTGAGGGACACTGCATCACTTGACACAATATTCAACAGGAATTTCTCCAGTTTTATTTTCCTGAGCTTTTAAAATAGTTTATTTCACATGATTCATAAGCCTTATTTAATTTTACGTCCACACGTAGAATTTATGAAGATAATCCTCCACTCCCTGAGATCTACAAACAGATCCCTCCCACTCCTGTCAGCTGCAGCCTCCTTTTGTCCAGGCAGAAGGCAGAGCTGACCCACAGTGGTCACTCTGCTGGCAATGCCTCCTTTGCATGAAGTGACACATTTTCATCCACAGGTGAGATCTGAGCTTCCTTTGCCCTTCCAGCCTGCCCATCACCTCCCACACCCCCCTGCACTTCCAGGCCGTGTTTTGTACTGGATTGATCCCTACGTAATGAAATCGAGCAGAGCTCATCTAGGAATGCAAGGAAATTTCATCAAGAAGTTAATTTTTCAGGAAATATGCAAACCTTGAAGTTCTTCATTTAGCAGACTTCTTCCCTCTCATTTTTTGTCTCACATTTAACACAACTTCCTTGACCTCACTTTGTCCAGCTGCTCTTTTAAAAACAAACCATGGTCAACTACAACATGCAGCAGTGCTGTGGCTTCAGAAAAGGCCCCAATCTTCATCTGTGACAAGCTTATGCTGCATTTTCTGCACGAGTAAGACAAAAGATTTAGAAGAAAAAAGCATGTCAGAACATTAATTCAGACCAAGAATATAAGCCTGTTTTGTGGAGGGTTTAGTGATTCTTTCCTTTCACCACTTCCTCCTATTCCTCACAGAACCATTCTTAAAAACACCAAACCAGAACAACAGCGAACCCCCAAATTTTGAAGATTAAGAACCGACAGAACTGCTCCCATCACCACACTCCAGGCTGAAAGCTCTGATCCAGTTCATCAGCCTCAGGATTTGGGCTCAGAGTCAGGCTTTGGGTGCATCTTCAGTGGCTCTTTGAGGAGGGGCTGCCTGGCTCCCAAAATAACCAGCCCTGGCTGGAGTCTGTGCACAGGAGAACGGTGGAGAGGATGCAGCACTTGCCAGAATGCACATATGGATGAAGGAGGATGCTTAAGGGTATGCAGCAGTAAGGAGATACTTCTCATGTGACTGATCAGAGTGAAAACTATATTCCAGTTTATTACACTGCCTGCAGATATAAAATTGAATAGTAATTGTTTGAACTAGATTCAGCAATACCTACCACAACCCACTAATGAAAGAGACCTGTGTTGTCTTGCACTGCTGGGTTAGGATTGTTGAGCACATTGTATTTTTAGAACAGCAATAAGGATCTTTCACATTACTCATGAAACACACGGCGCAGGTTTAACCAGGTGGAACAGCTTGTCTGGCTGGTGCAGAACTGCAACAGGGGAAGTGCTGGGACTGATTTCTGTATGGCACAGGAGAGAAGGCTGCAGCCTAATGCAAGGCTTATCCGAGACAATAAAGGGCTTGCACTGGTTTCACTGGGTTTTCCTCAAGTCTACATTGAGAACAATTAAGAAAGTTGCCCAATTAATCCCAGTGGAGCAGTTTTTGTGATTGTTTGTTTTTCTTTTAATCTGGCCCTGCTTTGCCCTGAAAGCCCTTTTAAAACAACAAATCTTTCGTGTCTGAATAACACACACAAGAGGCAGGTTAAACAAATGTACAGATCTCCACCTCATAAAATATGTTGTGAGTAACCATGTGCCTTAAGGATGGAGCAGGGATGTGTATAGAGATTGACAAACTTCTTCAGGAGCAGCTGATGCAGAACAGCACCTGGTGAAGTCCCTGCCTGCCCGAGGTGCCAGGAACACCAGAGCACAGGACCTGGGTGTGGGTGCCAGCACCCAGCAGCTCTGTGAGTGGCAGAGCCTGCATCCATCAGGGGCAGCACACCAAAGTGCTGATCACAGGCTGCCGTGGGGCTCCCCAAACCTCACTGCTCCGGGGCTGCTCAGCATCGACCCTGCAAACACACGGCACTGCTGACCCAAGGGAAAGGCCAGAGCTTGATAGAGGATGAGGCTGCTGGACCAGAGAGAAGACAAGAGCAGGCAGCATCAGTAAAACAAGCAGCCTCAGCAGTTTTAATTGTCTGCCTGCCTACTCTGTTCTCTGCCAAATAACGCCTCAAAGAAAGCCAGATACACCCTTGGCTGCACTGGTTCCTTGTATGAAGTATCTGAATTCCTGGTGTCTCTAAATCAAGGTAATCTCAGGTGTGTGACCCTCATCAGACAGATCATCTCTCAGAGTTCAACAATGCTCAAATTCTACTGCATTTTGTACCCCAATCGGGATTCTTTGGTATTTTCAAAGTAAAAATGCTTCAAGTTTTGTGTTTTTGTGGAGGTTTTGCCTTTTCCCTTTTTTTTTGGAAACTTCTGCTTCACAAAGGAAAACGAGAACATAAAGCAATGTAAGATACATGGTTTGACTGATTTTCCCACATAAAGAAGCAGGGCTTGGAGCACAGCTGGTGAAGCTGGAATGCCACCACAATCTGGGGCACAACCCTTGCAAACAAATCAGCCACAGTAACCTGTGACTGAAGTCCCAACTCTCCAGTCAGCCTCTGACAAGTATCCCAGGATTTGACAGTGATTATGTGAATGTCAAAAAGCACGGAAGAACACTTGTATCTTCTACATGCAGGAGCTGGATTTAGTCACCTCTGCTTAGGAAAACTTCATGGAAAACCCTGTGGGTTGAAGAGTCATTTCCTAACTGACTGCTCTCCTGTAAGGCTCTCACTCTGAGTAACTGGACTTTAATTTCTTTTTCCCAATTCCATTGCAAGCACTGTGTCAAGTTTCTGAGGCTGAGCAGACCTGAGCTGTTTGCATCAGTGCTTGAGAGCAGGATCCACCTCAGGCCTCACCTCACAGCAGCTGCTGGGAGATGTGCAAGGGAAAACCCCTCTGATTGCAGCGGGGGCCGTGGGGAAGCTGCTGGGCAGATGGAGAAGCCTGAGAAGGAAACACATTGCAGAAGATATGGCTGTGAGAAGAGGTTCCCATTCCCTCAGCACATTCGGATTCGCAATCATATCTCCCTCATTGGTAGGAAGCTGAAGAGCTCCACGCCCTGTTGTAGATGTGGCCACGGGACTCCCCGAGGCGCTGCAGCAGATGGCATTTGTCAACAGGAGCCTCTCCTGAGGACAAGGGAAGCTGGAGCCCTGCTCAGGATGGCTGGAGATGGGCAGGAGAGCACCAGAGCATGGCAGAGGCGAGCTGTGGTGCCGCTGCTGGGTTCAGGGAGGCAATTCCTGGCATTCTGGTTCCCCTCTCTGCTAAGTCAGTTCTGTTAGCAAGGAAGAAAAATACCTACCAAGCTCTTCTTTCCTCTGTTTGTTCTGGCTCTCACGCTTCCCTGCCAGTGCCTGTCCCGTGTCAAACATCTGCTCCTCCCTGCCCAGCAATGCTGGCTGTTGCCACCCTGTCACCGCTGCTGGCCCTCGTGCTGGTGACACAAATGTCACCCCAGGCCAAGCGGAGCCAGGGCAGCGCTCGGACAGCGCTCGGACAGCCCTGCCTGGATTTCAGCCACACTGACCCCCCGGGCCTGGGACCCTGCCCGTGGCAGGGCCAGAGCAGGGGGGCACCCTCGGAGTGCCCTGGGGCGCAGGGATGGGGGAGTGAAGCCACCACCAGCGGGGTCCCACCAGGGCAGGGGCTGGAGAACCAGAGCCCAACACCCCCAGCTGCCTCCCCCAGCCCAGCCCAGCCCAGGGTGCTTCTGCTGGGGAGTGGGCGAGGAGAACAGGACGGGTGGGTCCAGCTGGCTCTCCCTCACCGTGGCTCTGTGGCTGACTCTGAGCACGGCTTTGGGGATGTTTTGCAGCCTCCCCAGCTGCCAGCGGGGCATGGTGGCACCCACCTCTGCTGGGAGCAGGGCTCAGGGGCGTAGCTGCATAATCTGTGCTGGAATTTTCACAAAAGGGCTGTTAGGACGTCAGCCACGGTGTTCCACTTATGTCTGGCTGCAAAGGGGGATATGGAAAAAAATCAAAAAAGTGTTAATCAAGCGCTAATCTTGCTGCTAATTATTGTAACTGCTTACATTTGGAATTTCTGTATATGTCTCTCTTATTTTCCTTCTCTAAATGGGAGTGAAATGTACAAAAGGGCAGGTATTTCCTCCTTTCTGGTCCTACTCCACCTATTTATTGGGCCATACTACATGCCCGGGAGTTTCATAATGGGAATTGGAAATGGAATTAAAGAAAAGGAAATTGCTACAAATGAAGCAATTTCCTGGGTGTAAACAGGGCTTGGAATTTTGAAGAACAGATTTCACATGAAAATGTATTTTGTTCTGTCAAACAAATGTGACGATTTCTTGTTAGATACTATTTAGCTGAGAACATTAACAAATAATCTCATTATGGTTCTGATGACATAAAAGACCAAGGACTGAGTGCTGAAGTCCTAATTTGGGCAAAACTCCAGAACTTCAGTGATACTTTTGTCTCAGTAATCACATCAGGATCTGGTCTTGGCAGGTTCCAACCCTCATGGATAACAATACACCCTGGACTAACTTCTCCACCGTTTGTTAACCTGCTTTACAGACACAAATTGAGACTGGAGGAGCTGAACCCCATGGACTTCCACCAAGAGTGGAACTCAGTGCAATTTGATGACACCATTTAGACACCTGGGTGTCTGCACAAAGCACAGCCTGGCCTTGGACACTTCCAGGGATCCAGAGGCAGCCACAGATTCTCTGGGCAACCTGTTAAATTATTTCAGAAATGTCAATTTGAGCTTCTACTCATTTAAACTTCTTTAATAATTTCCCTCCTCTTTCTTTCAGCACTGAGGGTTGGACACTGAGAGCTGGTCTTCTTATCAGTGAGTGGCTTCGAATGCAAAAGGTTCAGTTAATTTGCCAAAACTAAAAGAGAGTTTGAAGTCTCTGTATGAACTGATATTTTCTGAACGCCTTGTGGATAACCCTGCTGAGCAGCCTGCAGACAGATGTGTTGAGAGTTGCATTGGTTTGAGCAGTCAGGGCCAATTTCAGCCTTCTGAGAAGCCCACTGAAGTTCCCTGCCTGCCATGAGGAATGCATGTGGTGGTGTTTATTTTTTGCACATTCTACAACTGAAAAGAGTAAAAGTATTACCTCTGCAAGCACTGTCTCCTGCCAGCGTGCATAATTCTTTTTTTGGAAACTCTTTGAAGACTTTGGATCAAACTTAGAGGTATTAAACTCCATTTTAGCCCTCTCTCTTCCAAGTGTGGCCTGCTGATTGTGTACACCATAAAACATGAGTGTCAAAAACCATCAGAGAGCACACCCACCTCAAGGCATGAAGTGGATTTCACCACCACACACTGATGTTCCACTGAGGCAGAACGTGTGGTTTGCTGTCTGTCACAGCAGCAAAAGCAAATCCTGGATGTACCAGGGGTAAGAAAATCATTCATCCAAGAGTAATCAACTTTTGGAAATCATTCACTGCTGCTACAACTGAGCACAATGCACCAGCAATTAGTTGTGCATCAGTGCTTTTAAATTGCACAAAGCTGGCTGCAGTGGGGGTGGCGAATATTTGTTAAGCTGGGTTTATATGAAATAAGAGATCACCTGGAGGAGGAATATTACTGGAATTTACGTTTCAGGTCATATCTGGGAACTTACATTTCAGTTGTAGAATGTCTCCTCTTGGCTTCCACAACCAATGATGTCATAGATCAAAGATCCTGGGTATCTTAGAAAGCCCTGCTGAAGGCACAAGGAATAATTCAACATTTGCAGACCAGCTCCTACTCTTGTTTGTACTGGAGTTAATAAGAAGTGATTCCATTGAAGCCAAGGGAAAATTTTATTCCAGTGTGGGGGATATGAGAATGGGAAGAACAGGGTGCACCCACGGCTTCACTGCCTTCTCAGAGGGCATCAGACCAGGCTGAGTCCCCCCAGGCCAAAGGAAACTCCTGGGCTGCTCTCCATGAAGAGGGGTCCTTGGAGAGGGCAGAGACTGCACACCTCGTGCAGGAGCCAGCAGCTGAACCCCGAGCTCAAGGAGATCCTGGGAACATCTGAGGGCAGACCAGAAGGACTCACTGCACACCCAGGACAGTGGAAACACAGATCTGAGCAGGCACCAAGGGTCTGCCTTGGGATGAAGCACAAAGGAGGGCACTGCTCTTTGTGTGAACATTTGGCAGCAGCAAGAGGGAACAAGCCTGGTAAACGTTCTGTAATCACTTCTGTGCAGTCCTGGAAGAACAGAGAAAACCCCAAACAGGTCATGCAGAGGTTTTAGAGGCCCAGGCACAGCCCCAGAGCAGCAGCACCCCTGGCACTGCCCAGCCACGCTGGGGTGCACACCCAGATGCTCCCCAGCCCGGGAACCCAGCGCTCTCCCGGCAGCCGGCTCCCTTCCCGCGGGACAGCTCCAGCTGGTGCCCTTTCCCTGCCCTCCCAGTCACACCTGGCTCAGGAGCTCACTGAAGAAGGGACAAAAGATCCCCAGATGAGAAGCCTGTCTGGGAATGGGTGTGTCAGATATGGAAAGCTGTATCTCCCAATATCAGAAATCTCATTGCTCGTTTCATACAGGACTAAGCTGATCTTTTGGGGTGGGTTTTTTAAAGGAGGGATTCCTAATGACTCCTCATATTTCTGTGGACACAGCCATGTGCAAACACTAAATAACTCCCTCAGTCTGGCCAGGGCACTGCTAAAGGAAGCAAACACAGAGGTCAGTGCTGTCCTTGTGGACAACAGAATAAATCCTATTGGGGCATGACAAGCCAAAGTACCTCAATTAATTATTTTCCATTATAAAATTGGAAGTATCTTGGAAATATGTTTGCACAAGTTACATAAACACAGGTACAGCAGGTTCTAACACACCTCCAAAGCAAAGTAATCTTGACAATTCCCTTTTTTTCCAACCAAGTCAAAACATGGCTAACACTGTTAGAAATGTCAAATGGCAGTACTTCTGTTCAAACATTGAAGTACATCTTCAACAGCTGGATTCCTGACCCCAGTGAAATGAACAGGGACACCAACTACAGCAGACAATAATCTGGGGTAAAACACACACAATGGCCAAAATTAACTTGAGTGGGAAATTACTCAAAGAGGATAATCCCTAAACACAGCAAAATAAGGAAGCCCAAGGAAGAACAGCTCTTTCCACGTCATCAGCAAAGAGTGAAAAATACCATGTCATGCAGAACTGGAAAATGGGAGGAAGATTTCTTTTCTGGAGATTTTCTTTTCTGGCCTTTGTTTGTTTGTTCATTTGTTTTGTTTTTGTTGTTGCTTCCTGATAAACAGAGAGAACAGTTACTGAGAAGGATGAAAGTTTAAATAAAGTCTCTCAGAAGGTCTGAGCTCTAACACCACTGTGGGCAGTGCTCCTGGTGGTTCCTGTGTGCATACAGGCTCCGAAGGAAGGTCTGAGGTGCCTCACACTTCCTGCTCTGGTGCTGTGCCATGGCTGGAAACTTAGGATGAAACTTCAACAAGAAGTAACTGATCTCTTTATAAAAATACAAAGTTTGATGCCAAACCAGCTTTTACCCAACAGCTGAGAAAGAAAAAATAAAGTACATGGTTACTGTCCTAACCTTTGCATCTCAAGGCTTGTTGGTACCACTGGTATCTCTGAAACTTTCGTTTTACAGACTCCTGTTCTTGTCTTCACTTCTTCTGTCCTGCTCCTGATCCTAGAGACAACCTCCCCAGGCTTGAAGCCTCTGATGAGTCCTGACTTTTCACTTAAATCCTTCCTTCAAGCACCTTTCTCTAAGAATCCTTTCCTGTAACTCCTGCAGCTGCACTGAGACGATTCTCATCTTTTCTCTTTTCTGTGTGCTTGTAAGAATGACTTCGTTTTTTTCATAGGAAATTTTCAGCAGCCTCCATATCCCTTTATGCTGCCGTGCAGGAGCTATTTCATTGACCTGCACACATGAGAAATACCTCTGGGTAAAGTGAATGCCTGGGTAAGTTAATAGAAACCCCAATTTACAGCAGACCCTTTGGTAAAAGCAGCTGGAAGGAGGAATAAATACCATTATCTTTTACAATTAGAATATAAACACTATCCACCACCAGCCTGGCAGTTCAAAAGTGAGCTAAGAACTACATCAGCAGCCTGTTTTGCTTTGAATAATTAGTTTTATAAGAGACCATTGATCAAAGGCATTGGTAGCAAGTTTAGTGAAGTGTTCATCATGTACAAAGCCACTGGAAAATCACTCAGCCCTGAACTCAGCTCAGCCAAAATCAGGTAAACCATAAATAACCAGGGTTAAAGATGAACAGTCAGCTCTGAACAAAGGAATTCCAGAGACAGCAAGGCATGGCTGCAGTCTGAGCAGCGATGGAGGGTTTTAACAGGACCCTTCAGAGGTTCCCTGTCCCAGCAGTGGCTCAGGGGTGCCAGCTCCGAGCTGCTGTGCCACCCCCAGCTGCAGCCACTGCCAGATGTGCTCTGGGAAACAGAGTCAGTCCTGCTGCCCCTCCTCACAGCAAACAGCTCTTCCACGGGAGGGAGAGCAGCTCAGCCCTGTGGAAGCTGTTCCCAGCCACAAGAAACCCGCAACGACAAAAATGCAAATATTCCTGGTGCCATCTAATTAATTGGAAAGGCAGTGAAATACTGGAGATAGAGGGAAAAGTTCTCAATAGGTGGTTGTGAACAGAGGAAATAACTCAGGAAAAAACTCAGGCTTTCTGGAAGGAGCTCATCCAGCTGAAACAAGGGCCAAGGTCTCATCCTTTGCTCAGGGCTGCTCAAACAGTTTTCTGCAGAAACTGAGGTTTGGTGAACGGTTGTCTATAATTTTTTGCACATTTTCAGCCAGTTAATAGCTGAAACACTTTCCTAATGTGAGGGAAAACATACTTCTCCTATGAAATCTCTTGCATTTGTGAAAAGGCTGTCCCAATAAGCCTTTCCCCTCCCCAGAAATGCTGGCAAAGCTCTCCTGAGGACAGCTGTGGCTCCGGCTCGTTGGCTGAGGGAGCAGCCTGGAAGCTCTGACACTTCCAGGTGAGCACCTGTCAGATGTCAGAGCTTTCTGACCTCACCACTGCACAAAAATAAAGAGATGGTGTCCCCCAAACCTGGAGTCACTCCTGACTCCTTTGCAGCACTGGACAGTTTTAACCTTCTACAACAGTTCACTCAGTTACACTCAGTAGTTAATAACCAGTGATTCTTGCACACCTAATTAGATAGAGAAACAGTTGTCCAAGTACATGAGGCACATTTTTCCCCCAGTATGGAAATAAACTCAGAATTTCAAGCAATTCAACGTGCACCTGCTGGACCCACAAGTAAATATATTCATTCCTTACTCCTTTTTCTGGGGGTCAGGGAGGGAACCACATTAAAAATGTTCTCTACCAAATGCTCATTGTAGGGATGTAATCAATGAAAGTAAATTAGAGAGGGCAAACCAGATGCTGCTTGAATTAATTTCCAGCCTTTTCAAACAGTTAAAGCTCCTTCCAGCACTGAAGCACATGCCAGCAGGAGCCCTCTTGCTGTTTTAATGCCACCACCAATGTATTGGTGAGTATTTGTCACTAAGAAAAACTTACATTTTCTCATTCCTTGCTGAAGTTCACGTTCGAGACAAAACTCCAAGGAACTGAATTTGACCTTGAACCGATTCCAAAAATTTAGCTTGTGCACTTCCAGTTGAAAGAAAAATCAGGGATCCTGGCTCAAGGGTGAAATGGAAGCCTTGTTTGAACTACAAAATTAGTGCAGTTTGAGAAAAATGACTGTATAGTACGGGAACATAAATTAAAGGTAAATCATGAAAACAATGAAGTTTTTTTAAAAAATAAAATCACTTTCCGTTAAAAGTCAATTATTTTTCCAGAAGGTCAAACTTATTTTCAGTAATAACACTGTTCACCAGTAGACCATGAAGACCTGTACACGTCTGAAATATGTAGAACTTTTAATATGCACAACAGAAACTGGGTGTTGGAACGGTGTCAAAGAGTCTCTGCAAAATCACAATGCAAGTCGGACCGCATGAAGTAATCAAAGTCTCGGTTTATTAAAATGTGTTATTTATGACTTACAGAAAATATTTCTTGTCTGTGGAAGAGAAATGAGTTAAGGATTAACCCTTTTAATATTAAGAGGTTCCTTCTTTTCATTAAACATACAAATACTGAATTTTATTCATGAAGCAGGCGAAACAGAGATGCCAAGTCTCCCACATTATCATCCACGGGATTCATTCTCTAGCTAATAAATCTTCTGATTCACATATTCTGCCTACAGAATGCTAATGCCTTCCCTGCTGGCTGGGCTGCTGACACGGTGCCCGTGAGGACTGCCCTGGCTGCTGGCACTGGCTGGCACTGCCCCACAGCCCTGCTGAGCAGGCAGGGGGCTGCAGGGCTGCTCTGGGGTGGTTCATGGTTGGCTCAGACCAACGGGTGTCAAGATATGTTGTCAAAAGAGAGATAAAAGAGATAAAATAGGTTGGGTCCTCCTGGACCAATCTTGTCAGCATGAGCACTTGCTTTGCTTTTAAAATGAAAGCTTTGATAATCTTATTTTTCTAATTTTTTTTTTAGGATCTAGTCTCTCTGCTCACCTTTATGCCTTAGCCAAAAAAACTGAAGGGCCAGCATAACATTCCCCACCTGTGCTGTTCCCTGGTTTTGGTCAGATGCAAAACCAGCAGTTACGGATTTGCAAAGTGTGGGTTCAGCTCATCTGACCTGAAATGTGTGGCCAAAAGGTGTCCCCAGAGCCACGTCCAGCCAGCACCAGGTGGGATGGCAGCCTGTGACCGTTCCAGCCTGGAGCCAAACCTGGGCTTCCCACATCCACCCCTTGGTCCTCCAGGGCTGCTGGATCAACACAGCCAGGAGAAACTGGGCAGGAAGTCATCCGTGGCTGGATGTGGCTCTGCTGACAGGAACCCAGATCCAAGAGAGCCCTGGGGCCTGGCACTGCTGCAGGGCAAGGATCCTGGCCCAGGGAACGTTTACACCTCTCACACGTGGATACGTCCCCACCTGCTCTACTGCAGTTTGGATGTAGAATAGATTTTCAAGTGGAATGTTAATATTTTATGTGTCTGAATTTTTGCCCTTTTCAGGAAATTTCATGCTTTGCCTCTTATTCCAAATTTTCAGCTGAAGTTGAAAAATACATTTTTAAATATAAAGAGATGTAAAAACTCACATTTTGACTTAAACACAATTCATAGTGCAATTCACTACAGGTAATGATTTCCTAGAGTTCCCCAGTTAGGATTCCTTGGCTCAGTGTCTCCTGACTAACTCAGGTGACAGCAGCTGACAGTTGCATTAATACGAACAGCAAGTCCTAAATCAGTCCAGAACAAATGTGGAAGATGCAGGAGACACCTGATGCCCTCTGCAGTTGTGTGCTAAATACACTGCTAGTACAATAACCCTCAATATCTAACAAGTCCTGAAGTATTAACTTGTTACCAGAGAATCCTGGAATGCTTTGGGTTGGAAGGGACCTTAAAGCCCACCCAGTGCCACCCCTGCCATGGGCAGGGACAACTTCCACTGTCCCAGGCTGCTCCAAGCCCTGTCCAGCCTGGCCTTGGGCACTGCCAGGGATGGGGAATCCATCCAATAGGATGGCAAAGTTAACCATTTTTCCTGTTCTTGCCCAGGAAAAGGAATGACTGGGAAAAAGAAAGGCAGGGACAACCAGACACACCAAGGGGATTCACCAGTCTCAGCCCAGCAGTGCCAAACCTGGCAGCCCCAATGCCGTGGGCAAACAAGGCTCTCAGCACCTGGCCACAGCTGCACATCCTTTTAAAATAAGTGCACAAAGTCCAAGTTCTTATTCAGCTGCTGTGGATTTATTAAAGGTTTACATAAAACACATGACAGTCGTGCTCTGCTGCTGGTTTTGTCAGAATACAGGAAAATGCCCTGAACACACAGCAGTTCCCTGCACTGTATCTGTTCTGTGAGGGTCTGCTGGGTGTTTTAAGTCACAATATTGAAATGATAGTGGGTTTAACACTTTCCAAATGCTTTTAAGTCTGAATAGTTCAGACTTGAAGTAAGTCTTCCCTTAGGGATTTAATGTATTTAATTATCTCTGAAGTTTTATCCATCATAATAGCTTAGTGAAATCATTGCTCTTGTGTAGAACAAAGGGAAGCCAAACATATAAATCAATATTTGATTTTTTAAAGTTATTTACTGGACTAACATATGACAGACATTGAAACAGTAAAAGAATTCCCAATAATTATTTTTTTTACAAAATAAAAACTTTACAGAAGGGTATTTTAAAACAACAAAATTCAAGCTTAATTACCGGAGAGAGATGGAAATATCAGCAGCACGGTGGGAGAGGCAGAAAGATGAACAATGGAGACTTTTAATTACTTCTGCCTTACTTTTGTGGGGTTAGTTAAGGCTTGACTGGTCAGTGCTTGAATAAAAGTGATCTTGAACTCCCCTCAAGATGCAAAAGACCTTCACAAAAGCCCAGGGCAGTGAAACCACTTTGTGAGTGTTGTTCCACCGGGAACTTCCTACTGGTTTCCTTCGTGGTAACATCCTTGTGCAGTCTCTGGAGTTCAGGAGGGGCATGGGGACATCAACGGTTTTCCAGTTCTATCTTTCAGAAAATCACAGCATTCCTCCCCCAAGACACACAAAACTGTGCATCCAACGCAGCCACGTGAACGGTGAAGTGTAAATGCACGTGGTGTTCAGGGGGTTACACAAAAGGTGCAGAACACATCCACTTACTCATTATTGTACCCTTAAACTTTGTTTTACATTGCATCTATTTCCTACCACCCTATTAAACACACAGTCCACCAGGGGTACGATTTGAACCATTTCCCGAGCAGGCACACACAAAAAGAAGGATTCATTCCCAGGCCCATCAATCAATGCTTCTCCTCCTGGCACGGGTCCCTCGCTGCCCCCGGGAGCGGCGGTGCCTGGGGCCGGCTGCCACGGCCTGCCAGCCCTGCTGCCACCGCACGGGGAGCCGGGGCGGCTGTGCCAGGCTGGCAGAGCCCGCCCACGGGCAGGGGAGGCGGCTCTGGCCCCGGAGGGCAGCGGCGAGGCGGAGAGCGCGGTCGCGCATCCCGCCCGGCTGCGCCATCCCTGCGCGGTACCCGCGACCCGCGCGTCCCGCCGGGCTCCGAGGCATCGGCGGCGCCCCGCTCGCACGGACAAGGGCGGTGCCACTCCTCCGATAAGGAAATTCGAAGCATTTCCTTGGATTTATCAGCTCCCGGTGTTTCCTGGCCCAAGGAGGTTTTGCCCGTGTAGGGCGAAATCTGACTCTCATCTCCTGTGCTGCTGCAGAAGAGACAAGGACAAAGCATTTCCCCACAAACACAGCGTGGGGAGGCCTGAGAGAAGTTAGCAATCAGTGTTTTATTCTGCTGGATGTGACAATTGCTGACAACTGTGGAATAACGGCTTTAGAAAGGAGATTCATATGGATCCAAATTAACAAACAAGAAAATTAAAGCACGTGGAGGAAAACAACTTGCACACACCTTCACAAGGGGAACCAGGACTCCTCAGGGAATAGAAGCCAAGAGCCCACATCACAAAATCCCTGTTAGAGGTCATGCATTTGATAAACATCATGGAAAGTAACAAATGGTAACCAGAATCTGTTCCAGCTATGCCCTGGGTATCAGGTATGACCAGGTGTGCATCCAGATTGGCATCCTCCCTATTTACTGTGGAGAAGATGCAGTGAAGGACCATAAAACTGAGCCACGTCTCACAGGATTAATTCCAGATGAGAACTGGAAGAAGAAACACAAGCACAAACCATTAAGGAACAAGATGTTCTATACATTTACCAGCACCTGGAGAGATGCTCAGTTGAAGGAAAATAAATTATCCCAACCAGGCTGTTAGAAAGTGAGTTCCTGGGCCATTCTGGTGCTCTGTTTAAAGGTAACCCCGCAGCAGTTAGATACCAATCACATCACCACCACAAACATTGCAAAGAAGTTCCAGGAAAGGAGCTACAGTCCAACACATCTGCCCAGGTCTCTTTAATCCTTTTTCCTTTCAGGCAAATTCCAGACTGTTCCCACCTGCCTGCTGTACCCTTGCTGATCCATTATCCTGCTGAACTGAAAGTGAACCTGCCACAAAGGGTTAAGGTGGCTGCACTGTCACAGAGCCGATTGCATCGACACAAGATGTACAAAAGTCTCCCCAGGGGAGAGAACAGGAGCAGTGGCACTGATGTCCAGCCTAGGAGCTCTCTGACAGGGACCATTTGTTTTCTTTCATTCAATAAAAGGTGTTACTTTCGAGAGACTGCTCCTTTAACAAGCCCTAAAATGATCAAGAAGGATGCCCTGGGCACAATACCTGTCTGAGACATCAGGTTTATTGATTTAGATCATTCAGTGCAGAGCAATGCGACCTCACTAAAAACATGCTCCTTCTTTGGTTTAACAAGAGCTTTAAAATGTGAAGCTCTTTGGCTTTTACCCTCAGAGGACATCAAGGACACCAGGAGAGGTAAATTTTACCAAGAGGGATTTTGTCCTGACACTGAGCTGTAAGTGCCCACACTCCTTGGGCACCATTCTCTATTTGGCTGCTTTGTCGAGAGAATCAGTAAAAAACCATTTAGTGACACAGTGAAGTTAAATTGGGATACCTGTGCTCTGCAAACAGCATCCAGAACGATCTGCCTTACAGAACCCACTAAACTTCCTCTAAAAATGGGTGCTCACTACCAATCTGGAGTCATTTTGAGTTGCTGTCTGCTTTACAGGTGCCCCACCTGCCTGCCTGGATGTACAGGTTAGAGGCTGCACAACTGACATTGCTCAGGACTTTGCATGTTGTACTTTGCAGGCAGATTCTCTCCTCTGATTTAAACTTCCAGGAAATGATCAGGTTATCGTTCTGCCCCAGCACTCGGTTTTCAAGAATTCTGTCCCTGGAATTTGTGAGGACTATCTTGATCTGGAGAAGATTCCCCCTTCCTTCATTCCTGCCGTGGGCACGTCCTGACAAGCCGTGGCATTCCGTGGATGTCAGAGAGCAAACGCAGCAGCAGCAGCAGGGCACTGACAGTGGGGACGTGTTCCCTCCTGGGCCAGGACCAGCTCCAGCTCTCCAGCCCATCTGAGATTCTGCCATTTCTTTCATTCTCTTTACAAAGCTAGGATGAGCAGTTTGCTCCAATGAAGAGTTTGCTTAGCGTGGAGTCCAAAGGCTCTCCTAATGAAGGGGCACCTGATCACCTTCCTTATTAAATTAGTGAGTTAAAGCCTCCAGAAGCCTCAGAGAATGATTTTGGATTCATCATCACAACTTGTTCAAGAACATTCTACCCTCACAGCAGCAGTAATCAGACTGGGAACTTCCTAGAGCCAGACCCTCTGGAGATGTGGAATATTTCCTCATTTTGCCTACAACCAAGTAAAGTACTGGAATGGTTTTCTAAATAAACATTGTTTTATTTTATTTTCCATGAAACATATCAATAACCAAAAGAGTTACTGTAATCCTACAGCTTAATCCAAACAGCCCTGAAGCCATTATATTTACTGATATAATCCCATGCTGTGTTGGACAGCACTCAGAGTGGCCATGCACTGGTTCTGAATTGTTGGTACACACAGACCTGTCACCATGTGCACTTGATTCAAATTGGGTTTTTTTTCCCAAGAAAGGACACCATAATTCTTCACTGGGTCATTGCATCATCCATCAGAGACACTTTTATTTGCAGGTATCAGGAACTACATCTCTAACCTGTGTGAAGTGGCCAAAATTATTGTTCCATCTGTGCTGAAAGTGAGACCTTGAGGTCAGGGGTTGTCTGGCAGACTTGAGTCATCCTCCGAGCTCTGCAGAGCTGGGGGTTGGCATCTCCCTTTCACAGAGCTTTAGTGCCCTTCCCGGTGGGACTGAGCTCCTAGAGACCAAACAGGGAAGTAAGCTGCATTTTATTGAATTAGTGGCTTTGGACACACCTTTTACTCTCGTTCAAGTGCACTAAATGCCCCATTGATTCTCTGCCTCAATGGTTTAAAAGTGCTAATTCTGCACAGGTGGCAACTCCGCTCACAGAATTCACGCTTTGATCATGACCTCACCCTGAGCTCCCCAGCCTGAAGGAGCCATCAGAGAACTGTGGATGTCGAAGGTATTGAGAGCTCTCATCTCCACCTGATCTGATGCAGTCTCCCTTTCCAACGGGCCCTGAGGGCGCTCAGCATCCTCTCCAGACTCACTTGGTGTCCTACAAGCCCACGAGGATGTTCTGATTCCACAGCAAACAGCCACTGCTGCCCCACAGCAGGAGAGGTGCAGCAAAGCGATCCAGGTGCTGCTTTTGGTTTTGCTTTTCCCTTCCTTGTGTGTCTCTACCAGGTTTCATTTTCCTCAGAGCCCACGAGCTCTCATTTGCACAGGAGACCCAGGGATTCCCCACAGTGCTGTGCACAACAGGAGCTGGCACCAGCGCCTGCAGCTCCCACGCCAGCACTGGCTTTGTCTGAAACAAACACGGGCAGAGCTCAGAGACAAACTGTGATAATGGAACCTTATCAATGTGCAACACAGCTCCCAAGCACTTGGAAATGCTCTCCTGCAGCATCTCAGACACCGTGCCAGAAATCCCAGCTTTGTGGGCAGCGATCCCCCGTGTCAGATTCTGCAGTGTCATACACACCTGAATAAAGGGGGACAAAGAAAATTCAACAACTGACTCAGAAAAATCATTATTACTAACAGGGAACAGCATGGGAGTCTTTGCAGCACAGACACATCAGAGAAAGGGCTTTTCATAAAGAGACAAGACAGCAGTTGGGCACATGAGTGTTTCTCTAGACCATTAATTCCAGCCGCAGGATTCCCCTTTTTTTTATTACAAAAACTAATAAAATAAAATCACAGAACTGCCATCATTCTCTAATAACTTCTGTTCACTACTCAGAAACAAGCCTAGAAATAAAGGGCTCTGTGACTGCAAAGAGCTGGTTATTGTCCTAATTTGTCTTTGGCCAGAATAGAATGATGTTACAAATTTGCTGTTGCATTTTTGTGTTTCATGGATTTATCTATGAAGAAGACACACAAGAGATTCGTATCTTGCTGTGACTTACCAGAACAGATGAAATAATCAACACCACCAGCAGCAGAGCTGCTGCAGTTGGATTGGCCCCTGACTGCTGGTTCCTGGTTGGAGCCTCTGAGGTCTCCAAATACACAATTTTCCTGCAGCTGGGGCACTCAGAACATTTCTCACCTGTTTCTCTAATAAGAATTCACCCTCTTCTGCCTTTTCCAGTCCTAGGGAGGTCTCTTACCTTTGACCAGGTATTTCTGTGAACCCTGATGGAACTTAGAAAGCATTGCCCCTTGACCCAATCCAGCTGGAAATAAGCTCAGTCTCAGAGGCTGCTGGGAGAATCCCACCAGTTCCTTAGAAAATAAGATAAAAAGATAAAGGTTGAAGAAATTAGGAAAATGACAACAAAAAGTCTTTCTCAGCTATTAAACTTAACAGTCTACATACAGTTTAATTGCTTGCTCTGTTTTCAGTTTTCAGCATATGCTGTTGTAATCATCAAGTGAAAACAGGGTTTAGGTATGCAAGATAAGTTTGTGGATAATGTGAAAGGAAAAATGTTGAGGCATACTATACCCTGAGTATTTACATTCCTGTTTTTATAATTATCTTAATTAAAGAGTAATTATTTCACTTACAGATAGGCTTATCTCTAACATGAAACTACCTGTCTACCATAATAAAAATTGGAAAACATCAAAATTGCATTTTTTTACTGTCTTTAATAGCTGTTCTGTACTTTAAATGCTGTCTTCACCACAAGGAAAACACATTGTTATATTCCCTTGGTATTCTTGACTTGTAAAAAGCAGGCAGGTTGCTAAGAATGGAAGCAGGATTTCCAGAAGCACAGAATTATCTGGCTGACAAAAACATGCTTTCACCTTGTGTGAAAAGAAAAACAAAACCACAAACTGCTATCACAGGGTTAGGCATGGGAATGTCGGGGAAAGAGGGAGAAGAGGCAGAGATGTGTGCTGGTCCCTGTGCTCGCTGTCTGTGCCCGGGGACAGCTCCGGGACCAGCCCTCTGCAGCTCCCCTGGTTATCCAGCACCTCATCGAGCTCTCCTCTTGGCTGGCATCTGCCTCCAGATTCCTTTGCAAGGCAGACCCAGAGCTCCTCAGCCCTCTCCAAGAGCTGTCCTGGACATACAGGAGATAAACAACGCCAGGCAGGAGGACACGGGAGATCGTTTTCACTGGGGCTGACCTCTCTGCCAGCCCCTGGACCCCTCACCTGCACCAAGCCCCAGAGCAAAGGGGGGCCAAAAGATGGAACAGTCTCGGGGCAGACGCCGGGTTTCTGAGCTGCGCTGAGAGCGGGCAGGGAAGCAGGTGGGGCTTTACAGCAGCTCAGTTCACAAACCTTAACCAGCATGTTTTAAACACGGCCTAGAAATAAATTAGGCAAGGTCTTATAAAGCTGCCAGCACTCAGAGCGAGCCTCACTCTCCCTGAGTCCAAGGGAAGCTCTCAGCAGAGGGATCAGCTTTGTCCCTGCTGTTCGAGCTGGTTAAATAGAGGTTACTGCACTTGGCCCCTGAGGCACCTTCGAACCCCACTTATCTTCCCAGTCCTGACATTTTTTCCCTGTTTTAAAAAATTTAATGGAGGAAAATGATGCACTCATCGTTACCCAAAGACTTCACTCAGCTGAGCCTGAGCTCCCTTCCACTTCACTCGAAACCAGGCAGGCACAGGCAGAGGGGCAGGAGCTGCACCAGAGCTGTGCTGGTGGCTCCAGCTGCTCTCCCGCTGCTGAGGAGATGCTGAGGCACTGCCCATGGATATCAACAGCTTTCCTGCAGCTTGCTGGAGGCCTGCTGGCTGCTTTATATTGCTTGAGGGAAGGCACTGCATTTGTGGCATTAAAAAGAAGCAAAAAACCAAAGCTCTAACGTATCACAGCCAACGCAGGGACCCCGGGGGTGGTGCAGAGCAGGACACGGGGCTGGCCTGTCCTTCCCGAGGAGTGGCAGCCACATCTCTGGGGTGGTGGCACTTCACCTGCCCCAGCCCTGCCCTGAACGCCGGCCCCCTGCACCTCCCTGCTCGCGCTGTCACCACCAGCACTGCTGGCACTGGCACCTCCTCTTCAAAGGCTGCTCTTCCCCGCGCACTTTGGGGTGGGGGTCCATAGCAGATGTCAGGGATATCCATTTTTCTGACACCCAGCTGGTTGCAGTGCCATGGCCACTCACTCAGAGCGCCAGGAATGTTCTCCTGAGTGCCCTTAACCATGTCTCTGCTGCTGAGCAGAATGGATTTCCTTAGGAAAAACCCCAAACCAATAAATAAACCCCACAAACACCCACCACCACCACCACCACCAAACAAAAAACCAGCCAAGTGAAACCCCCCCCAAAAACCTGCCTCCCAACAACTCACAAAGATCACTTCACTCTAGCACCTTAATCTTTTCACTAATAAATAACTGGAACAAGACAGAGAAACCAGCAACTACATTGAGACAGGAGAGTTCCTACAGCTGTACTGGAACGATTGCATCATGGGTTGATATTTATGGCAAGATATACAATAATGGTTTATTTATGCAAATAGAGAAATTATTCATCTTTCCAGTTTATGTGTTTTCCAAAAAAAGAGTGGATTTCTCAACTCTTATTTTCCGTGTTGACTCCCAAAAGCTGCCTGTGATGCCAGCGCTCAGCTGAGGCCTGTGCTTGGACTGCTGCCCAAGGGATGCTTCTGGGTTTTAAATTAGGGGGTGTTTCCTCTGCTGCATGGTTTGCAATATCACTGAGCTGCTGTGAGGCATCCCTGCCCAGGCTGAGGGGCTGCAACGAGATCATCTTTAAGGTCCCTCCCCACCCAAACCATCCCAGGATTCTGTGATATAACCCGAGTGCTCGAGGAGGCTGATTCATCAGGCTTAGAAAAAGAAAAAAATTGCTAAACAAAAACTTTTGACTCTCATTCAAAACAAATGGCCTTCCCCTCTAATTATCTGTGCCAGGATTTCACTGTGTGAGGCCGTAATCGCAGTGAGGAGAAGTGGGGCTGCAGAATACTGAAGATAAGCGTCCTGCACACTCGGATCCGGGGACCAGGCTGGGAAGGAGCTTTCCTTTGCTTCGATCCTGCCCTCCAGTGGTTTAACTGGGGGTTAACTGGAAGACAGGTCAAGGCAGAGCAAGAGAAAAAGCACCAACCAAAGCATTCTCGCCTGTTCCTCTGGCTGGCTACAGTGCAGGATCAGGACAGGTCACACGCTGAAATTCCTGTATTTGCAAAAACTGAACAAAGTAAGATCTTTTTCATTTGTCTGATGAACTAATAAACTGTTAATAAAACAGAATTCCTGGGATAAATGCTTCCCAACACTGATTGAAGCCATTTAAGAAGCAAAATCACTTTTCAAGTATAATTTTCAAAGCGTCGCATCGAAGACAGGTTTTAATTGAGTCTTTCTTTATTATTTTGGAGATGTATGGCATGGGCACTTCCAGGATGGGGCAGCCACAGCTTCTCTGGGCACCTGTGCCAGGGCATCCCCACCCTCACTTCACTGTGAGGGTGATTTGCTTTCTAAATAATAAACTTAGGTGATTTAAGTCATTTTTTAAACCTCTAAAATCGCATTTTCAAGTCTTTGGGACACGAGGAAATCTCTAATTCTCAAAATACCCAATTCCTTCTGATTAGAAAAAAGCACATGCACAGGAAGCAGTCCATGTCAGTTTGTCCCTTGCCATGTGGATATTTTGCCTGCTGAGAAGAGGGTTAAAAACCTGCATAATTCCCTCATCCACAGCAAGAACATGAATGGTTATTATTTCTACAGCAGTTGTACAGGGCCTTTGTTTCGCTCTGATGAAGCCTAGGAGAACACTCATTTTGTTCTGCAGAACAGTGGGTGTGGAAAGGAGTTTCTTTCACTGGGAGCTGATGGGCTCCTTGCTGACAGCACCCAGCGCTGTGAACAAAAACTGCAGCAGCAGCAGCAGCAGCAGCAGCAGCAGCAGCAGCACTCAGCCCAGCCCTCAGGACATGGATGGGAACTGCTCCTCTGCTGGCCAGGGGTGTTTGACACCCTGCACATCCACACGGTCTGCCCTAGGGCACAGCCAAACTGACCCAGGGCACAGCCAAACTGACCCAGGGCACAGCCAAACTGACCCAGGGCCCAAACTGACCCAGGGCACAGCCAAACTGATCCAGGGCACA
>VWZW01007191.1:56637-158109 GCA_013397115.1 Edolisoma coerulescens | reverse complement strand
CGGCCACAACCAACCCGACCCAGGGCACAACCCAAACCGAGCCAGAGCCCAAACTGACCCAGGGCACAACCAAACTGATCCATTGCCCAACCCAAATCGATCCAGGGCACAAACCAAACGGATTCCTTGTGAAGAGTCCACACCCAGGTATTATTAAAGTATGCATAAGACACAGGGACAGCACCATGCTCCTTACCAAATAAGTACCAATTTCTGCAAAGTTCTCATAAGCACTAGTGAATGTTATTTTTACAGTAGCAGGGACTTTGCCCAGCCAGTGGATACCTGGTGTGAGACTGATCTTGGAATCAAATACCAAAAAGGAAGCACACACGTGCAGAATGACAGAGGCATGGCAACAGGTATGCCCAAAGGGGTCAGATTTCTACACACCAACAGTCTGGAGTGGAACTGTTCAGCCATGGAGGCCCCTCCAGCACCACAGCAATGGTCAGTACTAAAAAAAAAGAAAAAATACTACAATAGGTCAAAATCTGTTCTTGTTTCACCTCCTATTTCTGAATATTTCACCTTCAATCAACTGAATTATTCAATATTTCCCATAAGGGCACACTGAACTGGTCCAGGTGAAGCCTTGGCTGGGCCCAAAGACCAACCCATGAGCTCAGTTTTCCTCTCAGTGTCACCAGAAGGACTGAAACAGTACAGGGAGTTTCTGTGATCTCACCCAGCTCCCTGTAAGGGGAGGGCAGTGTTTGGCTCTAGCTGGGAACATTAAAACATTTGATTGATCCTTGTGAGCCATTAGGAAATGCCACCAGCACCTGCACACCAACACAATTGTGGTTTTGGATAAACTTCTGTTGTGCCCAGAACCAGGGTTATATAAAGCACAATAAGAAATGGAGAGCAGGGCACCAGCTTCCCATTCCTGTCCCACCACATGACACAGTTTTTTCCAAAGGGAATGTTTAAACATCCTCTATTTAATGTTTAATCACAGGGATGCAGAAAAGGGGAAGGAAAAAAAGGGAATTAATAATTGTATTACTAAAATTAGTTATAAACACCTGTAAAATTATTCCTTCATTTACCATAACTGGACATGGAGAGGGAGATTGGAGGCATCTTGAATAAGTTTTAATCATTGATAATAATAATCTTCATTATTGTTTTTATTATGGCAAACTTCCAAAAAGCTGTGCTGATCTTTAATTAGTTCCCCCAGACAATTAGAACACTGAATTTTATAATATTATGCTAAAAACCTAGAACCTGTGCAGCTTTCACAAACCATAAGTATTCTGCCAGTGCCAGATCCTGCACTGATTACTGTCTCTTGTTCATTAGTGAATCTTCTCACCCGTTCAATCAGAATGTCTCTGGTCCATTTCCCATCACTTGGGATTACGAAAAACAGCTTGGCACTCAGTCAAACTGGGACAGCTCTGCTGATAAAGCCAGCGGGGGAAGCAAATAATTTGTCAAATCTCGCTGGTCCTACCCATGAAGAGCCCTGGAAATCAATCCCCGGAAGCGCTCTCGGGCTGATCCCGCCGGCGGAGAGGGAAGGGCAGCACCGCGCTCGCTGTCACCAGCTGGCTGAGGGACAGAGCCCTCCGCAGCCTCTCTGCTGCTCACAGGAGGAAACCTGCGAGATACTGGGTCAGGCAGGAGCGGGGCAAAAGGAGAACTGAGAAAAGGCTTCTGGAGTTGCACCTTCCTTGGGTGAACGTGGCCCCATCCCTCCTCCTTGCCCGCAGAGCTGCCTGCCTGTGGCCTGATGGGTGAAGGAGAATTCAACAGTTTCTCATCAGTGAATCTCAGTGAACTTCAATTTCATACCAAAGTACCTACGAACAGGCTAGGGAGCAGCCAGGGTGACACCTTTAGCTGCCTTTTTCTGGTTCCACGTTACCATTCAACACGGCTGTTGTTCTGTGCCATCTGTAGTTTTGAAAACAGAATCTCGAACCGTGCATGCGATCCGTTTGCCAAGCTAGTGTTCAAAACTCCATTTTTTTGCTGATGGTGCTCATCAAAAAGTTAATTTCATTTTTGTGAAAAAATATTCGTACCTGCTACTAAAAAGTCAGACCCACCTGAACTGTGCCCAGCCCGTGTGCTGACAGTGCTACCCACAACGTTTGCCCACAGCCCCACGCTGAGGTGGGCAGCTCAAACACGCCCAAAGCCGGTGCTGAGAGCCCTCATCTTTCTGCAGGGACACTGGAGGAGCTGAGCTGTTTGCAGCACAGTCAGCGTTGTCACAACTTGCTTATTGGCAAGGCAGGAGTTGTCCCCCAGAGCTCAGTTTTGTGTTTCCCCAGAACACTCCTTGCAATGTTATGATCATTGTATCTGCGGTTCTTTTCACCTAAAGCTATGCAGAGAAGAAATGTGAAGAGGAATTTCACACGCTTTTGCTTCCCCTCAGTGTCTCAGGGCTGACACTTACTATGAGAAAGGAAGGTAAATTCTTTAGTGTGATGATGGCCTGCAGAGAAAAACAGCCTCGACTTTGCTCCACCACCTCGTATCTCTGACGTGGATTTCATGCTTCCCAGGCAAGCACAGATCCTGTGCTCAGGGCAGGGCCTCTGTCTGGCTGAAGATTTAAGATGCTGCTGTCTCCCCTTGGTGACCAGTTAACCTTTATCCCAAGGGCTCATTTCTTAGCTGCTCCAGATAGTTTGCCTCCCTGCCCTGGAGCTGCTCAGCGCTGCCCTCCTGTTTCTTCTCATCTGGGGCTGGCTCCTGAGTCCCAGGAAGCAGCAGCCAGCCCTAAGGCCAGCCCTGGGCTGGCAGAGGGCATCACTGCATTCCCAGGGCTCCGTTTCCAGCAGAGCCCAGGGCTCATCTCCCCAGACAGGCTCTGAAGGACAGAGGTGGGGCGAGTCTGGTTCCTGTTCCTTGGCTTTGGTTGCCCCAGGCGGTTCTGCCGAGAAGCAGGGTTGTGTAACTGCACACGGGCAGCCTGCCCAAAGGACACTGTGCTCACCCAGAGAGGCAGGATCCACACAACCTTTCAGCACTGAGAATAAGCCAAATCAACTTAAGCCCTTTAACTTGCATGTTTGTGGACTCTTCTGGACCCTAAATCTTCAGCAACAACAGAGTTCCACCCGGATTGTTTAGTATGTGCTGAAAACACTCACGCAAGCCAGGAAAGCAGAGTGCATGTACAGAGCCACTGCACTGCTTCAGATGTCACAATTACTGTACAAAGCAGAGTTTCTTTGCCCCAAACCCTTTGTTGCAGCAGTGTGCAATATATCAGAACTTATCGCCCTTGACATGACAAAGAATCTCCTCTGCCAGCATTCCCAGCTCACAACCAGCCAATAAATTCTCATTCCTCCATCAGGGCAAGTACTCCAGAGGTAATAACACACTAAGGAACACCTTCTTAGGGAAATGCTTCCTTCCCGGGATGTTTACTCAGGTATTCTGAGAGAGGAGAAAACCTGAACCTGTTTTTCTCTAAAAGAAAGCACATTGGGGTGGGAGTTGAGGATGCCAATGCAACCAGACAGAGGAGGGAATTCTGCACCTCTCCCTTCCTGACAAATCCCTCAGGACACTGAATAGCAGATTGCAGAACAACAAGGTTTTAAAAGAAAAACCCCACCATTCTTACATTTCTGCAGGACGCCTGATCCTGCCCATGCCCTGGAACTTATAAATTGTCCAGGACCTGCTTCTTATTTAAGCTGATACTCTCTTGAACATGGCAATCACATGGGCAGCAATACTTGTTATAAAAGCTGTTTTCTAGGGCAGAAATGGAACAAAAAAATCACTCAGTTTCAGCTACACAAGACTAACCTCTAAGAATAATCTTGCTTGCTTTCAGCCTTGAGCCAAAAGAACTTTGTGTTGCACCGTTGCACATTGGTGGGAATGCCTGGTGGGTGGAACTCAGACTGTTTGGAGCTGCCTAAAGACACTGAACATTGAAACTTAACTTCATAAGAAAGAGAAAGAAAGGGGTTGATGGACACAGTACAAAGGGAGCTGCCAAAGGGTCATATTTAAAAGCACTTCATTAAAATGTTTCATCAGCATCATCTGTTCTGTATTAATTGCATGCAAGCATTTTGTATTCCAGAGCAGGAATTCTTTTCCCTTGAGTTCCAGTCCTCTCCAGACATGAGGATTAGGGCTTACATTGCAGTACAAATGACTGATATGGGATTAGATAGCACCAGATATAAATACCTAGAAATGCACACTTCTGAACAAATTAGATCAATTCACATGAAAGTGTTTGGTGCATCGCTGCATTGATTTAAACATGTAACAGCCTAGTGCAACACGGCATTGAGACACACACCTGAAAAAATGTCTCTTTTTGAAACCAGATTATAGTACAGGACCCCAAGCAGAGACTCTGTAAAGAAAGACTGTGGCCATTTACCTCGTGTCAGTAGGATTATTACCCCTGTTATATTTAGCTAACAGACAAAAACGTTACAGGGCGTGAGCAGACTTTTGCAGGAACATCCTTTGGCAGCTGAATCACCGAGAGACATTGACTGTGGCCTTGGGAGGAGAAGGCTGAGGGGAGATTAGCGTTTTCCTGCGGGTGGGAGGCACCCCAGTGCCTGGCTGCTTGCTACAGAGGCCGAGCAGTGACGTTACCGGAGCTTGGGGGGATTAATAAATGCCAGGAGGTATCACTCCCATTCAGCAGATGAGGATTGGGTAAGAGTCATGGGTGGCTTGTCTTGTCTCTTCAGAGCCATAAATCACCTCTTTCCTGCCTCTCTGACCTCTTCTGCCCTCGCTCACGTTCAGGAAGCACCGACACACTCCGTGCCCAGGGTGTGAGGGGTACACAGAAAATTGCTCCTTCCAAAGAGCTCAGCCAGCCCTCGGTGGGACTGTCACCATTATCTGTGGGGCACGTGTACTGCTGGGCTGATGTCCTGAGCAGGGGGGAGATGATGTGTGAGACAGAAACAAACGATTCAGCAGTCCTAATTACCCAGCTGAAAGATGCAATATTTTCCTATTCAGTTAGAATCAAAGAGAAGCCATTCTTGGGGGTGGGAGGGAACCGGTTCTGGGCTTCTCTTTCTCCCTTTTATTTTAAATAAGGAATTTAAAGGTGTTCCTCGTGCTTTCACATATTAGATTATTTCTGGCTGAGCATCATCCCAAGCAAATGCATTCTTGTCCCACAGAGTGAGCTGATGCACCCACAGCTCCAGCGGCTGTCTCCTCCCGGAGCCCTGGTCGGAGCCGATGGATGCCAGGGACACATCCCGGCGGCAGCGCTCCCGAGGAGCACCGGGCGCATCCCCGTTCCTGCACCCAGGAGAGGGCACAGCCCGGCCTGCCCAGCTCAGGACTGGGCACAGGCTGATTGTGGAGCTCAGGGGCTCTGCAGCACAGCCCTGCACTGCTCTGCCTCAGCAGCACAGGCAGCGGGAGCGATCATTCCCACGGGAAGGGATCGCGGCTCTGGGCAGCGCTCACACACGGGGGTGGCTGGAGTAACCCCCGGACGGATGGACGGACACACGCTGAGCGAGGGGAACAGAGCTGCGGCTCAAACACAGAAAACCAGCCTGTGTTAGAGTCCCCCATCTGCAAGAAAACTCCCTTCCCGTCCTTTGCGATCAGCTGAGGGGGGTGATGCTGCTGCTTCAGCTCTCGAATGCCGCTCACGGGAGCGCACGGCAGTCTGCTTTCCCGAGGAATCCCTTTCTGAAGGAATGCTTCCTCGGCAGCAGAGGGAAACGTGCGCCTCACTGTCTGAAAAAACAGGAGGAGCTGCTCTCACCTGAGATCTGGCCCTGCGCGCNCCCCCGGCCGCTCTCCGCAGCGCTGCCAGCGGCCGGGCCTAAGGGCAGGAGCCCGGTAACAATACACCCAGCTGCCCCAGCAGCAGTTGGCTCCCACTGCTTCCTGCTGGCATTTCCCACTTGCTTCCCGAGTGTTCACACGTCCCGTACCCCTGGGCTCCTCAGGACAGCCCGGGCACGGAGGGCGCTGCCCAGGAAGCCGCCGAGCGCGGCGGGTGACCGGCCGCAGTGGTCCGGGACCGGACGGGGCCGTGCCCCGGCCCGGCGCTCACGGCCCGCCTGCAGTTAAGGTAATTCCTAAGCAAATAAGCACATCCAGTCTGGAGGGATTGGGCTGTGGCTGCCTGAGAGGAGCTGTCGAGGCAGGGAACATCAAAGAAAGATTTGGGGTGCAGATGGACAGATGGACGAGGCTCCTTTGGCTCCCTGGATTCATGAAGCCAGACCCTTTTTTCGCTGGGAGAAGTTGACGTCCCATGACAGAGCTGAACAGAGAGGTTTCATTTTTTCCCCTCCCTTCAGTGCAGCAGAGCAATTTCTCAAACTCTAACATTTCTCAGACAACTCTGTAGCTCGAATAGGTAACCATGGTGTAAACTATCCAGCATCTCTCTCATGAGTGCAGGTGGGATATCCCTTCCTGCCCACCCCTAGGGCCAGTGGTAACCCTTGGGGAACTTCTTGGAATCTGAGTTCATGGACAAGAAAGGGAAGGATGAAGGTTAGTCTTACATTAATTTTAAAAGAGGTTTTGAAAAGCAGAAATGGACCAGCCCTCTCGTGCTCCTGCTTACACGGGGATGGTCTGTGGTGTGTTATTTCCACTGAGAGAAAACAGAAAGGGACCTTGAGGGGAGGGGGGAAGCATCTCTTCATTCAGCAGTATGAAGAGAGAATAAAACAATAATGTTATGGAAATGCATGGCAAAGAGAAATTAAATTATGCTGTAATAAAGGAAATTGAATTAATTGTTTACAAGTAGCTGTGATTTATTTTTAATGATAGAAAAGACAATGATCCTGAATGGAACATACAATCCCATATATATATCAATGTCCAAGTCCTTTTCACACCCTTTCCTATATTTATAATTAAGAAGGAAGTCTTCTAATGACGTGCCTTGAGAAGAATGAGAAATTACTTAGGTGGGTTAAATAGCAGTTTCAAGTCCTTCTGGAAAATTAATTATGATCAGAGGTCATACTCATCAGCAGGTCTGCAGAGAATGAGAGACATTCTTTGCACACGTTATCCATGTGTAAATTCCTTGTGTTTATGTGTAACCAACATACAGCATATAAATAGTAGGTGACTTCACGTGGGGGGTTTCCTATGAGCTGCTTTTACACAGGCATGGAGAATTTACTTTTAAAGATAATGTCAGAGTGTTATTGTTGTTCCATAATGAGCAGAGATCCTAAAATAAGAGTATGGCTGCACAGAAGGGTGGCTTGGAGTACATTAATGAAATTAAAATCTTTAGGCACTGAATACCATCTTCAAATAGAAATAAAAAATTAGTACTGGGCTGAGTGAGGTCAGCAGAGTGTCTGAGTGCTGTATCCATGCAAATCTCCCCCTGCTCTGAACACAGTTTCACTGCACAGAAGCACAGAAGCACAGACAGGTTTGGGTTGGAGGGACCTTACAGCCCATCCAGTGCCACCTCTGCCATGGCAGGGACACCTCCCACTGTCCCAGGCTGCTCCCAGCCCTGTCCAGCCTGGCCTTGGGCACTGCCAGGGGTCCAGGGGCAGCCACAGCTGCTCTGGGCACCCTGTGCCAGGGCCTCCCCACCCTCACAGGGAACAATTTCTTCCCAATATCCAACCTCAACCTACTTTCTGTCAGTCTGAAGCCGTTCCCCCTTGTCCTACCACTCCAGGCCCCTGGAAAAAGTCTCTCTCCATCTTTCTTGCAGGCTCCCTTCAGGTACTGGAAGGTCACAATTAGATCACCCCAAAGACTTCTCCTCTCACTCACCCCAGAGCATCCTCCAGGAGCTCGTGGCTCCTCATTAACCAGCTCTGGATGTGGAGCACACACGCGGTTATCACAGCTGGGTGAGGTTCATGGGGTGGAGCTAAATTGTCGTTAACTGAAGGGCTCTGAAGCCCTTTAACACTGCCACAGGAACCCAAACTCCACTGCCATGGCTGCTGTGGGTTACTCGAAGTCATTTCAAGGTCCCTGATTGACTGCTCCGTTTTCATCTCCCAGCCTCACACAAAGGCTTTGAAAACTCTTACAGTCTGTTTCCATTTCACCTCTTGGATACTGAATCTTTCACCGGCAGGAAGAGCTGTGTTTGCTGCTCTTAGTGCATGATGGATTTTGTAAACTACTTGAAGCCTTCTTGAGAGGTGAGCTTTGCTGGATGAGAGCACAGCCACTGGGAGAAGGTTGATTCCCCCAAAAACGAGTGGCTTTGATTCTCTAACTGAGCATCACCTTGGGAAAGGTGACAAAAGCAAACTGACCTCGATGGTGTACATCCCTCACCTCCCCTTTTTCATAGACAGCTGGAAAGACCCACTCACTTTGTTCCCCAGCCTCCAAGGTCTGCCTTTCTCCTGCACACACAGGTTAAATTCTGGTGCTGTATACCAGGGGATATGTATGGTATCTATATGATATGGTAGCTGTGGTTTCTACACATCACATAAACATTTGGTTCCACATTTGTCTAGAATTTCGTTCCTTGTGTACTCAGCTTGCATTTATCCATTGAGATAACCATTTCCCTTATGTAATAGGCCCTGGAACTCTCACCATGGTAAAAGGCAAGAAGACAATAATATTTTGACAAACTGAGATTTTCCAACTGAGAGAGAGAGCTGCTGGGAACAGGTGAGCCAGAGCTTCCCTCTGGCTCTTCACCCACTCTGCAAGGCACCTGTGACCAGTGCAACCTGAAACAGCCCGGGACCGGCCCACCTGAGCTACTGCTTTTCCCCTCATGGCTTCTTGCCAGAGTTGCTGAACCCTCTGATTACACAAAGGGCAAGAAATGGGTGTTCTTTGGGTGGACTCCACGACGCTGGAAGTGGTTCTTTATCTTGGCCCACACAACTGAAATTGCTGCCCTGCTGGGCATGCTGGGAATAAAAAGGTTTGAAGCAGGTCCAGTTCTGCTTCCCCCAAAGATGCAGAGCAAAAAAAGGCCTGAAGAGCCTTTGAGGTGTCACCACTCACCCACTCCGGCCCCGGCTCCACAAAGCCACTGCGAGAAAAGGTCTGGGAGGGAAGGGAGGCACTGCTGAGGGGGCTGGGGGGGCAGTCAGAGCAGAGCCCAGCCCCTCTCCCAGGTCAGTTTGCTGCTCCTAAGCCTGAGACAGCATTAATGACCCAAGCAGCAGCAGCGAGAATCTGTTTGTGTTGTTCAGAGCCTGGAACAGCTTTGAATTTGCATCGTTTCAAATACACACATTTTCTCACTTGGCATGGAGCTGGGCCAGTAACGATTGCACAAATGCTGAAGGACTTGGGCACATCCAGGCAGTGGGTCGGGGTTAGCCCGGCTCCCGGTGACTCCTGAAGCCTCTGACGTGACCAGATGTAATCTGCCTTGTCCTGGAGGTGCCTGCTCACAGGTCACATCTCGTGCGTAACACGGGGCGACAGCTCGAAGGAAGCAGGACTTATCAGTTATCCCGAATCAGCGGATTTCATTTTTAAAGTTTATAGTGAAAGTTTCCTTTAGAAATACCTCCTTTTCCCCCTCACCATTTTCATTTGTTAGAGAAAAAAAATGATGTGCTAGGGTCAGCAGTGTACTTGGCACATGTCTGTCCCAAGGAAAAGGATGAAGCAATTACTTGTGTGGCCCCTCAGCATGGAAAATACCAGATTACAGCCCAGTTCTGACAAGACCTATGTGGCCATGGGGCCACGTTCCTTTGAGTATTCCATCTCTGTGGAATATTCCATCTGTGGCCAGACGATAAATCCTAAATTTACACTGCCTATAGCCAGCACTACAGCACTGAAACGTGGCTGAGGTCGAGAAGCACTCCAGGAGCACCAAACGCCTCAGCCTAAGCCAGGGTGTTGTGGCAGCTGAGGGGACACCCCACACTGAGGAGGGGACCCAACACACCACACCGAGGGGGCACAGCGTCCTCCACTGCAGGGAACACCCCACGGTGAGGGGACACCCCATGCTGAGGAGGGGACACGCTGTCCCACAGTGATGGGGACACCCCCGTGCCACTCTGGGGGCACACCGTGCCCTGCAACTGCGGGGACACTGGTGCAGAGGAGGGGACCCAGCCCGGCAGCCCGAGGGCGCAGGCATCGCCCGCTCCACACCCGATAAAAACCCGATTTTCTCTGCGCCTTCCCTTAAGCGCCCGCAGCGGGCGGCGGTGGGGCCGCAGAGGGTCCCGCGCACATCCCGGGCGGGAATTCCCGGGAATTCCCTGCGAGGATCGGGGAATTCCGCGGAGGCGCGGGCAGCGTGCCCCGCGTGCGATACCCCGAGCCGCCACCAGGTGCCGCCCTTGATGCACAAAAAGCCGCGCGCGGCCGGGCCCGAATTTCGCCGTTTTCGGGGAATTTCCAGCCCCGGGCTGGAGAGCGGCGCTCCCGCGGCCCCTCCGGCACCGCCTCTGCTGCGCTCGTGCTTTGCTCCGCCCGGGAGTGCTCGGCACGCGCAGCCCTGCACAGCCCGGCACCGAGCGCTGCTGAGCCGCTCCGGAGCATCTTTGGCGGCACTGGCATCATCCCCGGCTTCAGACGGAGCTGCCCACCAGGGAAACCCAAACCTGCCTCCCCGGGCTGGAATTCCAGCCCCACGTTCCCAGGAGCAGGCTGCCTCCATCCCCTGGCCTGTGCCAGCTCCTGCTATACACATAAACCATTTATTCCGTTTGTTTCAATGGGGTTAAGCACGTTTCCCGCCGTGGATATACTCTACTGATGAAATTCTTGTTGATTTCCTCTTTTCTAGAGTACAGCTAAGGAAGGGGACACGTGCAGAAATGAGCTTGGCAAAAGGATGCCAAGACTAAATGGCACGTCTGTGCCCTGAAGAGCAAAGGAGAGTCAAATGAGAAAGAGGGAGGAAAAGAGTTCCAGGGCAAAAATAAAGATAGGTACTGCTGAGCAGAGGAGGCAGGGGAAGGAGTGAAAGCAGAGTAATACATGCTGACAAATCCTGGGATGTTCTGAGATTGGAAACAAGGAGAAGGTGGCACTTGATGTACCTCATGACAGTAAAATGACCCAAGTGGTAAAGGCATCAACTGGAAGAGATTTTGTGAGTGGTTACAGCAATGCTCACCTAATAGGAACTCAGAGCAAAATATTCCTAGTAATTGGAGAAATATATTAAAATTCATGCTGTAGAAAGGGAGCAAAGACCTTTTCTATATTTGTTTGCACCAGTAATTTACATGAGTAGAACTATACTGATATAAAACTTTTAAAGAGAGAACTGGCCTTGTGTTTGGCAGCTTTTTTTAAAGTTAGGTTTTTATGGCTTGGCTAATTGTTCTCCTTCCTATACTCCCTGAAGAATCCTGATTGGCTTCAAGTTAATTTGCTGAAAGCCAGAAATCTAGTAAAAATGTAATTTTACCCTTGCTAACAGCTGGAGAACCAAAATCAATTTCAGAAGCTTGCTGAGTAATGAAATTAGAGGGCTCACAGCTGACAGGAGCCTCCCATGGCCGAGTTGAAGGGCAGTGCCATCGCCGTGATTTAAGCCCCTGCTGCAGACACCGCTCAGCAGGCAGCACTGGGCTGATCTCCCCAAGCCCAAAGGAGGCTGCTATGAACAGAAGGTGCAATGGTAGATCACAAAAAGCCTGGTTTGAATCAAATTCTGAGCTAACACACGAGGCAAGGTGCTCAGTGAGCTCTAATACCCGCACCTGTCCGGCAGCACAGCTCCCACCTTTCCAGGACCTGGGAGCAGGACAGGCTGGGAGAGCTTGCTGTACTCACCACCGTTCCCTGGGGCGCTGCCAGAGCTGAGTTGGCTCTTCTAAAGCTACTCTGCATTTCATTTGCACCCACACTACTTCAGAAGCTGTTGGACAACCTGCACCACGGCTACTCAGAGTTGAGTCCTGCTGTTCATCCGCCCGGAGGGGAACACCCAAAGGGATGCTGCAAGAGAACTGCAAGAAACAACCCTCACCGTCCCCTCCAGCTGTTCCTGAGCTCCCCACGGCTGCTGACCTCCCACCCTCCACAAAGCTCGTGAGGAAAAGGGGCTGAACTCATTATCAGCAGCCAGCACAGTCTGAGTTTTGGGTTTGTCTGCAGTAACCCAGGGCTTTAAACAGACAGAGGGTGAAAATAACCCATGAGCATGGACAGAGCTGTCCCTCACTGCCTAGGGAGCCAGTTTTTAAAAACAGACCTAGATTCCTGATGTTCTTGCTACCACGTACACATAACTCCTCTGAGAGTGGGGAAGGTTGATATTTAAAACTGAAATCTCCATTTTGCAAAACTGTGAGCTGAGCCAAGGGCCTGGAGAGTTAACAAATGCCCTTGGACTGTTATTGCTGCTGTGGCACTGCTTATCTGGCACCCCCCACTTTAATCCAGAGGATCCTAAAGCCTTCAGAGGGATGAGCTGAACAACCTCTCAGCTGTTTGTGGTGGGCAGATGGGTGCCAGACCTGGAGAGACCTGCAGGGCTGAGGAGGAGCCCAGCAATGCCTCCAGCACACGGGGAAACAGCTCTGCCACGAGCCTCTCCTTCACTGGGTGGTTCTGCTTTTTGGGAAGGGCAGGAGAACACAACAGATTTGCCCAAAATGGAACCCCCAGACCTTCTCTCCTGCTACCCAGCTCCTCCTGCTCTCCTGGGCACAGGCTGCACACAGTTCCCCCTGGCACTGCTCTCTCCAAGTGTAAAGGAAAGCAGAGCTGTGGGATTTGCCAGTCAGAGGCAAGAACACAGCTTGGGCTCAGCTCAGGGAGGAGGGACTCATATTTTTCAGGGCAGATGGGGTTAGAACCACAGGGAATGGATTTAAAATAAAACACAACAGGTTTAGATTAAATAGTAGGAAGGATTTGTTCCCTGGGAGGGTGGGCAGGCCCTGGCACAGGGTGCCCAGAGCAGCTGTGGCTGCCCCTGGATCCCTGGCAGTGCCCAAGGCCAGGCTGGACATTGGGGCTTGGAGCAACCTGGGACAGTGGGAGGTGTCCCTGCCATGGCAGGGGCGGCACTGGATGGGCTTTGAGGACTCTCCAAACCCAAACCTGTTGGGACTCTGATTCCCCTTCACAGCCATCACAGCGACTCAGCTCACACAGGTGACAAAACACATTACTCTGCCACCAGTGACAGGACTGCCAACGTAGGGCTGGGTTTATTTTATTCTCCCTGAACAGGATCTATCACATACTTGGTAGTACTGTTTTTACAGATGATTTATTTTGTACTTCTGAAAACTGACTGCAGCCTCTTGAGAAATAAGGAGGATGAAACTGATGTTTTGCAAAAAAAACTAAAAATGAAGTGATTCAAAGGCAGAAAGGAACGCTGAAAGATGATTGCTTTGTGCAACCACGGGAAGAATAAAATCAATTAGAGCGAGAGGTTCAGGGACTGGCTTAGAGATTAGAAAATCTGATATTGGAAAGTGGCTGATGAACTTATTTATTCTTTTGCAAGCAGGT
The DNA here is from genome assembly GCA_013397115.1 of Edolisoma coerulescens. Lineage (NCBI taxonomy): Eukaryota > Metazoa > Chordata > Aves > Passeriformes > Campephagidae > Edolisoma > Edolisoma coerulescens. The sequence continues at coordinate 144,690 of VWZW01007191.1, read as the reverse complement.
TCTGAGTTTGAACCAGACTACTTTATATGGCAGATGATTTATTTATCACCAGCACACGGGAACCTCCTTTCACACCACCAATTAGTGATGTTGGCAAAGTGTGTACCAGGGCCGTGATCCTTGCAGGATGAGGACATTTGTGGATTGGAATCTCCTCTGAACCGATGGGCAGCAGCAGCAATGTTCCTTCCAGACAGCTGATTCATGTGGGCATGGAACTGCTCGTTAAAATCCATAATGTTTATTTGCAATATGCAGCCGGCTGGGATTCCCTGAGACCCAGTTCTGCCAGCAGGTGAGACTGTCAGCAGCAGAATAAAACTAGGTGTTCTTCCATGCAGCTGGAAGTCAGGTGAGCAGCGTCATTACAGGGAGGAAACAAAACCTTAAAATCAGTGTATGCAGCTGTAAAGACCACAGCACCTTTTCCTCACCCTTTTCCTCAGTATTTAATCAAAACCAGAGCTGGGTTAGAAGCAAACTCCTGACTGAGTGTGCAGACTTCAAACTCATGTGAGCTGGAAGAGTTCAGAACATTCATTGCATCTCCAGGGCAAGTACCCAAAGGCATTTCTAGCAAAAACCCTAATTCTTCTTACATGCTGGCCACACCAGTTCTCTCCTGCTTTTACTCTTCAGACACAAAAAATAGAGACAAAGGCAACACCCAGAGAGAGGAAAATCACCTCAATTCCATCTCTGTATTTCAGTTCCATCCAGGTCCTTACTCAGCTGCATGTTACCTTCCTCTCTGTCCCTAATTTTCACCTAAACGAGATGTTTTCCTCGTTTGCAGAGCAATTGGATTCCTCAGTCCTCTGAGCTCATCTCCTGGCACTGGTGCACACACCAGCACGAGCTCTGTGCTCCTCAGAGGTTCATCTTCCCCCCAAAACAGCTCCAGAGCCAACAAAGGTGTCAGGGGTTGCGGATGCAGCTTCCTGCAGGAGCCTGAGCTGCCTGGGGCAGCAGCCCTGCCCTCAGGGAGCGCTGCTGCAGGGGACAGCAGGATGCAGAGAAGGATCTCTCCGGACAAACCAGCACAAAGAGCTGGGCAGGCTCCAGAATCCAGCTGGGAACTGGTTTAGGGTGAGGTGCATTAGCACCTTCAGTGTTTAGGGACATGAAAGTTTCCCCCCCTCAGCTAAGGCAGGAAGTTGCACGTAATCTGCAGCACTTTCAAATTACTAACTTCCTCTGAAGTTAAGTTAGCAAAACCTGAACACTGAAATTATTCAAAGAAGGATTTCTCTACAACTCTTTTATTATTTAAACTAATGATTTTTTTTCTGAAGAAAAAATAGGAGCAAAGCATAATAAACCACAAAATAAACCACAAAAACCCCACAACAACAACAAAACAAATTGAAAAAAAATCCACTCACAAAAAAAGCCCAACAAACCCCAAAACAAACCAACCAACCAAGCAAGCAAGCAAAAAACTAAAACAAACCCATAAAACCAAACACATCACACACACACACACACAAAAAACCCCTAAAACCCAACCCATCCTTGCCCCAAAAAAACTCCAAAACAAAATACACCCCCAAAATAAAACCAACGCAGACAATTATCAGAGCAGGTAGTGGCAGTAACTGCACAGATGAGCCACTTGAGGCTGAGGGTAAAACCAGGTAGAAGAGAGCAGAAGTAACAAATCACAAGAGGACTGTAGGTGTTTGTTACATTTAAAGGGTACAGTGCACTCACGTATCTCCATAAGACAAACCACCTTGCCCTGTATGTACATAACATTTTCATTCTTTGCAGGCAAGAACATTCTTCAAGAACTGGGGACATTTTCCCAGGCTAATCCAAGCCACCTCAGCATTTGTATTCTGGGTTTTTCAGCATTGATGCTGGTGTATTTATTTATTTTTAACACTAAAAAAATAATTAAGGTAGAAGCTTGACATCCTGGCTCACAGCCCAGAGGTCTTAAAAATGTTTAAAAACAAGAACCCCTTGAGACTGCAGGTTGTAAGAAGGTACAAATACAGAAGTTTAAAAAAGAAATGGAAATCTAAGAGGCCATTCTTCAGAAATTTTTCTTCATTTTTTTTCTCTTGGGCAGGGTTTCCATCCTGCCCAACAGTGCAGATTCTCTTGGAGGATTCCTTTTAGCAGAACATCCTGCAGAGAAGTATGAAGTAGCTACTGGCAAACAACAAATTCTCCTCCTTTTGATTTACTGTGGAGGTGGGCCTGTGTAGGATTTACATACCTTGTAAACTCTGGATTTACAGGGAACATGGGTTGTAAATGGGCACGGTGTTCTGGTGAACATTTACTTTTTATATTCATTGTGATTCAAGCATGATTTAATATGCATATTTGCAAAGTTTCCAAGAGGAAGTTGGATTAATTTTGCTCCATTTGTGATTCTCTGCATCACTCACTCCAGCAGCCCAGCGTTTGCCAAATTTTAATCTGCCTGGGATTTTTAGAAATAAGTGTTGAATAAATAAGTAACTCACTAATCAGATGGGTTGGCCAACATCCCAAGGCACAATTAACCTGCCTCAACCAGAGCTGGGAGTGCTGAGCTGTGCTCTGCCCTGCTCAGGATGAAGGAAACCAAACTCCTCCCCTCAGTAACATCTTTCAGCAATGAGATTATTTAGGTGGCTCTAGTTTAATATAAATTCCTCCTGATCTATGCAGAAAAATAAGTGTGCCTTGTGCGTCCCCGTGTCTCAGAGGAGCATGGGTCTCAACCCAGCCTTGCTCTTTACCACACGTGTTCAGTTTGACTTTGCTGTGGAAAAGATGCTGCGCTCTGCATCCTGGGGAGGGCCCCTGGGGCTGCGCAGAAAGTCCAGCTCAGGGAGAGCTGCATGGATCCCAGCAAAAGCAGTGCCCAGCAGGAAATACATGCACAGAGGGATAAGGACCCCACTCCAAAGCAGAGGATTTAGATTTCACCTGTACAGCCATCCCAGAGGGTTCTGTGGTGGTAGGCACAGAAGAACCACGCAGGCCTGCAGCCTGTGGTTGGTTTTTATAATCTCTGCTGTAGTTACACTCACAGGTTTGATGTCCTCTGCACAAGGCTACGGGCCTGATAAACACGAAAAATAACATTTTGTGAACAAAAAGCCGTTGTGATGGAAATATGATTTAGAGCATCTTTCTACAGAGATAAATAGAGTTCTACTGACAGTAGTCACGTCAGACTACTGCTGCACAGGGGACTAAAAGTTTTTTTCTTTACAGTTCATTACAATAATACACTATGGACGTTGAAAGCCAGGTTGCAGAGAGATTTTCCAGCTTTCTACCTCTGTCTGTGAGAAAGTCTTTACTTTCTCACGGACACTGGCTGAAAAACAGTTGGGAGTTTCTGTAAACTATCCTCTTTATCCTGCAGGTGCAGGTTGTTGTCATACTGACCAGAGAAATGTTTTGAAGTGGGTGTTGTGGGATCTAAGCAATCATTCTAAGGAGGTGGATGGTCAGGGACCAATGGCCTTGTGCCATTCAAGGGAACTAAAATATAAAACCCGTTTGTAAATTAAAGAAAAGATTCCTTTTCTCCTTGGACTGGAATCGGTGCCGTTTCTCTCCGTTCCTGGTACAACAGTGACAATATACAGCAAGAGAAAGCAATTTTCTCCAACAGAGTGGGAACTTTGAAAGGCCCCACAGCAGAGTGAGCACCGAGCGACCCCGTGCCAGCCGTGTGCCAGCCGTGTGCCAGCCATGTGCCAGTCCTGTGCTAGTCCTGTGCCAGTCCTGTGCCAGCCGTGTGCCAGCCCCGTGCCAGCCGTGTGCCAGCCTCGTGCCAGCCGTGTGCCAGCCGTGTGCCAGCCCCGTGCCAGCCGTGTGCCAGCCCCGTGCCAGCCGTGTGCCAGCCGTGTGCCAGCCGTGTGCCAGCCAGGGCTCTGCAGCCACCACGCTCACCGCCCTTCTGAGCAGCAGGGACACACAGGAGCCGCTGGGGCTGCTCTGCCGGGCGGGACCCCGGCACAGCCTGCGGGAAGGGCAGGGATTGCTCGGAGCATCTTTAAGCCCCTCTGTGACCACCACAGCCATGCTGGGGGTGGGGGCTGAGGGGAAGGAGGCAGGGCCTTCCCGCTGCCCCGGTGTCCGTGTGTGCTGGACAGGACGGCGGGAGGGTGCTGGCAGCCAGACAAGGGCTGCTCAGAGGGGAAACCCTCCATCTCCCAGCCAGCCTTACACAAACTGCGCGTTAACGTTTTCCCAGAGACTCTGGTTTAGGAGGCAACAGTCTCAGATTTTCACAGCATCCCTCAGGGTTTTGTTCAGAGCAGAGAACTATGCTGCTTTGTCAGGTAGAAAATGATTTTTCCACCATTAGTTTTTTCTCACTGCAACTGTGGGTTTTTTAAGACTTACATTCTCCAAAGATAAAAATTCTAGACCGCACACAACAGCAAGCCCTAAAAGAGCCCTCTATTGCTTTCCTGTTTCTAGAAGCAGTGTGGTTTTAAAACAATGCTTCTCCCTAACTCCTTTGGGCAATCAGTCCAAGATGAGAAAGGTGAGGGTAGGGGTGGGAGCAATGCAGTGAGGCTGCAGCATGAAGTTAAACGACAAAAGCAATCTGTTTGGCTTGATTTAAACTTCAATAAAGCTGAAGGTCACGAGCTGATAAGCCCTGCTGAAGGACAACCCGAGCCCTGCCCGTGACCTTCCAGCAGGGTTCCAAGAGCAGAGTGGTGCTGCCGCTGGGCCATCCGTCCCCATCCCGGCCTCCCTCAGTAATTCCAGTGATAGAGACAGGAACAGCACTGAGAGATTCACCCTCGGTGCTGTATTTCAGCCCAGTCTATTTTCCTTCCTCCCCTTCCCTCGTGCAATTAATATATTGTCTTTCAGCCCTATTGACTGTGCCCCCCTCTGCAGATGCCTTCCCTTCCCAGCCACCTGCCCACTGGAGCCAGCTGAGAAGACAGCAGACATCTGGATGTCTCAGAGCCCAGCAAGTCTTTTCAGCAAAGTGTTTTTTTCACCCTCTTGGAGCCCGTCTCCTGATGAAAGGAATTGTGAAGCGGAGCCCGTGAGCAGCAGGAGCAGTAATGGCAGGAATAGGGTAGTGCCGAGCCCACTGCGGGCTTGGGGACTGTGACACCGGCTGACATTGATTGATTAAGAGGTTGAAACTCTGACTGTGGCACTTGGCTGTTAAGAATAAAACGAACTTTCACTCCTCGCTCGCACACATCCATCACGGGCAGACAAGCGTTGGCTTCTCCCGTAATGACTGTGGTTCCTTTTGTGAGAGGGAGGCACGAGATGGAAATTCAGTTCCTTCTGTGATTGGAAAAGCGTTTTAATTCATCAACTTTTCTGAAAGGAATCTTTAAAGAAGAAATAACACTTTTTTGGTAACACAGCTGGGTTTCAGCATGTTCAGCATCTCAGCTATCAAAGACTCTTCCTCCTTTGGCTGGGAACCTGGCGAGGGATTTTGAAGAAAATGCTGGGTGTTGCTCCCGTTACTGAATCAATAGGAACAGGCCCATCCAAGCCGCTCGAAAATAAGGATTATCTTTAGGAATAATGACAATACCACAAATCTCTGAAGAGGTAGTTGTCCTTAGGAAGACAATATTACAAAGTCATTTAAAACTGCAGTTTGAAAGTGTCACCAAATAGAGACAGCGAGTATGAAAGCACAAACACCAACTCAGCTGCACATTTAAAGCAGCAAATTATCAGATGAACCATTTACTGCCTGGACTGGCTCACATGCAAGTGATTTGTTGAACCATTTCTCTCGGTGCTCTTGGCTTTGCCATGTAGGAACCATATTACAGTTTCCAGCACTGATCTCTCTTGTTCAGATCATAAAACGACTTGGGGTTTTGTAAATTAGTTTCACATTTCCCTCAGCTGCATTTGGCTCCAGTTTACTTTGATCTCTCTTGCTCAATCCCAACTTTGGCCTATCTTCAAAAAAAAATGAAGAATTTACATTATGGTCAAATCAAGGCCCATTCAAACATTTGCCATTTTGAGAAGCTTACTTGCCTTTCCAAAAATAGCAAAATCGTCAACACAAATTTCAGGAGGATCTCATCCATCCAGGATACTTCCAAACCCCGTTGGTCTCCTCAGAGTGCTGCCACAGCATCCCAGTGGGATGATGGCTACAGAAAAAAGCTAATTAGGACTACAGTCACATGCTAAGACTACATCACTTGCTTAGTTCCCCACTTCATCCTCCTCAGCTCTGCTTTCGCTGTCTCCTCCACTTCCTGTACCTTGTCCCAGCGTGTGCTCCAGCTCTGTCCCAGGTGTTCAGCCAGTGTCACATCCCTGCACATCAGCCCTATCTCGGTGCTCTAAAATGCACTGGAGAGCACGGGATCTTCTCTGCAAGTGGCAATGGAAGCTCCCCAAAGCCAAGCATTGCTTCATTCAGACCTTTATTAGCCTCAGATCAAGTGCTGTACAAATGTAGACATCAGCTAATAGCATTTGAACAATTAATTTATTTGCCAAGTTTTTTTGCACTAATGACCTACCCAAACAGGTGCCAGCAGCTTTGATTATTCCCCAGACACACACATTGCTCTAGTTCTCTGACGAGATGAGCATAACTTTTTATGTTCTTGATCAAAACAGACTTCAAAAGCAGAAATAAAAGCCACCATTTGCTGTGCCCACACTCCCAAGTTAAAGTGAGCTTGCGGCGAGCGCACCCGCGGCAATAAACCCGTAATGCCTGTCTGTTCATAAAGGGGAAAACACAGAGGGGTGTGAGCGTAGCCAGAGCTAATCCATTCAGAAAGTTGAACAGCTCTCTGCAGAAAGCTTTTTTGGAGGAGTCAATCAGCGCAGACAGCTCCGATGCTTCCCTCTTCAAAGCACGGCAGCCTTTCATGTAGGCTGGCTTTGTGCACAGGGAGAGTATTTTTAGCAATGCATTGAACGGTTTGACATTGAGAGAACTGAGGGACGTTGTCGTACTGAGAAAACTTGGATTGGTAATTCTTGTACTGAGGACTTTCTGGGCCCAGAGAACAGCCTGGAAGCATTCATAGACACTGTAATTATTCCCATTTCTGCATCATGCATTCAAAAGAAACTCCTGTACTCTCATATCATTGTCCAGTCCTCCCAGCAACTGCTAAAATATTCCTGTGTGAACATCCCTCCTCCTATTTCAGGCTCAGGATTTAGGTAGACACAAGGTCAAGGACATTGGATGTTGAGGAATCTTCCCTGGGACTGGTGCTTTGGTAGATACAAAACACAAATAGAAGCAAATTTATTTGCAAATGCAACCCAGTTTCCCAGGGAATAGAGAGCCAGGACAGCAGCTGCATCCTTCTGGCACTTACTGTCTCAGGAACATAAGATTTCATGAGTAAAGGGGGTTTCCACAGAAAATCTCTCCCATGGTCATTCCTGTTGCAGGAAACAAACTTTTGGAGCCATAACATCCAACTTGATCAAATCTGGGCAAGAAAGTGCCTCATCCTGCAGCCCTGAGACGTGGAACGTGGAAAGGTGTGGGTGGGTGGTGTCACTGCCCCTGCTGAGCACAACTGCCCCGTGCCCGGGGCCCGTCAGCAGTGAAAGGGACCGAGCAGGTACCCCGGGACAAAGCTGCAAACTGATGGGATTACAGACTAGAAAGGAGAGGCCGGGCAGATATAAACACCTACAATCCTAAAACTGTATTTTCACATGCGCTAGAGAAGTTTTTAGTCGTCACATTAAGATTCTGCCACTGCAAGTGCTGAATTCTGTGCTTAGGTAATTAGGAAGCAAGAGTTATCTGTATCATATAAAACTGTTTGCTACTACATGATGAAAACCTGCAGTCCTTAAACTATTTCAGAGCAAAACATTCTCTATGTCTAACTGAAAAGTACGATAACTAGTCAATGAGCACAGCCTTTCATCAACCAGAAGTCTTAAATTATGACTGGTATTAATTGTATATAATTGAAATGATAAATTCCCCAAGATAAATCATATCTCACTTGTAAATCTTACAAATATTTTTTCCCAACAATTATAAATAAGTTCTCATTCATAAGCATTTACAGATTAATGCAGAGCTGTGGATGTAATTTCTTTGCAAATGAAGCTATGTCAATGTCACTGCTATTCATAAATCTCTAGGCTCCATAGTTTTTTAATGAAGTGTAACAGGTTATGAATCAAGGCAATTTTTTATTGTTTGGTGTATAAGCCTTAAGAATCAGAAACAGGTTTTATAATCTAATTTCCCCAGAGATTATGTAACAAAAGAGATAAAGTTACAGTTAGTACAGCAATGGTTTTGACAGCTATGACTTTTTCCCCAGAAGAAAGTAATTTGAATTTAGATTAAGACACATCACTATATCTTTCCTTATAAACTGTTGGATTAAGTTTCTTGATCGCTCTGTGTGCACATTTGACTGAGTGAACCAAAATGCGGAAATTAAAAATGTAGGAAGGGAGCAGCTCCTGCATTCCATTGACCTTTACATCAGTTAAGCATTTGAATTTTAATATATGTATGATACATACTTTAATTAAAGTGTAAATCAGAACTCTGACTTCCTCAGATTTATGAGCCGTGTATCACCAAAGCTCCGTTCAACCTTTCCACCAGCAGCTCCTTCATGGCAGCAGCACTGCTGCTGTGTGACACACCAGAGCTGATAGCAAAAGCATCTGTAAGTTAAAGGTGAGAACTTCTGGCCAGTTATCTCCGGCTTTAATTTAAATTTGAATATGAAGGCAATCAGAAGAAAATATTAGAGAGAGAAAAAAATTCAAGCTGGCTGCGCAAATTAATAGAGACAGAGGAATAAAAGTCTCTTTCTGCTTGTACCTAATAATTTTATAGTACAGCCTGTCTGGATTATCCCCCAGCCAAACAAAGAATCACAGAATCATCAAGGTCAGAAAGGACTTTTAAGATCATTAAATCCAACCACCAACCCTGCACCATCACCCTGTTCATCACTAAACCATGTCCCCAGGAGCCACATCCACACGTGTTTTAGAACCCTTCCAGGGCTGGGGGCTCCACCACTGCCCTGGGCAGCCTTTCCCATGCTGGACCAGGTTTTCCATGAAGAAATTTTCATGAGCACATCCGTGGAAAGAGTTTACACAGCTCTCAGTGCTCTGAGTAAGTATATTGAGATAATTTGGGTCTGCTGGCTTCCCTGCTGCCGTGGAAGGGAAAGGGTGAAATCCTGCTTTCAACACCACTCCAGTTTCCTTTTTTTTTTAGTTCCATTTTCTTCAACACCATTCCATTTCCCTATTCAGAAAAAATGAACAAAAACCCCTAAAAATAACCCACACCCAACTCCCCCCTTCCCAAACCAAAAACCACTCCCTCAGCACAAACTCCTGTGAAGTATGTGATGCTCAGAAACCTGCCTACGTACATTTTTTATAGAAGTGGAACACAACAAGCACATCTTTCACAAATAACCACTCTGGAGGTTGTTAAAAAAAATAATGATTCCTCAGATTGGCTGTTTATTCCTTTTACAGTAAGTTGTATATTTATAGTAGCTGAACTATGTTCATCACAATTGCCATTACTCAGTCCAGCGTGTTCCCTCTCTCTCCTACCTCTTGTCCTACTGCACAGTTCTCAAAGATGCTAAAAAACCACCCCTCTGGTGGAAGAAATCTTATTCTGAATTTCTTTTGACTTTCACTAGATCACTCACACGAGTAAGTGAGTTCTAGAACACCAGTTTGGATGGGAGACTTCCAACAAATTGGTTTCTTGTTGGGATCACACTTCTCAAGGGGGCACCGAGTCTTACTCAGGATGGACCACCCTGTAACCCTGCTGCTCCCACAGAAAGGGGTGCATGGCTTAGCCCCAGTCTGAAAGCCCCAGGAGTAGCTGTGTTGGGTCTGGAAAGTAAGATCACAACTGATCAGAAATGAATCCCTGGCTGGAAAATTGCTGGAAGTTTGCTTAGCTCCAAAAGAAACCCTGAAGGTGTGAGGTGTGATGCTGGTTGTAGTTTTTTTCCTGTGTGAGACAGTGGTGCCCAGCATCTTTCTGACTCTTTCTGCTGATGAATGCAATGTAGTGCTGTGAATTTTATCTGGGTTTGGATCAGCTGATGCTCCTCTTTAAAAAGAGTCCTTTATCCTCTGAAGCTGGGAAACAGTTCTTGCAAGGATTCATCATGAATGACAAAGTCTTTAACAATGCTGCTCTCATTCTGGCCTATCTATAATTCTTAGATGTTGTTTCCCCTCGGAACAATGTTATCTGAGAAGAGCAGGATGGTTTGGCTGCAGCGCTGTGCACGCAGATGGAGAGGCTGAGCCTCACAGCCCCTCTGCTCCCTGCCTGGTCCTGCCTCAGCCATGACTTGGGCACAGGGCAGGGACAAACGTCCAGAAGGCAGAACTTTAGGAATGAAGGGAACATAAGGAAATGAGAGGCTACCAGTAACTCCAGAGTTAAATAAATCCCAGAATCCCACAGTGGTTTACTTGGAAGGACCTTAAAGCCCATCCAGTCCCACCCCATGCCATGGGCAGGCACACCTTCCACTATCCCAGGGTGCTCCAAACTCCAAGTGTCCAGCCTAGCCTTGGACACTTCCAGGGACGGGGCAGCCACAGCTTCTCTGGGCACCCCGTGCCAGGGGCTCACACCCTCAGGTGAGTTCTTCCCACAGGGAAAAATTTCTTCCTAAAATCTAATCTAAATCTACTCTCCTTCAGGTTGAGGCCATTCCACCTTGTCCCGTCCCTCCATCCCTTGTCCCAAGTCCCTGTCCAGCTCTCTGGGAGCCTCTTTAGGCACTGGAAGGGGCTCTGAGGTCTCCCTGGAGCCTCGTCTCCTCCAGGCTGAACACCCCCAGCTCTCTCAGCCTGGGTTCGGAGCAGAGGGGCTCAGCCTGGTGGCTCCAGGGAGAACTGGTGACCTGCACTGCCCGTTGTGTTTGAAAGGTGTTTGTTCCCCCTTGTGCACCCTGCAGTTTTCGCCTACTTGTTTCACAAACAAACACGGGCTCAGCACATCCCCTCCCCTCCCGGTGCTGCCCCTCAGCAGTCTCACACCTTCTTCTGCAGCCAGGCTGCCTCAGTTACATTAATTTGTGCCATGACTGAAGGCAGTGGCCATCAGCCTCTCTTCTGTTTGGACTTGTAAAACTCAAAACATTGGCACAGCCAGAAGGAACACTAAAACAAGCGGGGAATGGGCTCTGGGATGTCCTTCCTGTCTCACTGCACAGCCCCTGAGCTCCCTGTGGGAACACCCCCAGCTGCCCCCTGCAAGCCCAGCCTGTCCCCAGGGCTGGAGCAGCACCAGGAGCTTTGCAGAGGCTGATTGAGCACCAGTTTCTGCAGTTAGATAATTAATCAAGGTCAAGGTGGGATAACTCTGCAAAGGCAGTGGGTTATAGCAGGGAGGACTTGGGCTCAGGGTAAGTGGTGTTGGCACCCTGTGAGCCTGGCTGAGAGACTGGCTGGGGCTGCAGCCAGAAGAGGTGAAGGGGAGCAGGTGTGGGATGCAGTTCCCGTGAAAGTGCTGTGGTAAGAGAACTGCTAATTAATTCAATACCAAAATACTTGCTTAGGTAGAAGGCTGCTTCTGAAACTCATGCAGATTGAAAGAGCAAAACTGCAGCTTCGACACTGCTCTGGGGTTTTCTTTCCTGAGAGACTCCAAAGATGTGAATCTTAGCAAGGGAGTGAGAGGACTGCAAACCAGTTCCCTCTCAGCCATACGTGGTGGGACCCCCATTCAGCCCACGCAGCAAAGCTCCCACCCCTGTCCTCACAGCAAACTTACCTCTGAAACTGTCCTAAGACCCATTCCCCTCCTCTGCCTCACAGAGCCCTCCAGATTCCCAGTGCAGGGAGCAGGAATTCATTTCCCTTCGCACATCTGAGGGGTAAAGAGCACACGTACCACTGCCCCTGGGGAGTGTAAAATAAATTGAGGAGCACTGGCGTGCTCAGAGCCTTGGAGCAGCTGCATCAGTTTTATAGAACAGGTTGCAGTTGTCTCTGACAGCTTGACCTTGGCTATTGAGGCAAAGTCATCTTTCCCCTGAAGGCTGCTTTCCTTGGGCAGGCAGGTCCCTTCCCTGCTGCCAAGGATGTCTGTCCTTCCTTTCCTTCCTTTCCTTCCTTTTCCTTCCTTTCCTTCCTTCCCTCCCTCCCTCCTTCCCTCTCATCCTGCCCCATCTCCCTCCCAGCTATGGCTGCCATTTGTTTGTTCCCAGTTACCACAATCCAGCTTTGTCCTGGGAAGGACTGAGAACACACTGCTGCACCATCACCCCTTCACAAAGCAAGAAAAGGGGTTGCTTCCCAAATCAGCTCTTCTCCCCCTGTGCTGCTGCAGAAGTACAGGCAGTGTTTCAATGGATTGTTATTCCTTCCATTTCCAACAGGAAAGGAGGAAGCTCTGGAGCAGTGATGGTGCCCTGGGGTCCTGCTGACCCAGGAAAGCTCCTCTGAGCTGCACAGCACAGCGGGCTGGGCTCTGAGGTGCCAGGGGAGCACCTCAAAGTGCTGAAACCCAGGAAACACAGAAGGCTTTTGTTGGTTTTCCACTTTACTCCCTATTGATGCTTCATCCAAAGATGAGCTCTTCAGAAGTTAATGGAAAACATCTAGCCAGCACTAAATTCTTCCTGCCAGTTTTTGATGAAGAAAATCCCTAAGGCTGTAATTTCAATCAATCTGTTTGGATATACATTTTTATTCCTTATTACTATTACTTCTGCTTATACAGAAGACAAATTATGTAAGATTCAACTCTCCTATGGCTAAGTAATTCTCTAGCTTAACATCCAGCCTGAATGCATTTCACTTGTACAAGGAGGAAGAACATTATATTTCACAATATGTCTGAAATGATGGACCTGACAGGCAGTGAACACTTTTCAGTCTGAACATTTTACTTGATTTGGGGGATAAATAAATAAATAAATAAATAAATAAAGTCTTGAAAATATTCTACAACCGTAAGCCAGCTAAGGATATCTTCTGGAAAAAACCCAAACCTTGTGAGCTTCTTGTTCGTGATCTAGTCTGACAATCCTCTACATAAATAGCAAATAAACACAATTACTGCCTCAACAATAACCATACTGCTAAGGCAAACCAAAATGAGGGGGAAAAAAGAGGTAATTGTTTTCTTTCCTTACTTATTCCTTGAAAGAAAACAAGCAGCATCTCTTTCATTATCTTTCTGCCCATCTGTTTTTAAATCCCCCACAAAAGCTGCTAATTGTCCTTGAGAGCACTTTCCCACTGCAGCCTTGGTTTGGTTCTGCCCACAGCTTCGGGAGAGCCTGACACCAAAATCAAAGTGGAGAGAGGAGGGTTGAGCCCAGAGCCCCTGTGAGGGTCCCAGTAGCTTCAGCAAGCCTAAAAGTACTGCTAAGACTCAAGTTTTGCACAAACTTACTCAGTAACATCCCAAGGAACAGCTTACGTTAAATTAGGGCTTGAATATTTCTCAGTTCTTCTGCAAATAAATCATTAGATCTGTACCCATCATTTACCAGCCTGTCCTAATGAGCAACACATTGCATTTATCACCCACTCTGCCATTGTTTATCATGGTGTAGTCCATTAAAATCCTTGAACAAACCTCTCCCCTGCACTGAGGAGCTGCAGGATTTGACCCACTTAAATTTAATAAGAGACAGATTCTTTCTGAAGTCTCTCTGATGTTAGTAATTCACACGGGTTTCTTTTTTTAGATTAGGTATTATTGCCTGGCATTGAAGGCTCAGATAATTAAGTAGATTTATATTTATATTGTCTTATTATTTACTCACGTCTGTTGCTTAAAACCTAATAACAAACAATGACATTATTACTCAAATACTTAGGATATCCATAATTGAAATTAGGATCCAGTGCAAATGACTGCTTATTCTGACTTGATGGATAAATAAACATTCATCAGTAAAAGCAATGAGGACAGCAAATAAAAAATAAACCCTTGCTCTCTTCATCCTGTGTCACATGGCCAGGACATTCAGCATTGCCTTAAAGGTGGGAAGATGCAGACATCAATATCAAGGATGGGAAAGCAAGTTAGAAAGTCAAATCTGGTGTAATTTTGGACATGGAGGTCTTGGGATACAAGCAAGACAAAGTCTGAGGGAAGAGATAACATCTTTATTGCACATAGGGATGGAATGGTGAAAAGAAATAAGAATTCAGGCTCAAAATGCTTTTTCAGCTTGCATGCTGTAAAGCTTGTCTGCTTTTCCAAGTACATCATTATGTCTCAGGAGCGATATTATCTCTCCCTGCAGACTTGATAGTGCTTAAAATGTCAGCTCTTCTTGAAGATGTCTGCTTTGCACCTTCCATCTGTTCCCAGGGACGAAGCTGCTGTCCACCTCTGCTTCTCACCCCTCCCACAGCAACGTGGGAAAAGGTAGCTTCAGTAGAGGAGGGTTTCCATATAAAACATGTATTTTAGATGAATATTAACCTCATTTCCATACCTAAAGCTGTTGGCAGAGACCACAGAGCATGGGTATTATATGCCTGCCATGTGAAATACTATTTATAGGAGCCAGATCTCAGAGTAGGCACAAGAAAAAGTTACCAGTTGTTTCAGTGCAATATGTGTACAGTAAAATTAGTCTAAAATGCATAAGAAAAATCTTTTACTGGGAAAAAAAAAAGAGTTAGGAAGAAAAGAGTTGGTGTGTGTAACAAAATTAGTTTGAGTTCTTTCTAAAAAGAAATAAGAAAAACTAAAGCAAACAGGAAATAGCCTAAACTCATATTGTAGATGCCTAGGCAGTATTTATTTTTATTAGAACTGTACAAAAAAAAAAATCAGGCTTGTGTGTTCATGCAGTGTGGGTTAAGGGATGGTATATTGCCCATTTTTGAGAGGAAAAAAAGGTAGAATTTAGCTGATTTTCCCAGTCCCACAACATCCAAACCAGCACACGGAATTAAACCTTGCTCCTTTCCCAAGGAGGTGCCCATCCCCCTGTCCTCTGGACAGAGCAGCCCCATGGAGGGCCAAAGCCAAACCAGCTCTCCTGGGTGACGTCCCACCATGGATTTACCGAGGGCAGACGGGAGGAGCGTGAGGCCTTTTGGCCAACGAGGCACCTTTTACACCCAAAGCATTTGCAGCTTTCTGCCAGGGCGGGGTGGCCTTACAGCGAGCACAGGCCCAACTCCATCCCCAGGAATTCACTTACACACGGCCCAGTGGTGCCTGCCGGCCTCAGCACCGATGGAAACAAGGCCCGGGGACCATTCCCAGCTCTGGGCCGGCCTCTGTGCCAGCACGGCCACCACCCAAACGCAGGGGACATGTCCCAGACACGGCGCCTGCCCTCCCAGGAGAGTCCCCAGGCCGCCTGCCCGGCACAGACGGGCAGGAGCTGCCACCGGGGCAGCCCAGCCTCTGTCCCCCGGCCCTGAGCAGTGACAGCCACATGCCAGCCGCGCTCGCTCGCGCGCACGGAGCGCCAGCACGATCCACCCCCTCTTCTGGCTCCTTCCCTCGGCATTATGTCAGTCTGTTCTACTCCGCCGGAGCCAGCCTGCTCCCCTGTCAGAGCCCTGCACTCATCAACTCAAAAATATCCCTCCCTTCTGTTCCTGCCAGCTTCCAGCCAGGGGGAGTTCTGCTCTGCTCTGTTTTTAAGCCGTTCTCATGCCACACTGCCATGACTTCACGTGAGTCCGTAGGCTCGTCTCGCCAAGAGCCCAGGCCTGCACTGCACCCCCTGGCCCACAGCACTCATGGACTGCAGGATGTGATTCCTGGCAGTGAGCTCCTCAAACGGTGCTTTCAGCCCTTCCCGGGGAGGCCTCCGAAGTCACGTCTGTCCCAGTGTCCCGCCTTGGCCTCCGTGCGGAGCCGCTGGCACCGCGTGGGGAACGGCTCACCCCTGCTCTGGATGTGCGCTTCTCCTCGCTGCGTCTGCAAAACGTGGGCACAGCAGGAGGAGTGCAAATGCCTGGAGGTGAGCTACTTCCCTGACGGGTACTAATTAAAAGTACATTATGAAACATTCTGTTTATTGGTGCAGAGTTCTTAAAATTTTGCACTGTTAAGGCCAGTTTTAAACATTTATTATGCCTGCCAGCATTAGCTGACAGCATGGCTGGGATCACTGCAGCTCGTTCAGTTGTTGCTTTTACCAACTGCATTTAAAAGAAAGTCCTAATTTTTCCATATGTGACCCTCCCCTCCATTTCCCCTTTCCCCCTCTTTGTTTCCCTTTTTATGTGGTTCCTACATTTATGGTGGTCCTCTCTGGCAAACCAATAATGATCAGGTGAGCAATTTTTCTTCCCCTGCCATCCTTCCACACACCAAGGAAAGCCAAGATCAAGAGCGCTCAGACATCCAACCTGTTCCCAGGTGTTTCTGCTTTTCCCCTTTTGAAGCAGAAATACTGCATTACTTTCATCTCTGTTACGGGTTTGTTGATGTCAGAAGTAACATCAGATGTGATTTTGCCCTGTGCTTCCCCGGGATATCCATAGGGAATATTGTTGCTCATACATGCAAAAGCAGGTCACAGGCATACTAAACCCAACTGAAACTGAGTCAGGTCTTCAAAACAAACTTCCTCCACACTCACAGTAAAACACTGAGCCGCCTCGAATCATTAAGACTATTTAATGCCACCTTCTCTTCCAATAAATACATACTAACAATTCCAGACACTTTTCCCCTTTTGTCCCAAGTCAAGGAGTTGTTTGTTGTTTCCAAGATCGTCCTTCAGTACAAGAATGCAGGACAGTAGTCATTTCCCTGGGAAGCTCATAAAAATCCTTTTTCAGTATATTCCAGAACACTATTCCAAGAAATAAAAAGCAAACTAGAGCACCCACCTCCCATATTTCTGGGAGTATTTACATGTATTATGGATCTTGAGATAATTTAATGCCACCAAGTAAGCAAGGAGACTTTTACCAAAAAAAACCTCCAAGCTTTGTTTAAAATAATGAGTTATCTTTCACCTCAGCATCCACCTATAAAGTGAGGGTTACCAAAGACGCCGGTGTGTCCGTGAAGATGGTGCTCATGAGATGCCAAGGAGTCTGTGCCACACACAGGCTGCCCAACACCTCCCCTCCCGTGGCACCCATCATCCCAGCCCCAGTTTTCCCTGGGAATTCCAGCCCTCCAAGCGATTGTGGCGAGCTCCTGGCCCTTTGCCACTCAGGCTGGGGTATTCTTGGCAGCAGAGAGAAGGGCACTTGTTCCAAATAAGGAGAAATCTAGAAACTGGTTTGTCTCGGCGCTCTCGGAGCCAAGCAAATCCGGCAAAGCTCACGGGGCCGGACACAGGCGGGGGGAAAAACACCCACAAAAAACCCAAATGAAGCAAGAGTGAACTTCTGACTGTCTGTCTCGCCAGCACCAGCCAAACCTCATTAAAGAGCCCCGATGATGAAATACATTGACAGAAAGTGCAACAGACTTGATGAAAGACCTTAAAATGTTTATGCTAATCCAAAGTTTCAGTTTCACGTTCCATGCAAGCTTTCCAAACAAGAACAGTGCCAGACAGCATGGAAGAATGATCCTAACTTTTACCTTTCTAAAAAAATCCAAACACAGTATCAAGCAAAAAACCCAAGCACCAAACCCCCAGGTTTCCATTTTTTTTCTCACCACCTGCATATTTTGCAGGACAGGTAAAAAGAGACTTTCCTCAGTTTGCTTGTGAGGCAAACCTGTGCTGGAGCTATGAGCTCCTCCAGAGTCTGGAGAAACAATGTGGAGCAGCTGGTGCCTGATTTACACCATGGAGGAACTACCCCAGTACCTTCAGTTACTCCACACCTACCAGGGAGGCACCCCTGTGCAGAGACTGAACAATTCAGCACGTTGAAAACAAAACCCCCAAGAAAGCTCCAGTCCCAGTTCTACTCCAAACATCTATTATTTAGTCTGACTGCCCCCGCTCTATTTCCTCCACTTTGATCAACTAATGACCAAGAAAAGCAATTACCAGCATAAGGAAAATATATTCTTGGTATCTTTGAACTGCTGTGGCAAGTGTAAATGCATTCCTTTCGTGAGAACAGAGGAAATATTTCTTCAGTGGCTAAGATGAGAAATGAGGGGGAAACAAGTAGGAGGAGGTAGGGGAGAGACCATTATTTTATTAACTAATTAGATCAGCGTTGAAAGAAAATGAGCCTGCAAATCTCTGCATTATTGATTGTGAAGAGAAGGCTGCAGTATACAACAGAGATGATGAAACCCTGGGATCTGCATTTGGAAATGGCTTGTCCTGCCTGGACAGGGGAGTGTAACAACCTACGAAATAATCGAGTTATTGTCAGGGGAGGGGGGATAAATACATCACTGACAGGTTTGGAAAACGCTGTGTGCAGGTAACAACTGGCCTTGTGCTCTGTTCTTCAAATCTTCTGGTGCCAGCACGTGAGAGAGAAGAAATCCCTCTGCCATTTCTCTGGTTTTGTGTATCTCTACAAACATCTCCACTGCCACTGCTCCAGTCAGCTACAGCACCACCACCAACGCCAGAATGAACCCAAGCAGCTCTGCAGTAACAATGGGCCCAAAACTGACTGAACCCCTTCAGCAGCAGCTGTGGGCTGGGCCAGACACCACCACAGCAGTGCCCCCACCCTGCCCCACACTGTTCCCTCGGGTGGGGATGATGCTTAAGGACATGAACTGAAAATTCCAATACCTTCTCAAAAATGAGCAGATGGGAGCAAATATTTAACATTAAACTCGACATTTCTACAAAAACACTCCAAGAAAGAACAAAACATAATGCCTTAAAAAAAATAAAAACAAAGAGTGGAATCTGGGGAAATATAAATCATCCTTTATTAGTGATTTCCCAGGGCACTCATTCAACAGCACACTCTGAAGTCCCGAAGGTACACAGAGCAGCTGCCTTCCAAACCTGCAACGCTGCAGTTTAAAGCCACGGTGTAGTTTAGAATAATATTATTCCTCAGGATCTGGCCTGGCAGCTCAGAGGCACTGCCAGCGGGGCAGTGAGCTCCTCATGCTGCTGCAGGCTCTCAGGCATCAAGAAAAAAGGGTGGATGTTTCTCTTTCTCCCCTGTGCCCTTTTAAAGGGGAGAGAAGTGATGACACAAAACCTCCTGGCAGTGGAGTAAAAGCAAGAGAACCCACGGGAGGCAGCTGCAGAAAGGAGAGGCTGCAAGAGGAATTCCTGAGAGAAAGAGATGGAGATTGTTGGGGGTTAAAGGTACCAAAGTTACCAAACAGACCGTGAGCTCCAGGGATTTCCAAGGATGGGAAGGTTGGGAAGTGAGGCTGGTGAGGGCTTTCAGAGTCCTGAGAAGGTCATCACTACATGTAAAAACCAACTCTGCACCTCCTGCCAAGGGACTTGGACTACCCAAGTGAGGTGCAGATTATCTGCTCAACACACCCACGGCAGAGATGTGAACACCCACTGCCTCCCTCTCGGGACCCTCACAACTCCAAACCACCAAACACACAAAGGAAACCTCCCTAAGTTCAACCACCAACACCCAAACTGCTCCTACACCCCCTCCACACAGAGTGCAAGGCTGATTGAAGCCTGGGGAGCCCCACATTGCCTTCTGGCAGCCCAAACTCTGCCTGTTGGCTTTGAGCGTCCTCCCAGAGTGGAGGCCTGGCCTTCACCCTGCTCTGATCACTTCATTTACTAGTGCCAACATATGTTTCTGAAAGAAAATGCAGGTACCTACATGGAGTAATCACATTTTTAAATGGCCTTCATCATTGTATTTGTCAGCATCTTCCAGACGTGATTCAGACAACGACAGCAGCACATGTCATTTGTGCCTTTGTTCCTCTCCCCAGAGGAAAATTAAGTTATGATTAAAGCTGTGCCTTCACCCAGCCCATCCACTTCAATGGAGCTCTGCATCAACAGCTGTTGGGAACCTGTGGAAAGCTCTTTCTCGAGAATATTAAGTCTTTTCCTCAGGAAATCATTATTTTCAAAGTCATTGAGGTTGGGGTTTTTGTTGTTTGTTTGTTTTTAGAGCTCCCTGAGTTACAGGGGATGCTGGTGGTGCCCAGCACAGCCCAGCACAGCCGCAGGTTTGTGGCACCTGAGAACAAACTCAGCCTCAGCCCTGCAGCCGCCAGCACCATCTCTGGTGTCTGTGGGGAATCCTTGGGTGAAGGGAACCAGCACCAGTGGGGTTTGTTCAGCCTGCACGTTCCATGGTTTACTCAGACTCCAGGAGTGGCAGTGCTCCACCTCAAGTGTCCCTCATCAAAGATTATCAGTGTTTTTCCCATACTTAAAGTATTCCACGTACATTTTCCTCCTGGCTATCAGTGCTGGGGAGGATCTATCCCTTTCTATGGTGCATCTGGCTGCAACTAGTAATTCTACAATCAGAGTGAGCCAGAATCCCTCTCTGGAGTGGAGCCCAGTGGAGTCTGTGCTGCCTTAAGGAGCCCTCATTGACAGAGGGAAAGGCATCTCCTCCCTCCCATTCCCTCAAGGCCTTTATGTGTCCTTTTTGGATGTATTTTCCTTACATTGGATCAACTGGTGTTGCTAATTTGTCTCACAACTCCTTTGTAGCAATGGTGGCACAGAGGAGAGTTTAGTGCCTTGCACACCAGACTATTATTCCTAAATAAAATTAGATTTTACATTTCCCCCCTCCACCCTTCCCCAGAAAGGACAGCATTCCACACTTGTTCTATTGGGAAAAACGCTGACTCCTTCAGACAGCCCTTTCCATAACCAGTGTTTCTCTTCAGGAACTCGGTATTTCCTCGGGAGGCTGAATGCTCGAGTTACAGACTATTAGCAGTGAACCAAATCCCACCAACCCTGCACAGAACTCATTTCATTTCCCTTCTCACACATTCTGGCTTCACTAACCTGCCCCTGGGCCACCTGTAAGCACAAGGATCTCACCTGAGACCAATTCTTCACCCGGAGTGAGCCTGGGGTTTGTGTCCCATGGGGCTGGCCTCGGTCTGTGAGCTCAGAGACCCTTGTGCTGCAGCAGCTGCCCCAGCCCAGCATCACCAGTTCAGCCCCTCCACCCCATTCCCGTTGCACCATCCCAAGGGCCAAGCAGCTAAAACATCCTGCTGTGCCCGTATGCACTGAACACAGCCCTTGGCAGCCACACAGGAACTCACTGATGCACAAAGGCTCTCGTCCCACCCCTCCCGTCACAGCGTGCAGGGCACCACAACGGCATCCTCTTCCTCCCCAGCCCCAGCTAAAAAGGGAACATTCACTGCAGATGTTGTCATTTTTAACCCCGCTGTGACGGGAGCCTCAGCTCGTGGGAAGGGAACGTGCAAGAGAAGGAATTGTGTGTTGGAAGACAAAAGGCTCGAGTTTGTGACTTCAGCTTCACATCATTGAAACCAGATATAATTAAATCCTGCTTTTCAGTAGCCACTTCAAAATGAGCGTCTCTGTGATGCAGAGAGCACAGAAAGTGTGAAGACACTTTTTATTTGACCTCAAAATCTATTTTTACTCCACAATCCTAATTCTCCACGGCTGGAACTTTCTCTTCCTCCTGGCACGGGTGGGAGCAATGGAAAGACAAAGACAAAAAAAGGCAAGTGAATGGGAAAAGCATCTCCCTAGGTCTGAGGCAGGTCTGCAGAAGGACACAGAGGGACACAGAGGGACACGGAAGGACAATGTGTGTGTGCCCCTGTGTGCCAGGAGCTGTCCAGGGCAACAGGGGTGCAGGGGGCTCAGCTCTTCCCTTGCTCTCCAAGATGCCCTGAGCTGACAGAGGCACTGGGACCTTTGCACAGGAGGCTCTTATGCTCTGAAGTTGAAGACTTATTGCAGAATAGCCCTTATTACAGCTTTTAACCATAAAATCTGTCTGAAATTTACTTCTGCCCTGAATCTGATGTAATTGATACAACTGACTGAATAACTGATACAGAGAAATAACAGTGAATGAAGGTCTGCTTGGGGTGTCTTGGAGGAAATGAAAGGGTTTGGGCCCATTAACAGCTCCCTCCCCTGCTCTGGTGCCCCAGTGTGAGGAGATGGAGGGAGGCCCAAGCTGAGCAATGCAGTGCCTTTCCCTGCTGGCACAGACTGGCCAGCACCTGCAGGGACCCACAGACGTGTATTTACACACAAAGAGACTGCAAACCACTTCCCCCCCGGGTCCAGAAAGGGAACAACTTAAAATACGAGGTAAGAACATCCTTCTCACCCGTGTGCTGCTCTTTTAACTCCATGTTATGCACATTCCAGTCAAAAGAAAAGCTAATGTTTCTTTCTGGAGCAGACCCATTCAAATTTCCAGCAAACACACAGAGTAACATTTCTTCCTCTTTCCAATGGCTCATTTGATCTTGCTCAGTCTCTGGGATCACTGGATCTCCCAAGGAATACAACAGCAGAGTGCAGAGAGGTCAGATTTTATCGAGTCAGGAACAAGTAACCTGCAAAGCTGAGCAGAGCACGCCTTGCTCAGGCAGGTCAGAGCAAGGCCATTTCCATCCTGGGGAACACACCAATAATCTGAATTTTTACACATACAGAACAGATGCCCCAAGTCAGCTATAACTCTTTATGAGGTTTGCAGCTGTTGTCTTCCTTGTGAGTTTATCAGCTTGCACAGCTCTTGTGTAGCTGTTCTTAATTCACCTCAGCCAGGCAAGGGGTGGGGTGGCCACAAAGGAGCAAAGGGAATAAATGAAACCTACTGAACTCACTTGTTGGAAATGGAAAAAGAAAAATAGAGAAATTACCAAAAAAAAAGAAAAAAAATTTTAAAAATTAGAAAAAAAAGAAAAGAAAGAAAAGTATGGCTGTTCAAGAGAGAATTCAGGAAAGCTATTGCTGATTTAAGGAAGTGTAAGAGGCCATGAAGGTACAGCCCAGACCTGAACCCTTTCCACTGAGACCTCCTGTGCACATGGACACACACAGGTTACCCAGCCAAATAAAGGGGAAGGAGCATTCCTGGAGATGGGGACTGGGCCTTTGGGAGCTGGACCAGCTGAAGGAGACCAAAATTCCAGTTCAAGGCCACTGACATCACATGGAAGCACGTCCCCCCTGCGGGTGGGGCAGGGGGCTGAGGCTGCTCAAGCCCTGCCACGGGCACGGCCCCAAGGCAGAGCAAAGGGTGCAGAGCTGGCTGCTCCTGCTCCCCTTGAACTGACAGGAGAACTCTTTGGGCTGGAAAAAGGCAAAACCCTCCTCTGGTTAAACTGGAAGCAGAAGAATGTGAAATTACCTCCTGTAACCCTTCCCCTTGCTCTGACCAGTGGCACCCAGCAGCCCTTTCCAGCCTTTCCCAGTTACAGCGCACTGACCAAGACACCTTTGTTCCTAACAGAGCACTTTCCCTGTAACAGTATGCAAAGCCTTTCCTAAAACTTTCTTCATCAATTACCTGTCTAGAAAATGAAGAGTTGGTGCTAAAAACTGCCAGATCCTTAATATGATTGACTATGGCTGGGTTTAGCCAGCAAAAGGTCTCCCAGTAACAAATGACTTGCCCATTTGTTCTCTGACAAGGACTGTCGAGGCCCCGGTATCATTTACGCTCAATCAAATCCTAATGCTGATGGAAAACTCGGGGTTTTGGTGGCTCCTGACGTGCCCCAGTGGGGCTTGGAGAGATGTGTCACCACTGAACGTGTAGAGGATGGATCTGGAAGGCCTGGAGCTGTAAGATAGGAATTAACTGGAATGACAAATTGCACAAACATGTTTCTCAGTTGGCACTTCCCTGCGACATGCTTATAAAACTGTTAACTGGGGAAAACAAAAGATGGATGGAAGAAGATCTTTTACTAAATGATTTTTACAGAAAAAAAAACAAAGAGAAGTTTGATGTATGCAAGCTCACAGATAGTCCTTGTTTTACAGCTGGGGAACATAAATAATTTTTCCCTGCTAATGGGATTTTATGATCTCAGATACAGGAAGATTTGCCCTTTATTTTAAGAACATCCAAATTAAAGGAGTGACTTGAAGTGGTAGAGACTGGCCTGGGGACATGGTAAATACAGAACATTAACTCTCACCATATAGGTGATGTTTACAAGATTTTTAGATGCAATCTTTTACAGTATAATAAAATTGTTGAATATGGCATAAAACCCCACAAGATTTAACTTCTCCATTCCTTTTTGTGTACACATCGATCAGAATAAGATCGACTGTAAAAAAGAACAGGTTTTTGTTTTCCCAAGAGAGGTTGGATCAGATGATCCTTAAGGTCCCATCCAACCTGGGATTCTGGGATTATTAAACTGCAGAGGAATAAACATCCCTATCTTGTAGCTGTGTTTTTCCTTTAAAACATTTTGCAGAATAATTACAGCTGGAACAAAGGAAGCTCAGAAAATTGCAACACTGGAGCTTTTTTGGGGAATGGAACAAAAAAGGAAAAGAGCCACAAAGAAGTTCTGATATTCATTTCTAAATTCCAATAAATACTTTGATTATATTATGCTTTTCCAGATCTGGCCTCCAACTTTGGACTTCACCCAGTTCCCTGAAGAACCAGAGGAAATCGAGCTCGGAACTTTGGTTGTGCTCTTTTCTAAATGGCAAAATACAACCCACCAATTCCACTGGCATTTTTCTCTGCATCATTTGGCAACACAACTGGAGGCATTTTCCTGAAGCAGAGAAGCAACTCCCGCTTTTGTCTATTTAAAATTGCAAGTGACTGCTCAGTGACACGCCCATGCTTTAAAATAAGGAGCAGTAATGATTGTTTCATTCTTTCCATTTGGACATTCCTTTAAGAATTATAAAGCATCAAATCCGCACTTACATAGAACAGAGTGAGGACCAGAGGAACACCAACACCTTTAAAGACAACTACTAAAAATGGCAATGTGAGCTTTTACCCTGAAGTGGAACACTCTGGAAAGGCCTTGGTCTTGCAAATACTTAGCACATGAGCAATCCTACTAAAGCAGGAGTCATCCATAAGCTTTTTCACTGGTGGAGTTTCCTTTTATTTATATATATTTTAAGGCAACATATTATGAAAGTTGGAAGGAGGAAAATAACCCGGGAGCAGGAGGTGGGGTCACCATCAGTGTCCACGGACGGCCTCGGCCTCAGCACCTCAGCAGAGACACCCCAGTGAGGCCAAACCCGAACTTTGTGTCAGAAAGAGAAATCACCCAAGGTTTTTTGCCAGTACTCCCACGTGAACACCTTCCCTCTCTAGTGCAATACCCTGCAGAAGTGACTACACCTAAAAATAATTGCTAAGAAAAGGTTCCAGCATTTATCACAAGGTATGGACTGCCTTTCTAACCCTTCCTTCGTTCGTTGGCAGGTGATGATGTAGAGAATTGCATAAGGAAACAAAACATAAAAAGATAAAAAATTAACTTAATTTACACAACCAATAAAAAAGTTTAAAGCAATGATAGAAAAATAATATAAAGGCTAGATACATGAAATGCCAGTTCAACAGTATTAAGCTTTGGTAGAACAGTTAAAGAGCATAGCACCAATAAAATCCAACGCCAGCACAGGCTTCAGTAGGCATGAGCTGTGATGAAAATGTAAATTTTGGCAAGAAAAGTAGTGTAGGTTCCCTGCCGCCACAGTTTCATTTCCACATCCAACAGGAAGTCTTTGGGCTCCTTGACCTGCCGCTGCAGGTACACGATGCCCGTGTAGGAGTTGAGCCTGCGGGTGCTGAAGTAGCCCTCCTCGTTGCCCTTGGTGATGGTGAGGACGATGCTGTCCCCGGCGTAGGCAGGGGAGGGCCCGATGCGGAAGATGTGGGCTGGGACCACGATGTTGGTCTGGAAGTTGAGCTGGTAGTAGGTGATGCGCACAGGGGTGTTCTGGCACTCCAGGTAGTTGAAGCAGTTGATGCGTTCGCACCTCCTGGGGAAGGAGAAGGGAGGCACCTTCAGCGGCCAGGGAACAGCAGGGAGAAGCAAACCTGGAGCATTGCACAGGGCTGGGCAACCCGCAGCCCCAAACCTCAGAGTGTGAGCAGCAGCTGCCTGTCCTGCTCTCCCAGTGCCCACCAACGTTTGGGAGCACAGAACTGTCAGAGAGCTGCAGGGTAAGGCAGAGCTCAGGGACGTGGGGAGCCGTGTGGGGAAGCTCCACGAGGACCAGGGAGCCAGAGTCACGCTGCAAACGGCACAGGGCCAGCAAGGGGAGCCAGGGGTTCTTCACTGACAGGGCTGGGGCAGTGCTCCAACAGAGTAAGAGTGAGACCCCTTGAAAAGGCAGCTAAAACACGGGAATGGGAAACAAACTCCTCAGCTGGCAAAGCTGCTCAGGTCTGTAAGGCAGGAAAAGTATGTTTTCAGCCATAAGCAACTAAATATGGGTTCCCAAAGCACTGGCAGCCACTGAGGCAGGAAATGGGTAGGGAGATTTTGGGGCTCCCGAGCCCCAGCTGCCGAGGAGCTGGGGATGTGCCATTCCCAGAACCCTGTGGCCTGGCAAGATCAGTATCCTGCTCCCCTTCAACACTCCCTGAGGAACTGCAATCTGAATATTAAACAGGGAGCCCCAAACCCACAGTAAAAGCAGAGCACTGAGCAGCCTGGCTGCTCCTGCTCTGACACAAACAGCACAGAGGATCTTACTTTAAAACTTAATTATAAACAGAGCTGTTTTAGAGCTGCAAAGAGAGCTGCAGGCTCTGGTCTCTGCTGTTCCAGCAGCAGCTGGAGGGCAAACAGGGGCTCCAGGGCTTGGAAGAAGGAAGGATAACCAGACACAAACTCTACACGGGGAAGGTCTAGGAGCTCCAGGTGCCAAAGCAGCTTCTCAGAGCTCTGAGCACCCGCCCCACCCACAAACTAAGCACTGCAGAACACCACGGCCACTGGCCTGGCTCTGGTGCTGCTCCCAGGCCATACTCACATGTCAGACACCTTCCTGTAGTTGGAAGGGCACTCGAAGGACAGGCAGCGGAAGCTGCCCTGGATGTTGTAGCAAGTCTCTGCAGCTGAGCAGTTGTGGGTTCCTATTGCACACTCATCAATATCTACGAAGAAACACAAGAAAAAGATGTTCTAAGTCCAAAAGTAAGAATTAATTCCTAATAGTTTTCAGGAATAAACAAACCCCACCAGGATATAATTAACCCATGCTAAAAGCCAACAGGACCTTCTCACTGACTTTTTGAGACTGGAGAAAGCTGGGCTGTGCCAGAAGAATGTATCTGTGCACGAAGGCAGCTCTGGATTAAAGCAGAGCAACCAAATTAAATCTGGGTTTAAAGCAAGCAAATACAAAGTGGCCACTGCTGTCCTGCAGGATCCAGGAGATGTGAAACATGGGAGCTTAGAACAACACCTCAGAACAAGGCACACAGTTTCGAAAACGTAAATACAAATATCTCCCCATAATGAGTTGTAATTACAGAAGACATAATAAAGAGCATTTAAAGCTCAAAGACACTTTATGGCCCAGAGCACGAATGTGGTTACCTAACACACATCCACAAGCCCAAGTCCTGGGCCTTACAGTGCTGAAAACCAGAGGCAGGAACAAGGATCCAGCCAGAGCAGAGAGCACTGGCAGAGCCCTCGCAGTCACACTGTGCACTCCCAAACATTGGACAATGCACAGAGGCTTTAAAATGAAATAAATTCCTACAGACAAGGCATGTGGACTGTGCAGGGCCCTGCAGCTCTGCCAATTGTCACAGAGCAGAGAGACTCTTAGAGGGAAACTATAACCTTCCACTCCCTCCCTTCCCCTGGGATGAGAACTGATCTCATACACTGAACTGGCTGGTTTAAAAGTCTTGCAAAGAAAAGTATACAATAGGAAGTAGGAGAGAATCAAAGACAAGTAAATCCCTTGCTGGTTCTCAGCAGTGCCCGTAGGTGAAAAGAAAATTTCTTCCATATTGCAATCATTGTCATGAAAGCACTCCCTGCACCACTTTGGCTGCGCTGCAAAACACCACAGGCAGTTTCTGCAAAAAAGATCCATATGTTGAGACAGTGCTCCATGAGATACAACCCATCCTTTGAAAAAAGGGTACAAGGAGCATTCCACCAGTTACTCTTCAGAACTGGTCAGATGATGAGCAGCTGGAGACAGATCTTTAGCTGGGGGAAACCAAGATCATCTTCCTGCGCTCAACAGAGCCAACACCAACCCAGCCTTCCTCTGACCACGGTTTCAGACACGCCTCAGTGTCTGCCCACACGTGTAACCACAGACCTGCAGAGCTCCTCACAAGGGGATGTACCGGGGGCTCCAGTGCCTGACCAAAGGCCAGCTCAGGAGCCACACACGTGCTGAGTCCTGCACCTCACCCTCCGTGTGCTGGTGCCAGAGGCACCTGCAGAGGCTTTTCCAAAGGTTACTGATTGGGCTTCTCTGTGCACTGGGAACCCCCTACACACAGGGGAGGGTCATACAGGGGGGCTCCACTCCACACAAACACCACCAGTGCAACCCACTGCTCTGCCTGGGTGTCCCTGTCCTCCTCCTCCAGCACCGCTGGTGCCTCCAGCTCAGCCAGGGAGAGCTGTGCTGGCTGATTGACACCGTGACTCACACCCTTAACCCTGGAACACATTCTCAGCCCAAACCTCACTGCTGGCAGAGGGGGAACTAACATGCCAGAGCTCAGAGTTAGCAGGAAAATACCAAACAAAGCCAGAGAAGAGTTACAGCTGCAGTTTTCTAAAGGTGAATTTTACATAAGAATTGAAGTGCATGTGGCTATTACTGCAATCATACTTAAAAACACATTTAAAAATATTTTAGGATGTTTTAGAAGGATTTTAATTGTCATTTAATCTGCTTCACTGCTCCACAGTCAGGATTAAGTACGCTCATGCTGCTCATGATTTACACAGTGCAAATTCACTGCCATTACCACTCAGAGTTCAAGCACAGGAGATGCATAACCGAAGTTACATGGAGGGTTCCTGAAAGAGCAAGGGCAGGAAATGCCTGGCAGTTGGTGTAAGGACTGCAGGAATGCGCAGAGTACTGAAGGTAATCAGATCCTCCACGGTTACACAGGCAGTGCATCCTTTGGAAATGGGGGGTTCAGCTCAGAACCACACAGCTGCACACCAGATGAGAACCACCAGACTCGAGAAGACACCTCCATGATTCTGAAGAAGAGGGGTGTGTGAGGGGAGGGTACTTGTCATTTCACTAACATTTATTAATGCCAGCAGGACTAAGCTTAGGTGACACTGCTGGATGGCCAAGTTCCAATTACAGCTCCAACACTTCATCTCCCAGTTTTCTGGGGCAGAAAACTGTAACTCATAAAGAAGCCACAGATTTCTACATCTGGCACCTCTAAAACCCCCGATCATTCAGTGCTGTGCCAAGGTGCACACACAGCTCATGTGAGTAATCAAGCGCCTCAGCCTGAAGGATGAAGTGGGCTCCTTGGGAATTCATTTAAGCAATTAGCTCACGCTGGCAGCTGAGTTGCCACAGCACTTCCTTCTAGCACAGGAGAAAACTGACTTTGCAGACACCAATATTTGGCAACTTTGTCAAAGACTGACTTTTGAACGTGACTAACACAAACCACGGAGCCTTGGCTGAGCAACTGCAACGTCTGAGCTCATTCCAAGGGTACCAACGATAGAACCCTGCAGCCCCTGAGCTGCTGTTACCTCTGCAGGTCCTGCCGTTGGCTGCCATGGTGTAGCCCTGCTCGGGACAGGCACACTGGTAGCTGCCGGGGACGTTGACGCAGCGGAAGGTGCAGAGGATGCCGGCGCTCTGCGTGCACTCGTCGATGTCTGCGGAGAGAGCACAGTCACACCCCAGCACACAAAACTCAGCACAGGTCTGCAGGGGGAGGCTGCAGGGCACCAGGGAATTCTCACCTGACACCTTTATAATATATTGCTAAATGTGAATGCAGCCATGGAGGTTTGACATTACTCTGGTGCTGTCTGAAATGCTGAGCACAAGACTGCTCCCAGAAATACTGGCTGCAAGTGGTACAGACTCAAAGAAAGGGATAATGAGGGTGGGGCACATCTGAATTTGAAACACTCTCTCTCTGGTGCCTCTGGAATTGAGAGAATCATAAAATCACAGACTGGTTTAGGTTGGAAGGGAGCTTAAAGCTCATTGCAACCCCTGCCATGGGCAGGGACACCTTCCACTAGACCAGGCTGAACCTGGCCTTGAACGCTCCAGGGATGTAGAATCTCTCTGGGCAGCCTGTGCCAGGGCCTCACCACCCTTTTAGCAAAGAATCTTTCTAGGGTTTCTTGCCGGGCTTCCCTGTGCTGGGAAGGGTGTTAGCTTCCTCACCATTCCTTAAACAGAGACTCTCCGGTGTGTCAGTGCTGGTAACTTCAGCTAACGAGGTGAAACCCCTCCTTTCTCCCCTCTGATCATTCTGCTCCTCATTCACCACGAGCAGCAGTCAGAGCAACCCTTCACTCAGCAGTGCAGGCGTTCACTGATGCAATACAGGAATATCTTCCCACCTGATTTTTTCACTCCTGAGCTCTGGCCCCATGGAACCATTACAAGAACCCCCCTGGCTGTGCAGTCACACAGGTGTGCTCCATCCACAGAACTGCACTGTCCAGCAGCTGCAGTTACCTTTTGCAGCCTCTGTGGCAGCTGGAGCTCACAACCACCCTCAGGCATCACCTGCAGCACCAGGTGCTGCTGAGGCTCACAGAGCTCTTCCTGCAGCAGAGAATAAACACACCCACCCTAACCTGGCGGGGCAGCACCTTACCTTTACAGGAATGCCCATCTTCTGCCAGCTGGAAGCCTTGCCTGCAGTAACACTGGTAGGAACCATAAACGTTGGCACACTCCTGGCTGCAGGGACTGTTATCACATTCATTCACATCTGCATCCAAAAAACAACCACAGGTATGGCCACAGTGCTTCAGAACTGTGTCTTCCACCTTTTCCTGCCCCAGAAAACCTTTACCTTCCAGTCATAGTGACCAAGGAAGGACTAACTTGTCCCTATTTTTTCTGCTCCCTAGGCAGAACGCCAAGAAGCCTAAGGATGCCTGTTGCACCTGAATTTCATTTCTCCATATGCCAATGGAAACACACACACACACATGCAGACATTTGTTTCAGACTTTATAGGTTTCAGTTCACTAAAATATGTAATTGTTGCCTTACAAAAATCATGGAGAACTCAAAAATTTTCCATGCAATTCAAAATCATTTTTGTAAGTTTTGTCACTACCAAGTTTCATCTTTGTCAAAATCTGAATGAAGGGTTTCCTGTTCTAACTTTTTTCTGTTCTCCTTTTCTGTCATCTGAAAGGAAAGCAAAAAGTACGTGGAGAAAGGAAGAAAGAGGAGAAACTTGTTGACACTCACCTGACAATTCCAGTGTTTGACTGTCTGCAAATCTGAGCACGCAAAGTTTACTGTATTTCTATTTCACCTCAACTCCTGCTCTAAAGTCCCCTAATTCCCACTGCAATTTCCCCTCCATGGAGAAGCAGCCTGGTACCTTCACAGTGCTTGCCGTCGTAGGAGAGGCGGAAGCCGGAGGAGCAGCTGCAGTGGTAGGAGCCAGGGGTGTTCTCACACGTGTGCTGGCACAGGCGCCCCGGGTAGTTCCAGCACTCGTTTATGTCTGCCAGCACAACAAGCAAAGGCACAGTCAGCAGGGGGACACGAGCAAACGAGGTGCAGGAGGATATTTTTTCAAGTGTCAGAGATTGACTTGCAGAGGGTGAAATGCTGCAGCCTCAGGTGTGACGCTGTCTGGCTCTGTGCTCTCGCTGGGGCACGGCAGGGACAAATGACAAAGTGCTGTGCCAGGCTCTTGGGAGGAAAGTGGTGAAACCCTCAGCCAGACAAACTCCCACAGCAGCAGCAGCAGCATCACCCACAGGGAAGTACTCTGCAGATGGCTTTAAGGGATAACCTGCAGTTAAACCAAGCCAAGGGCACCCGGTCCGAAATCCCAGCTGGGAGTGACGGGGCTCTGGATGTGCTGCACAGCACCAGCTCTGGAGGTGATCCCATCCTCTCCTGAGGCACTGCAGTGTGGAACTCACGGCTGCAGGGGTGCTGAACGCTGCCCTGGGGCCCAAGGCTTGGTCAGCCCCAGCTCCCAGCTCCTGCCCTGCCCCACATACCGATGCAGCTGCGGCTGAAGGAGTCGTACTGGTAGCCCATCCTGCAGTCACAGCGATAGCCCCCGGGCAGGTTGTGGCACAGCTGCCCCTCTCCACACCGGTGCACCCCCGTCTGACACTCGTCCACATCTGCAGGGCCAGACAGGGCAAGCTGATTAACTGCAGTTCGCTTAAAACCAGTGTTTATGAAGGGAAACAAGAAAGTCCATTGAATAGCAGGATTAGAAACTGGACAGAAGAAATATCACAGCTTCTCCCACCGTGCTCCTCTCAGAGGCTGCTGTCTGGTTCTCTAAGTCAGGAAAAGCAGAGCATGACCTTCAAAGGGAAAATGGTACCTGGACCTGCAATGGGCTCTCCCAGTATATTCTGCATTTCAGTGTAAACACACTTTGATTCTGATCAAACCATGACATTTAAACCCCCCACTCTGATGTTCTGCCATTCCATGAGTCACACCAAGCCATTTAAAGCAAAACAAGAACCAGCCAGAAATTCTGCTCGTCCCTTCAATTAAAGCAACTGCTATTTTCATCTCCACTTGCCCTCTCAGTCTTGCTCCTGCTGCCTACCTTTTTCTCTTTCCCAATGTTGATCTTTTTTCTTTTCTCAATCAGCTCCCATTTTGATATTCCCCATGGTCTCTCATCCAAAATCCAATGCCAACAAATTAGTTGCTTCTCCACTTACCCACATCATTTCCAATCTCATTTAAACATCCTCAGAGGAAGATGAGAGTTTTCAATACAGGCTGATTTACAAGACTTGCAACATGACTAAATAGCTCATCAGGATCTAACAAATCCCTCTTCCCATCTGTGACAAGAAGCATCAAAAAGTCTGATTAACCCTCACAATGGTGCATTTCTTCAAGTATTCCGAGCTCTGCCACTTCTTAAGCCAACAGATCCTCCTTTTTTCCTATTGTTCACATCTTCAACTACTTTTCCAACCCAAATCCCTGTTCACGTAATAATCGTTAGGATAGATCTCTAAGGCTGGAAGTTCTCCACGCTGCCCTATCTGAAGTCATAAATTTGAGCACTAAATCATTTCAAAGGGTTCCTGGGCAGTTCTCCACCAACGAGCAGCCCTGGAGGGGCTGCACCTACACAGTCCCTGCTGGCACCGGGGTCAGGGATGGCAGGGAATGCCCCTCACCACGCAGGGAATTCCTGACAGGAGCTGAGATTTCTGCTGGAACACCAAGTCCTCGTTTTCTTTGAATCAGAGCTAGCACCAAAACAGGGAAGTCTCTAATGCAGATAACAATTTGTAAAGTAGCAGCTTTATTTGTAATGAATCCATGTGTGCAACCATTTTGTTAGCTTGTCCAAAGTCCTGTATTCCATTGCATTCAGACTTTAATTAGTTCTAGGGCATTACACCACCAGAAGTGTGCCATATTTCCCTCTTACAGCAGTTTTCAGCTAAATCTAAGAGGCAGTTTTTAATAACTCATTTGCTAAATCAGAAAATCTGAACGTTTTAAAGACAGATGAATCCTTTAAACAGAGGAGATGACCCTACAAGTGTCGTTCTGCTGAAGAAACACGTGCAGATGATGTTTTTACTGCTGTGAATAAATCTGATTCAGGAATCTAATTAGCTATTGTAATGCCTCAAAGAAACCAGTCTTTATCACAGAGAGAGGAAATTAGGACCATATGCTTTTCTTCTTTCTTTGTGCTCTCTGCCTACTTAAAAAAAGCCATTCAAAAAAATACCAAACAATCCAGACCAGCAACAGGGACAGAGTGCACACAGCAAAGACAGAGAAATCACCAATTAACATCAATTATTTTTTCCCAAAATCAAGCTAGATAAGCCCCCTATGCCTGCTCCTGAACAGGCTTGTCAGTTGTGTGAAGCAGACAGAGGGCCATCAGGAATCACACTGCCTTGTGTGATCTCACTGTGCTTTAGAGGCAGAGATGCTGGAGGATTAATGGCAATTTCCTCCTCTGCCATGGATTTACACACAGTCACTCTTGTTCAGGAACAACTGGGAGAAAAGCTGGATTCTTTCTGTACCATCGATTCAAGATTTAGGAACATGATTTGCCCCAGCCATTACAGAATCACAGAATCATTAAGGCTGGAAAAGACCTCCAAGATCACCAAGTCCAACTGCTGATCCAGCACCACCACGTTCACCACTGAGCCATGTCCCCAGGTGCCACATCCACACGTTTTTTGACCCCATCCAGGGTCACTGGCACTGCAGCACTGCCCCCGTTAGCAGGGCATGCAGAGCAAAGGCTGCTGGCACTGCAGCCAGGACGTCTGTGCTGCCCAGGGCTGACTGCTGCCTTGTGGGAAAAATGGCATTTGGGGAGACCCTGGCATGGTGGTCACCCCAAAAACAATCTTGGGGTCACCGCACTTCAGCTGGTGCAACCCTACCCAGCCCAGGTGACCTGGCTGAGAAAGGACTGATGGAAAGCAGCTGAAGAACTGTGTCTGAACAGCAGCTGGGACAGACAGGACTTGTGGAGCTTCCCTTTGTAAGAACTGAAACATCTCAGGCTGTAACAGGACAGCACAGAACACTGCACTGCTTCGCCCTGAACTTACTAAACACAGTATTTGGAAGCTTTCTCAACTTCTTCAGTTGCACACATGAACTGTTCCTTCCAAATCTGCTACTTCCAAATCTTCTCCACCTTTCCACTGGCCAAGCATGGTCTGGACACTCCTGGGGGTAAAACCATGAGGGGAGGTAGAGGATAATGAAGAGCAAAAAGGTGAATGCAGAAATATCTGTGGAAATGGGGTCCAGCTGTACCACTGGGTTGCACCAGAAGTTGCCAACCATGACCGAATTAATGGCTCTCAACTTGGTTCCCACCCACCTGCAGCCCCACAAGGCACATTTTGCTCATCTGTCATCCTTCCTTTATTCCAAGGGAAGGTGAGGAAAAATCACTAGGGTATCACCACCGAGCAAACTCTGCTGCTTTGTCCTTTCTTTTTTTGTTTCCCCCGCTGTCATTTTAAGATTTCCTACCTCGTGTAACTCAGAACACGGGGAATTGGAGAACACACAGCCAGCCTTGCCTTGGGCACCGAGGACTGAGCTTCCCAGT
This sequence comes from Edolisoma coerulescens, assembly GCA_013397115.1. Taxonomy (NCBI): domain Eukaryota; kingdom Metazoa; phylum Chordata; class Aves; order Passeriformes; family Campephagidae; genus Edolisoma; species Edolisoma coerulescens. The sequence continues at coordinate 109,569 of VWZW01007191.1, read as the reverse complement.
GCTTGGTGCCTCGTGTGCTCATTTACAAACAAATGCTAACAAGTGCTGAAATCTGCTATTCTGAGTCAGTAACTCCCTAAATACACTGGAACAAACACAAATCAGGATCAAGCTGCATGCCAGCCTATATGAATATTTCATATAGTCATTCTCCTCAGAATTCTTTTCACAAAGTGAGAATTTATCCTAAACACCCTCACAAGTGGACGTAATGGGGAACACCATGCACAGAACATCCCTACAAAGAACATCCTCTTGGTGCTCCTCTCGTGAGCCCCCAAACCCAGCATTCCTCATTTGCTGCAGATCACTTCACTTCAGGGAGGTGCTACAAAAACCACCAAGGGATCCTGGTCTTGACTGACAGCATGGGTTTAAAAAGTAACTAAAACACATTCTCTCCAGAGTGGAAGCCAGTGAATCCCATCTGCAGTCAAACCAGGTGCTGAGCGTGCCAAGAGGAACTCCATGGAGTGATCAGACATCAGGACAGGATCCTGCAGCACAAACAGATCCCAGAGCTGCAGAGCCAGCAAATTCCCACTCCTCAAACACAATCAGGAATCTGGACGTAACTCCAAACATCTCTTTAGAAGTGAAATACACTCCTTCCCCTGAGAGAGCCCCTGCCCAGCCCCGAGCCTGCCCTCACCGACGCAGCGCGTGCCCTCCTCGTTGGAGTGGTACCCTCTGCTGCAGCTCAGCGTGTTCCTCTGGCACGTGTAGGACCCCACGGTGTTGATGCAGTTGAATCCTGGCTTACAGGGCTCAGGGAGAGACGTGCATTCGTTGATATCTGGTGAAGAAAACGAACAGAGCAGTGAGAGATGCTGTTTTCCTCCAACTGTCACTTCCATTTCTTGTGCTACCAAGACAAGGCTGATGAAGGTCTGCTGTGGGAACACTTTCAAACTCAACATGCAAGGAATCACATCTTTAAACGGACAGCAGAGCTGACATTAAACCCACAGCAGGGTTGGAGGAGAACTCCACGTCCGAGGGGTCAGTGCAGAGCCCCCGAGAGGCCCAGGAGCCGGCAGTGCTGCAGCCCAGGGCGCAGACACGCGCTGCCCACGCTCACCCACGCAGTTTCCCTCGGGGTCTTGCAGGAACCCGTCCATGCAGCGCTGCTTCGACTCGCAGTAGAACGACCCCTCCGTGTTCTGGCACACGAAGTTCACTTTGCAGCTGTGAGTTCCCCTCTCGCACTCGTCGATGTCTGCGAACCACACCAGAACACCACACTGGGGTTACTTCAGCTCTCACTTCCAGCGGCCTCCACGGCCTGCTAACTTCCAGAAGGGAAATTAGGAGGCATTATTGAAACAGACACACGTTACCAGTGGGAAGCCTGAGGGTTAAGTGTGTTTGGTCTTGGACATTCACTTCAGGACTTGTCAGGTCCTGCAGCAAATTTGATTCAGGTCCCTGCTGCCACGTTCACAGCACCTCTTGCAACCCACAAATACCAAAATATCTGCAGTTTTAAAATCCTAAATATTCACATTACAACTGGGAATAAGATGCTTATATTAAAATATGTACCACAGTCTTTCGTAAGCAAAATGGTCTCTTGTTCCTCACACACCTCAGGAATTCAGGTCTGCAAAAACCTCCCTCCTCTGAATTTGATACTGATGGGGCACCTCACTTGACCAGGGCTGGGATTTCATTCTGTGCACACAGACATGCAGGCGTGTGTGTATATATATATAAATATATATATATTTACACTTACGTACACACAAAACCCAATTATACAACTGAAAACTATGCTGAGAAAATCTGAATGAGGCAATAATATTAGTAACATATTTTGCTTTTTTTCCTTACTCTGCAGCCAGAGCCCAACACAGCTTTCTCATTTTTTACTACATACATGAAATTATTTCTCAAATTCTGCTCACCAACTCAGTGCTTGCTTTCTAGAGACATTGAAAACACTTCCTGCAAGTTTCAAACTCACACATTTCCAGCCAACTGTAGTAACTGTGGTGTAGTGGCACTGCTGCTGTTTCCCAGCTGAAGTAACCCCACCTTGGAGCAGACTCAGCTATAAATGCATCTGAAATTCAGTTCGTGGGAATATTTTCAAATGCTGCTTTAACATGTGCTGGTTCTCAAGAAATATCTTTAGTAGAAGATGAGGACAGACAGAGGAAAGTCCAGGATGGAGCAGTCCCCAGGTCTCCTGGCAGCCAAGGGAAGAACTGCTGGATTTCTCTTCCTACTCCAGCCCCTCAGTTAAATGTTAAGGTCACAAAGGAACATTACCAGTCTTCCACAAGGTACTCTATTAATAAGTCTGCCTACCATAGTTAAAGACTGAGACAAAGAAAAACGTGGGATCGAGTATTTCATAAACCTCTGCAAATTCAATAGTGATCTGCAGGCAATTTTACATAGAGTAGCTCTGAAATTTCTTACAGGTCATTCATTTATGGGCTACTGTAAAACAATTCGTAAATTTTATTATCCTCTATAATCTAACTTTAAGACTAGGGAGTAAATTAGATTAGTAATAGATCTTAGAAATTCTCTAGAATCAGACAACAGAACAAGACATTCACAAAACAGCCTCTTCAAGTAAACCAAGTTTACTTGTGACAGCTGTTTATAAAGGGAGATTTCTGATAATTTCTGTTTTATAACCCTTTGTTCTTTGCCAAAAGCTAAGCTCTTTCCTTAGGCATCTCTTACTCCAGCTGTCAGGAAACAGCAAGAAGTGCAGGTGTAAATACCAGTGAGTCTTGCCCTGAAGGCAGGGCACGTGTGTCCCCTGCACACTCCCGTGCTGCTGAGCACCGATGTTCCCTTCTCTGTCTGACACCTACAGAGACCAGGAGAGGGGGCATGAAGAATAACTTCTTAACCCCATGACCATTCCAAATGGCTAAATGTAAATGTAAAATGTAAATAAATGCAGACAGAGGTCCTGAACACAGGCAGGACAGGGCTGTCAGCCCCGTGATCCATCCAGGCTGGGAACTTCTGCTGGAATCGCCAGCAAACAGCATCAGGCAGAGGAGCTAAGGAGGATTCCTCCATCAGGGGGATCTCTCTCTAACGCCTTAAAAACAGGGCAAACCCTAATTCAGAAGGCTTCATCCATTTCCTAAGTAATTTATAGTTATCACTGGCAACCATTTCAAGTAAGTGGACGTGCAGAAGGAGCCTGCAAATCCCAACACTTCCACGATGAGCAGCCTTTTTTAGCTGCAGCACTGACACCACAGAGCAGCAACACCAAAATGCTTTGCAATCCCTTCCCTCCCCTTTGTGTAAGGGCTGCAGAACACTGTTCTTACCCACACACTCGCCATCCTTCAGCTCGTGGCCGGGCTGGCAGCTCAGCTCCTGCAGGCAGCGGAACGAGCCCATGGTGTTGACACAGTGCTCTCTCCTCTGGCAGGTGTGTCTCTCTGTCACACACTCGTTGATGTCTGTGAGAGGGAGGGAACAAATGAGAGCCACAGGGTACCAAGGCTTCTCCCTCTTCCTGCTCTTTTGGAAGGAGGGGAAGGCTCAAGTGAAAGACAATCAACACAGGCTTTGTTACAGCGCTCTGATGGAAGATGGTTTTATCCCAGATCTTTGGTTAGCACAGAGTAACTGAAGAGACACAAATCACAGGGGGATCTCCTTTTCCTCCCCTCTTCCCAAATGCCCCGGGGATGGGGCAGGCACTGGGGACGGGGATGGACAGGACTGGGTGGAGGCAGGGTGGGCAGAGCATTGATGACCAGCCGATGGTGAAGGGATGGGAACTCCTGCCCAAGTGAACGAGAAGGTGATGAATGCTCATTGCTCCTCACCAGATTTCCACAGCCCAGGCCACTGACCAGTCCTGCTGCCTCAGGCCAGCAGACAGGGGCTGCTGGGGTGGCCCTGCTCCAGGGATGGGGCCTGAGGCTGCCCCGCTGGGCTGGATCATGCTCGTGCCCATTCCCTAAGGAATGCGTCACTGGCACCGGATATGCAGGAACTCACGGAGAGAGGAACCCTGATGGCTCAATCAAGTTTGTAAGCTTGTATTTAGAGCTTTAAAAAGATTTGATTTCAGCAGGTGGAGTAGTGGAAAAGTTAAAAAATCACTTGAAGACAAGATTGCAGAGTGTGGGACGATTAGGGAAGGAATACGAAACACCTTTAAAATGATATGTTTTGGTAGGCTTGGATGAAATCATCTCAAATTCAGGTTTTGCTTATGTTAAGAATGAAAGCTAGAACAGCAAGATGAGCAAATACTTAGAAGCAACAAAAAGGGGCAGAGACTGGGAAGAGAAACTTTCTTGCCAATCTCCACAAAGCCTCACATGTTCACAGCTCTATTTAAAGCTCAGAATTCCTAGAGCTAACAAAAGCCAAATGTGACCAGAACCATTACCAGTCCTCTGGCTGCTCTGAGCATGAAGCTGTTTTCATACTGCGCAATAAAGCAAGTATTGTTTAAATCAGATTTTCATTTTGGCTGTAGAACCTCATTCTCAGATAAGTACATCAGATATATGACTTCCCCTGTGGAGCACGAAAATAGGAAAAGCTATTTGAAAAGATTTTTGTCTTAGAAAAAGTGTCAGCTGGTTTTCTAGCAAAGAACTGAAGAGAAGCACCAAAAAACTTCAGTTCCTGGTGGGCTCAGATAACTGGTGATGTGCACTGAGTTTTGCATGACCTGTATGAGCTTGGTTCCATTTCACTTCTCATTTATTTTATAATATTATATTATTCCTTTAGTTTTCTTTCTGTTTGCCATTGCTACTCCTCACATGCTGTGGCCTTGCTCTGCAAAGCAGCTGGTTAACCCACAGCAAGGTCCTGGCCATCACCCCCATCTCTTTCTACCTGTCCCACACGAAGTCTGAGCCCCTCCTCTGAGTTTCAGGTCCTTGCCTGCCCCAAAATTCCTACACGGTTCTGTCCCCTAATGCTTGTGCAGTTTCTCAGTGTCTTTTCATTAGAATGAGGAGTATTTTCACAAGTGATCCTGTGGGGGTAGCAAAACCCCCTCATGTGCTGGGAGATGTATACAAGGTGCTGTGGTAGATCCCTCCCACCTACTTGGACTTAGTTCTTCAAAAATTTTGATTTTTTAAAAATTTTATTTTAGAGAAAACCAGCAATTGATGGCCACTTAACAGCACCCAAACCAGTGCAAGGCTTCCTGCTTGCTGTACCACAGACCTGAGATTATCTGTTCTTGCAAACCACAAAAAGGCCTCTCATATAAACAAACTGCATCACACTGCAGCTCATGAGCTTGAGTCAGCCCAGCACCATGTCAAAAGAAAAAGTGTTTGTCTGAAATATGAACCAAAGAGGGTAGGAGGCATTCCACATGATTAGCAGGTGGAATATTAAGTAACAGGCAAAAAAAAAAAGGTTGTGATTTCACAGAGAAAAACAAATCTAATATAATTTCATGTTTTGTCTGTATTTTTGATTCAATTTTCAAAACTCTGAGTACTTGAAAAAATGTGCAGAACTGGCTGGAACACATTTGAGGAAATTAAAATGATGGAAACTGGCAGATTACAGTGCAGAATTCTTGCTTTCCATGGAAGTTTTGTGCACGTGAGGCACGGACGAGCACTAAAGCCTGGCTGTGAGCTGGGCTGAGCTGCCAGGCTGAAACCCTGAGCCACGGCCATGCAAAGCCCTGCTCTGCCTGTCCAGGGTCAGGGCAGAGCCTCTCTCTGTGCCACCAGGCCAGCTGCCAGCCCAGCAGAGTGCCCTGTTCAGCTCATTATGCAAACATGCCCTTTTCTGTTCATTTTGCTGAACAACTCCTAAATGCACTGTAAAACCCAGAGTGCCCACGACCTGTCTCCCTCCAGCCCTGGAAGCCAACTCTCCAAGGCAGTGAGATGCTTGGCAGAGCAGTAGGAATAACAGGAGTTGTGTTTTCAGTCTGAATCACAGTTCATTCCAACACTGACCAGCTGTAGCATTCATCCAACCCAATTAAGGCTGTAGCTAAGGTAAGATGATATTTACTTTAAAAAACAGGAAAAAGAGGAAAAATAATTCAGTGCTATACCGAAAACAAGTCACAGAGTTAATTTTTGAGGAATCTGCTCAGTCCATGTGTGTGGCAGCAACATTCCTCACTTTATGTCAGCAAAGCCCAGAATGAAATGTAATCATGTAATAACTCTTTCTTCCCCCAGAACTGCTGCTGCAAACAGCAGCACACACACGATCCCTGAGCACATCTGCTGCACCCGAGAGCTGGCATTTTTGCAGAGGAATATCAACATTTACCTAGTGCTATTTATTTCAATATGCACTTCGACATCAAAAACTAATTCTGATGCACCTTCTATAAAAAAGGAAATGTAGACTTCTCCTGTCCTGCATCTGCAGCTTCTCATTAATTTTTTTCTCCTCAAATTGCCTCAGCTCTGTTTGTTTTATGGGACACATCTGTGCAATGGAGGCACTCTGTTATTTTGCAGCCACCCACCCTGTGCTCACACAGGTCCAGGAATAAAGTGACCACCTACTGCTCCCTGTCAGGAGGGAAACTGAGGTGGGAGTAGCAGAGAAAGGAGCAGAGCAGTCAGTGAGCACGGGGGTGGTGGGAATGTGGGAATGACTTTGCCTGAAAGTCACCAGGAAAGCAATCCCCAGAACAACACCCAGCCTGGCTCTTATCTCTGGAGAACATGGAGCTCTCAGCCCAAAGACATTTCGGTGTCTGCTCAAAGTGACACGGGGGTGCTGCGTGAGCGCTGTTTGAACAGCTGCTGGCTCCTCTTTGTGCACGCTGGCTTTTGGGAATGCTGGGCATCTGCTCCCAGCTGCACCTGGAATTACAATCCTCCACGTTAGACTGAAGGGAACTCCACAGATCAAAGATTATCAGCTGCTTTTGTTGCTGTGCAAAGACTGTTCCTCCCATCCCTAAAATATGCAAAGAGTAACATCATTGAACCAACACGAATTTGCAAACAAATCACCACAGGTTTTCTCCTGGTGTTTGGGACAGCTCAAGGTGGAGCACAAAAGCAGTCAGGCTGGAAAAGGATACCCCAGGAGAAGGAGGCAGTGAGCAAAACACAAACCACAGTGTGCCTGTGGCTTCCCCCTTGGACTACAAAAGTAGGAAAAAATGTTAAACACGGCAAATGTTCTCCTGGCACCACACGCGGAGCAGAGCTGGACGGGAGCAGGGAGCACACAATAAAAAGGAAGAGAATTTTTGAAGTTTTTTAGATTATTTAAAAGGATTCCTGTAAAAACTGCCCTGCATTGGAGGAGCACAGAGGTTTGGTATTCAGTGAGGGAGAAGGGGCATTCTCATTCACCAGTGAGAGCTGTGTCTTTGCTTGCACGAGCGGTGCCTGAGGTTTATCTTGTATCAGCCACGATAAAACTGTTCTAATGTCAGGGGGCAGAGGGAGAACGTGAATCAAAGGAAGCTCTTGGCACCTGCCACAGCAGCTCCTGCCAAAGCTGCAGGCACACAGGCCTTGGTTCAGTTTCAGAACACTCCTGGGAGAGGTGAAAAAGGACAGATCCATCCTTCCTGCAGAGGCCAGGGGAACCATCAGGGGATTCAGGGGCAAGGGTCAGGAGCAGAGCCCAAGGAAGGGCCGTTCCTGGAGTGGTGCCTGCAGCAGGCTCTGGGCACACCCTGGGCAGCTCCAGCACCAGCCTCAGCTCAGCCTGAACTGCCCCACAAAGGCCTCCTTCCTTCCAGTGCTGTTCTCTCAGCCATTTCATTGAAACCAAATCATTTCATTAGTTTTCCATTCTTACCAGTATCTCTGATTTCAACGTAAATATTAATAATAATAATTAAAAAACAAAAATCCAATGCTGACAATTTAAGGAACACCCAGAAGGTGGTAAATCACAGTAAATTCTTCTCTGGATTCTGACACTGCAGAAGCTTTCCTGCTTGTGCCCAAATGCTACATGGTGTTTATTAATCAGATGAGATCACAGAGCTTTAAAGACAGGAACAAAACCAAAGCTGTGGGGGTCACAAAAACAGTGTCATAAATGTAGGGAGGAGGACAGGGGTGGAGAAGGCACTGTATTTACACAGGACATTACAGTCACAGGCACTGATCCATGGGTGACTGGAGGTCTCCAGATGCTCCACTTTTCCAGGCAACACTGCTGCTGCCTCCTAACCCAGCCTCTAGAAAAGTGCCCGAAAAAGAAACTGCTTCATAAGCTGAGGCCCTGGCCGCTGGAAGCAAATTAAATCCTCATAAATACACTTGTAAAAACTGATCGGTTCCTTACATGAACTCAAACAGCAGGGATGATCCAGCAGAATTATGATGCACCCTTGACTTTTACACAAAGAAATTCGTGCCAGAATCAACAAAGGACTCGTGTGAATTTCCAAATGCCCTCCCTTTGAATCGGATCTTTTCCAGTGCCCGGACTCAAGCGGATTCTTGAGCCGCATTTCTCAAGTTCTGTTGTTTGGTGGTGTCTGGAACTCGGCAGCACTGACCTGTCCAGGGAGAGCAGCTGCTCTGCTCCCTCAGCTCAGTTTGCAGCCACCAGTGCTGCCGCGGCCACCCCACCCACGGGCTCGGGGCCCCTGCCCGGAGCGACGTGCACCCCGAGAATGTTTGCTGGGGGAAAGCCAAACAGCACACAGCTCATGAGGTGAAGGGGCTGAGCAAATGGTGCACACGTGTTTTTACTGACTGGCTCGGAAATGTCGAATGCAGAGATGGCCAGGGAGCCTGGAGCACGGATGGTGTGGAGGCGTTGCAGAGCATGGAGGGTTATGATGCTGCGGTGAGCGGCGTGCGCCTCTCGTCTTACCAACACATCTCCTATGCCTGTTGAGAATAAAGCCCTCTGCACACATCCCACTGTGGCTGACACAGGAGAATGATCCCAGAGTGTTCACACATAACTGTCCGCTGGAACAAGCCTGAGCACCTGTGAGGCACTCATCCAAATCTACAGCAGCACGTGGCAGCCAAAAGGGAAAAACAGAACTCCATTAGAACAGCTCCTGAAATGAAACAACATTTCTTTCACGCCGCAGATGCTGAGATGAAGTGTGCTGGAGCTTCCACATCAGCAGCAGGCTGTAATACACATAGTGCTACACTGAAAACAGGGCTGGAACAAAGCCTCGAGGATCAGCTCACACTCCTGGTGCTTTTGCCATTCCAGAAAGAAATATCCTTAAGAACAGGCTGGCAGGCACACAGAGACAGTGCACACTCCCTGACTTGAAGGAAACCTGTTCCAGTGCACCACCCTCACCATCAGATCCTGACTTTCAACAGAGATTATAAATGTCCCTTGCTAATGTCTAAACTCACTGCTTCCACTGACAAATACAAATTTTTTCATTTCCTGTAGGAAAACGATTGCCTTGAAATGCCCCTTTTGATTCTGACATTAATTAATCAAATTAGCTTCCACCACACTTGAGTAAGCTGTGCACTTGTGCATATTTCATCTGGTGATATTAAAATCCCATTTTCCTCACAGACTGTCTGGAATTTCACGAAAATGATTTGTTATTCAATAAGATCTAAGATTAAGAGCGATGTGGATCATTTGTGAGCAATTCTGAGCATTGGGAGCTCCTGCTTGCATTTCACTGTTATGGCTCCCATACTTAGGGATTTATAATTAAGGTATGTCACAGGGCATTGCCTCTGACCCTCAAAGCCTCCCTGGGCAAACATATCCTTTGTCACTGCTCACGAACGTCCATTTAAAATTTGTATCATGTGAATGGTCATGATGCAGCTCTGGAATTCACTGCTCATCACTGCAGGCCAGAGCTCCAGCAGCAAGTGCAACACCTGGAGCTGGCCCAGCTCCCATGGCACATCCTGCCCCAGCTGTGAAGCCTCCCTGAGTTCAGGTTTCCAAGGGAAGAGGAAATTAAACCAAGCAGAGCAGATGCCAGGGCAGAGCTGTGCTCTGAGGGTGCCCCAGTCCTGCCCACTGCTGCCATTCCCAGAGAATGCTGCAGGTCCAGAGCACCCTGGGGAGGGAACCTGAGTGGGAACAGAAACCAAAAGGGCTGAAAAAAAGCCTGCAGTGTCAGAGGAGAAGAGCACCAGTCCAGGCTTCCCCCAGCTCGCCAGGTACAGCCACGCTGTGCTTCAGGAGGCAGAACTGGGGCTCCTTCTGCCAAACGGGCTCTGCTGATGCTGCAATCCACAACTCTGAAAACGAGGAACACCCAGGGGTGTGAGGTACACGAACACCTAACCAAGCCTCTGAGGGGAGCCCAGGGCACTCACCTTCACAGGAAACCCCATCAGCCATGAGCGTGTACCCAGCCATGCAGGAGCACACGGCGTCTCCTGCCACGATGCTGCAGAGGTGCTTGCAGGGGCCGTTATCTGCACGACACAGAATTGCAGAACACATCAGCACCCCCAGCACGGGCCAGCTGCAGTCACACACTGCCAGGGCAGCCAGGCACAATCCCACTTCAACCAGCCTGTGACCAAGCTGTCCAGGCAGCCCTGAGCACTGCTTCCAGCGCTGCTGCTGCACACAGACACACCTGCACTGCTCACACCTCCCTGCACACTGAGCAGCAGGTGGGGAACAGCCCTGGAAGCAGAGAGCAGCCTCAGATTCCTCCCTCGGGTTTCCCCTGACAATTCCTCGGTAACAAATGAAAGCTGTGCACTGCAATCAGACTGGTGAAGGGATGAGTGGGGTTCTATCCTGTCTCTGAACACTCCTCACTCGCCTGCCTCTGCAGCTGACACCCCAACCTACCTTTGCACTTGTCCTGCTCCTCCTGCAAGGACACTACGAGGATGGGCTGCGAGGGAGAAGCGACTGGAGGGATGGTGGCTTCAGCTTCCAGCCTGGTCCCCTGTTCTCTGTCAGGATCTGTAAGGCAAGGGAGGATCAGGGACAGCACCACCCCGCCAGACACCCCACGGCAAGGGGTGATCCCATTCATCCCACTCCATCACGGTTTGGAGGAGGAAACAAACATCATGGCTACAGACCAGAGAGCCTGGCTGACAACAACTTCTGTAAAGTACTGCAATATCTGGATAAACCAGAAAGTGCTAATTTTATTTTTAAAACATTTGCTATATTTTAAATACAGTGGATGTCTTTCATTTGGCATTTGATGGAAAAAAAATCCAAACCCAAAACAAGCCTTTGACCTTATTCTGTCCATCCTATTTCAACACAGACAAACAACAAACACCCACCTTTACAAGCACAGGATACTTTGTACAGCCAAGTGGAAAACATGACAGCTGCTGCCTGCCACTAATACTTTCAACAGACAGTAATGCTAAAGGTATCAGAAAAAAGGAGCTCTGTTACATCAATAAGAGTAACCCAGTTTATCAGCATCATCAAAACAGAAGCCTGAATCCATAGGGCTAAATTCTCCCTTAAGAGGGATGTGTCCTGTTCCCACCGAGCTCAGGTGCAGCAAAGTGTGAGCCCCCAAACAGTGACAAACACCTGAGGGAGATGGCAGTGCAGGTTTGGGCTATGTGGAGAGTGATTTCCTCAAACAAATGAAGCCAGCACAGACATACAATGGGCTGTGGCACAAAGAGAAGTCACCTGCCTGTGGCACAGCCTGAGTTATTTCCCCAGGAACGCCCGAGATGTGCATGGACACAGAGGAAAAGGAGAACTGCAAGGCCCCTGTGCCACGTATGGTTTGGCCAAGCAAAGCCACTGAGGCTCCCAACGCCCTCCCTCAGGCTGGCACAGCAGTGACAGCGCCAGCCCTCCCTGCCCTGGCCCCTGCCCTGCATCTCGGGGGTCCCACGTGTGTCCCCTGCCCCTGCCACAAGCCCCCTCCCCAGCTGAGCTCTGCAAACCCCTCTGCACCTCTGGGCACAGCCCCGAGCCCCACGGTCCTGCAGATCTGCAGGAACACGACTACCCAGAGAAGGAGATGCCTCACCCAGAACTTCAGCCGAGGCAGTGCTGGGGGAAGCAAAGCCAAGCAAAGCAAAACCACAACCACGCTCCAGTTGAGCCATCAGGCCAAATTCTGCAGTGCTAAAATAAGAACTTTTCTTTGCCTCTTTTGGATTAGGTTCCTTTTCCAGAATTTTAATACAAACAGAGCAGGCAGCTGCCACAGGAACAGTGAAATGCATTATTGAGGTGAATGCTGTAACTCCACACTGAGAAGGATGACACACAGAACACTCATTGTTTGGCTTGGGCAGAGCAGTAGAAGCCTAAGGAATTCTGTCACTGGATGGAAACACGGGTTTTGCTCGTTAAATAACAGAAAGCACTTGTAACTAATATGAGGTTTCAACTCTCTGTGTTATCTGATTTGAAATCTTGCCACTGGAGAACTCCACACATCAAAACAATTACAACACAATAGACTTTCTTTTCCAGACTTCCACCACACTACATAAATTTAGAGTTTGTTATCACTGAAGGATGTTAATGATTTTAGATAAAAATCAAAGCTCAGGAAGTAATGCTGTCTGTCTGAACTAAGTTTATCTAAAGAAAACTTAACTGTGAAATACAGAATTACTCTGAGAAGAAAAGGTATTTCTTCAAAAATCTTTACAAATCCTCTTCTGAAAAGTGCAAACACTCTTGATTTGAACATATGAAACACCACTCTTATCTCATGCCACCATACACAAAAATAAGGCATCATTAAGTTTCCTAAATTATCATTTTTCTTTACATTTTACAATTTCTACAGAACACATCCATGCATCAACACCCATAAAAAAACCTCAGAGAAACGAAAGGAAAGCTTGGTGGATGAGTGCAGGAGGCACAAAGACACTGCCCTTTTCTCACCTGGAGAGCAGCTGGTGCCATCGTCCTGCAGGATGAACTCTGGGAAGCACGAGCACTTGTAGGAGCCCACGGTGTTGATGCACAGGTGCTGGCAGAGCTCCCCCCCGTAGAGCAGACACTCATCCAGGTCATCTCCGGGCAGGTTATTGGACAGCTCGGCCTCACTGCTGATGGACAAGGCTTCGTGGTGCTCCTCCCTCTCTGAAACTACAACAGAGCAGCTCTGACAGCTGTTTGGGCACTGGGACTGGACAGAACGGGGAGTGTGGTCACACAAACGCCAAGGAAAGTCAGACCTGCCCAAAACAGGGACTGCAGGGATAAGAACCAAGGAACCCATCCTGGAGACAACAAAACTGTGCTGGAGGTCCACCTCCTCCTTCCCTAAGGCTGGAGGGACAGGAACTGTACAGAGCCATTGAGAAACAGTCACAGAGAAGGTCAGAAGCTCACCTGGCACATGACTGCCAACCCCATTCCTGCTGGCATCTGAAATAAGGTGCTGCAGTGGTCCCAGGTACAGATGGACACTGACCCTGCAGTGCCCCCAGGTACAGATGGACACTGACCCTGCAGTGTGTCCCAGGTACAGATGGACACTGACCCTGCAGAGCCCCCAGGTACAGATGGACACTGACCCTGCAGTGTGTCCCAGGTGCAGATGGACACTGACCCTGCAGTGCCCCCAGGTACAGATGGACACTGACCCTGCAGTGTGTCCCAGGTACAGGTGGACACTGACCCTGCAGTGTCCCCAGGTACAGATGGACACTGACCCTGCAGTGTGTCCCAGGTACAGGTGGACACTCACCCTTCTCGGGGGTCACTGTTGGCAGAGGCTCAGGATGCCGCTTGATCTCGGGATGGATGAAGTGATCCCCCCCTTCGCAGCAGGACAGCATCACGTGGCTGCAGGGGTAGCCCAGGTTGATGTTGGACTCGCAGGTTTTGCCCTCGCTCCTCAGCCGCAGGCCCAGGCCGCAGCAGTCACAGCATTGCTGCAAAACAAGGGCACTGTCAGCAACGAGCATCTGCAAGCACTGAACAAACTGCCAGGGCAGTGGCGGAGTCCCCATCCCTGGAAGTGTTCAAAAAATGTGTGGATGTGATGCTTGAGGACGTGGTTTAGGGGTGAACAGGGTGCTGGTGCTGGGTTTACAGTTGCACTTGATGATCTCAGGCGTCTTTTCCCACCTTAACAATTCCGTTCTGTGATTTCACACAGCTTCAGGAATGAGCCCACACACACCTGGAACTGATCTACACTTTCCTAAGCAGAGGAGCATCTGGAAAAACATTTGGAGTTTGGACAGTTGCAAATATCAAAGCTTTACTTGTGCTTGTTTTTGCCATTCTGCACCACCGGGTCAACTGCAGCCACAACAAACACAAAGCCTGGCTGTGCCAGCGATTTCAGCAACTCCACACATCAGGAAGGAGGGGTGCTGCACATCAGCTCCTCCCAGCTCTTGCTCACAGGCCTTGTTTGTGTGTAGTATGAACAAAAATTATAAACAAAATAACACAGATCTGCACCTCTGCATTAGAGCTCAAAACAGGGTCAGTTCGAAGCAATGCGACAGGAATTGGAAATACCTCGCACAGACATGAAGGTCAGCGGCATCTGAGCCCTGCCAGGTGTCAGTAAAGACCCTCCTCTCTGCACTGCTGCCCTGCAAAGCTGCTCTGACCTTTAATCACCTGCTGAGGCAGTGGCTGGAGGGAGGCCAGGGTGTGTGTTAGGAGTTATTTGCCTCCCTCTCCCTCCCTGCGAGCACCGAACAGCAGCTTCGCTGACACGCTCATCTCCCACCTCTCGCACCTTGCCCTGCTGCACGGGCAGACAGAAACCGTGTGCTGCTTTACTCAGTCACTGACAAATCTGCTGCACTGTCAGGCCACAAAAGTGCATCAGATAAATGACAGCAAATTCAGGACGTCCCCACTGTGGGTGCACGGTGGATACCTCACCAAGCAGGGAGGCTGAGGAGCTGTGAGTCCCCGCTGCAGAGACAACAGGGGTCACACCTGAGCTGGAGATGCCTTTGTGGATTTGAATTTAAGTGTCCTCCCACCCCTAATTTATTTATTTATTTGTTTATGTGTTTTAGCTATAAATAACGTCTGTTTCCCTGACAGAAAAGCCCAGAGTCTCTTTCCCTCTGCAACTCCTCTGACAGTCATCCACTCACTGGGAGTTCGCAGTCACACTGGAACAGCCTCTCTGAAACCAGAGAGGCAACTCGAGTGTGTTCCAACACCCCCCCGTGAAAAGGTGTCAGACACCGGAAACGAAGGGCAGGACTCGAGCTGGCAGCAGGAGCTGTGTCCACAGAAAGTGCAAGGCCAGAGCAGCAGCAAACCCCACTCTGCTCCCCGTTCCCAGGAGGGAGACCCCTGAGAGAGGCAGTGCTGTAAGGGCTGGAGGAGCACGGAAACGGGGAGGGATCCCTTTCCATCATGAGAAATCCTAGGGGGGCTCTGCCACCAAACCAGAGCCTGTCTCCAGCAGGGAAATGCATCCCCTGCCAGCTCAGTGCTCGGAACCTCTTCTGCCAAGTCCCTTTTTCCAGGGCAGCACTGGGGCTTCGTGAGCATTTCACGCTCAGTGCCCAGCCTCGCCTGTTCAGCCACTTCTGCTGGCTGCAGCTCCTGTTTTATGGCCCTGCTGCCTAATCTGAAAAATCCCCAAACATCATAAACAGCAGACGTTACTCACATTTGCAAATATGCACAGCCACCAGGAGCTGCCTCCTCGGGCCCAAATATATTTGTGAAAAATTTACAGTACGGGAGGATGAGGATGAATTATTTTGCACACTCAATAGGCTAAACCATCTTTTCAAAAGAAGTGTTTTAAAAAAAAAAAAACATCTAGCAATAATGAATTGTGGTCACGCTAGAAAAGGGAGAATTCCTTTTTCCATCCTTCCCAAATCCAGAGCCCTCAAATTCAAAATTTTATGAAAAAAATTTTCTATTTTCTGCAATTTTTTTAGTTTTAGTTCAGTTTTGTCACCTGCAATACACAAAATAGAAGAAGTTCAAGATAATACATGCTTTTACTGAAGTACTGTGAAATATGCAATATTTGCCTTGAAGACCCTGGCTTCTTTCAGTCATGGTTTGATGCACAATTTATCCCATGTGCAGGCATGACAGAGAGTATTAAATCAGCCATACATCTTTGGGCTCACACATTTTCCAGGTGAACAAAACTGTCTCATTTTCCAGAGGAAAAACTTGTTCGTTGAAAAGTTCCTTCTAAAATGCAAAAATTGGAGTGCCTTGACCTTCTATTAGCTGCTTTTTGAACTTCCTGGGAATTCTACAACTGATTTAATAGCAAAGATGACCATTTTCACCTTGCAATTGAGAAGCACCTTGAGAACCATTCTTTGGTTCCCAGCTTTCTGCATCCCCCTCAAAACTATCTTTGCTGTGTTCCAGCATAATTGGATTTACCATGGTGGAGTCTCCATCCACTAGGAAAAATCCCCAAGCACGTGCTTTTTGTCTTAATAACAATTAAGTAAGTAAATAACAATTAAAGCACCCTAAGGTTAGGCTGATTGAACACAGGCTGAACTCCAGGATCTGAAAAACCAGCACTGCCACCTTCACCTTGCAGCAAAAGGAAGGACCCCACACCTAAAATGCCTGAAGACCTACAAATGTTTGTAAAACCCTGGCTTTTGGTGGGACAATGTAAATATCTTGCTGGTTTTGGGGGGCAATTAATGAATCTTTCCACATCCCAGACAAGCTTTTTTGATTTATGCCACAGCAGTTACTAAGAGCAGACAGACCAGGGGAAACACCACTAAGGACTGTCAGCATCTTCTGCCAGATCACCTCTGAAGCAATGTTTAACCATAATAAAATTAGGAAACCTTTCTTGTAATACAGAGCATTACAAAGCCATACAAAGTTGGATTATTTTGTATTACAGCAGAACATACTGTAAAATGCTGAAGTAATACAAAGTCTCAACAGTCTCAATATTTATTGATTTTTTTTTCAAGCAGTAGCTGCAATGACTCAAGAGCTAAACGAGCTAAATAGGTGAGCAAAGCTGTTCAGTAATTTTACTGTCTCAGATGGTTTATCTTAAAGGAAAAATCCCATTGGAACTGGCACGAGGAACCATTCCACGGGAGTATTTTGTCGCTGGTTTCAGCTCAGACAGGAGTGATGGAGCTCTCCCTCCCCACCTCTGCCTGAGGAATGGCATGTCTGATCAGACCGACTCCACAGCCTGGCTCTGCCTGGCATGCAAACGACCCCCGGTGAAAACCTAAGAATAACAATTCTGTCACGTTTCAGACATATTAATGTCTTCTCCCAAGTGCACAAATTCTCTTTTTACTCTAATGACAGACTTCAGGCCCACATTAATAATAGTTCTGAAGATGACAAACCAGCACGGCTAATTAAACCTCACACTCTGCAGTGGCTGTCCACGTTCTCTGCTCTTCCAGTGAACAATTATCTTCGAGAATCTCCGATGCTCAGAACAGATAGAGCTAATCAGGCTCCTGCTGAGCCGACGGAAGCTGCACTTAAGCTGAGCTATAGCTATGTAAATTATGATCAGAGGGAAATGAGTTCTGAAAGGCAGCGTTCTGCTGAAAACAAGACAAGTGAGCTGCTGAATCTTCAAACTGGTTTAAATTGGTTTGGCTCCACTGATTCTCATAAAGCAAATCTCATTTATCTAAGCGCAGGCTGTGGCTCAGGGTTTGTGATTTGTGCTGTCCGTTAATGGTTTGCCTTTATTTATGAACAAAAGCTTCCATCACCATCTCAATGCTCGTTCCTCTAGTCCAGCATTGTGTAGAACTGGGAAAGGGGGCCACAATTCAACAAGAGCCAGGCAAACTGTCCAGTAATGGGTTTCACATTATATCTTCAATTAAGTTTTTCCCCATCATTTCCTAAATTCTTCTACACTATAGATATAAAAACGAAAATGGACTTTACAGCTACTTCCAAAGCGAGGAAGCCAAAGCAATACAGCCAGTTAGGTCTAGAAAACGGAGATGGAAATAATTCAAAACACCACCACTGAGAAGTTTTAAAAGGGGCTGCAAACTGAAATGCAAACAGCACCATTTCCCTGCCACGTTCCTGCAGCTTCGCCTTTTCTGTGCCCCACAGTAACGCAGGGAACAAATCACTGCTGAAGGCAGGCAGTGAGGGCACCCCACACACCTGCAGCAGCAGCAGAGGAGCTCACCTTGTAGGACAGGCCGGCAGAAGGAACAGAGGAGCTCACCTTGTAGGACAGGTTGGCAGAAGGAGCAGAGGAGCTCACCTTGTAGGACAGGCTGGCAGAAGCAGCAGAGGAGCTCACCTTGTAGGACGAGCCGGAGCAGGGATCGCCCTCCTCGGGGCCGCACGTGTCGCCCTCCTTGGCAGCGACCATCCCGGCCAGGCAGCTGTTCTCCCGCACGGCGGACACGCAGCACTGCTTCTGGGCAATCCTGCAAGGGCCAGGCCACCGCTTGTGACACATCCCACGGGATGGGCTCCCTGACGTGCTGCGGGAACATCCCCACGGCCCCCGGGCTGCGCCGGCAGTGCCAAGGGACCTCGAACTTGGGGTCAGTTCTGGGCCCCTCAGGACAAGAAGGACATTGAGGGGCTGGAGCATGTCCAGGGAAGGGGCTGGAACACCAGGAGTGGCTGAGGGAGCTGGGGGGGCTCAGCCTGGAGCAAAGGAGGCTCAGGGGACCTGCAGATTGGGCAATTCAGAAAAAAAATGGAAAGGGATGTCCCTTATCCCAGCAACAACCAGGCAGTGACAGATACTTGGCTGCTTTTCCAATACCAATGGCCAAGTGTTACCTTTATATTAATATTTTTATGCTGGATAGCACAGGAGAGGTGAAACTGGGAAGCAGGGGATTAAGGAGAAAAAAACCCCAAACAATTGAAAGTTATTATTGTTCAAAAAAATGAAAAAATGCTCTTAGATGCTTTTTTGCATGTGCAAAGCATTTTCTATATTTAAACACTGAAATCTCTATAGACTTATGTTCTTCTGAAATGGGACATTTAGACAGGAGAAATTCCTCGAGTGCTGGGGTATCACTGGCCATTCTTTATCTTAGTACTTTTCACTTATTAGCAGAGCTTGGTTTCAGCTCCATCACCAGAAAATGAACTGGGAACCAACAGTGTCAACCACATCCCCATGGTTTGTTCTGTTTCACAAACCTACTCTTTGCAGAGCAGATAACTGAGTTTTGAAGAAGATTCAGAACCCTTCTGCTTCAGGGAAAGAGTTAATGAGTCTAAACCAGTGAACTGATGTCAGTGCATGAAACTGGTGTGAGCCTCTAACTGGGACATGGTGCCAGCAAAGAGCAGGGCCCGTGCTGGGGCAGCTCATGCAGATGCCACCCAGATAAACACTGCTCTGTTGTGATAAAACTTACCAATTAGAAGATAAAAACTACTATACTGGGTCAGATGAGATTTCATCTAGCCTAACATCCTATTTCTGACACAGCCAGCGGGAGTATTTTTATATCAGACTATCCATTGATTATCTAAAGATTTCCTGTAACCTGCTTTAAATTCAGCCATCAAGTTACTGCACCTGATCTCTTGTAGGCCAGTGTCCATCCTGCAGTTAGTGTGGCTGGTCACTACACAGAGACCGGCCAGGCTGCTCCTTGAATGCCCAGACATCAAGATACATCAAGAAGTAGCTTTAACAATAAAGTTTTTATCACCTGAACACCCCAAAACAGCATTTGGAAACAAGAGACACCTCAGTCTGCAACCTCTGTATAAGCAATGTAAAGCAGAACAGGGGAGGCTTCCTTCATCTGCATAAACCGAGAAAATGAATCCTGCACCATGGTGATGGTCACTTGTAACACCCAAACATGTCCAGAAAACAATCCTGGCAGAACAGGAACTGATTTTTGAAATTAGTGTCTACTTTCTATCTATTCCCATCCCCGGCAGTGTCCCAGGCCAGGCTGGACGTTGGGGCTTGGAGCAACCTGGGACAGTGGGAGGTGTCCTGGCCATGGCAGGGGTGGGCCTGGATGGGCTTTAAGGTCCCTCCCACCCAAACCATTCTGGGATTCTGTGATTCTACTTCTTACAACCTTTGGGCAGTGAGCTGAGCTGGAGCAGACTCCTGGGAGCTGCAGGACTTGCAGGGTTCCAGCACAGGCAGTGCCCAGGGCTGGAGAGGGGCAGGGTCACCAGCTCTGCTCGCTGGAACATCCCCCAGTGGCAGCACCAAGTTTTTGTCCTTGCTTTCCAGGCTCTGAGGCCACATACTATAGTATTTTTTACATTAAATTTTTTCTTTGGACATAATATTTATAGGCGGGCTTGAATCTTTAAAACAGGGACACAACTGAAATGTTAGAAGTAAGACAATTGAACCCCTGATCTCTTATTCCTTTAAATCCCAGTAGATTCACATGGACTGAAACGTTTAGGATCTGGCTTTTTCATCTAAAAGCAGCCTCAGATGTGCAGGTGCAACTCATTAATGTCCTGGATTTACACCTACTTAGGCCAAGGCTGGAATGTTTTAATCTGCCTTTACTCCACAGACAGTGGGTACGTGCCTGTTATGTCACGCCAGATCCCAGCGGGGAGGATTTTCATCTCCCACCAACTTCAGAAAGGTGCAACAATACTCAATTTGATAAAAGGGATTAGGCCAAAGCTTTTCAGTGCTCTCAATGACGGGATCCCTCTTCGAGAATGTGAGTCTGGAGTAAGTTTGTCTTCATCCCTCCCCACGGCCTGCTCCAGACTGGTGGGGAGGGGAGGGGATGAAGGGCAGCTCGGGCAGGACTGGGCCCACGTCACCCTGCACCCACCCTTGTCCTCCTGCCGTGCAGAGTGAGCCGGGCACCCTCTCCCTGCTGACACCAGCAGCAGAGGCAGGGATGTGCTCCCCCCTCCAGCAGAAGCAGGGGCCCCTCAGAGAGGGCACTGAACACATCCCTCGGTGACACGGACCATCACCGCGCTGAGCACTCGCCAAGGGAGGCCCAGCTCTGCCCTCCTGCTCCACTGCACCTCCGCAGATGTGCCGAAAAGGGGAAACAGAAATCTGTGCTCTGCTCATCTGGGAGACAAAAAGAAACCTTGAAAAGCTTTAGTTTAGATCAGATTTTGGGCAAATGGAGGGGGAAATTCTCCTTTCTAATTTGCCGTGAGGTATTGCCACTCTACCAATAATTTAGGCAATGAATGACAGTTCCCAGTCTCCTGGACATCCCATGAATTTCTTCTCAAGGGCTACTCTTTGTGTTAACCAAAAATGCTCAGTTTTACCTTACGTACCTGCAAATATCACCATCCATGCCACTTACAGGGATTTCTGTGCACTCCCCGTTGTCTATGGCCCACTGCTGTCCAGCTCCACAGCAGCTCTCAATCAATTCCTTCGTGGAACCTGTATGAAGCACACAGATTTCTTTAGATTATTTTGCATGGAATGGATTTGGTGTAACTCTGTTTCTTAATTCAGAAGATCTTTAAAATAATGGTAGTTCAGGGTGAGGCTTTTCCCTTTCTTTCCACATTTTGTTTGGTTATAAGGAAAAAAAAGAAAGAGACAACTGATACCTGAAACATCTTGATATAATCGATCACCTGGTGATGTCTCTCAGGGGGGAACAGCAGAAGGAAATTTGGAGTTTTAAATGCTACAAATGACATAACTGGTTTGAAGAAAACTCCGTATTTCACAACTCTGAACAAACGCCCTGAAAAATCATGCTTGGCCACTGGATGCAAGTTGATTTGGTAAGTCATTACGCTGCTGCAACAGTGCCCTCACCACTTAGGCTGGGTTAGCATAGAGTGCCCCAGCCCTGGAGGGTTCAGCTGGCTTAAAAATACAATGAAAAGGGTTTGGGAGACAACTCTGACCTGAAACACTGGCACTGAGATGTAGTAAGAGAGATGGACACGCAGAACGCTGCTCTACTTCCCACATTTTTCTTTGTGGATTTCCAGCAAAGATGTGAATTTGCAGGTGCAGTGAAACAGGATTTTGCTGTATCCTACGCACCTACTGCACGGACTTGGGGCACTTTGCTCTCTTCCAGCCCAAACCAGACCTGGAGCCCCCGTGTCCCCAGCCCATGCAGCTGCAGGGGGGCTCATGACCAAAGCCATTTGTGTCCCCCCCACCCTGCCCAGCTCCTGCTCACACACCAGGGCACCACAACAACCTGCACATGGCCCTCAGGCTCTGCCATGCTTTCATTTTGTACAGCACATTAACAATCTTAAAATATCCCTGAGTCCTGAAAGCTGTGTGAGGTGTAAGAGTTGCTCTGTGACACTGGAGGGTTGATCTACAGAGTCAGACTGGCAGGAAATACATCCAGTACCAGATAATTACAACACATTGCCGTAAAACAGTTAAATTTTAACACAGTTTTAATTCACTCCCTCGGTGGAAACTCCATTCATTTCACCAAGTGCTGGAATACATTCGTTGCTCTTGCTGGAACATGGGAATAGAGCAGAATTTAACTATCTATATTGCAGTAATCTACATGATTTATAATTCAAATAAAAGTGAGTTACTCATTCCTCACTAAAGATTCAATATCAGATTGCTCTACTGAAGTGCCATACTATTACACAGTCCTATTGGCAAAATATATTGCCTTTTGTTGTGATCTTATGAATAATTAAACCCAGAATGAAGTTATCATAAAATAAACAATATACTGCATTTTATCTTCATCAGGAATTTTTAAAAACCCAGAATAACTCATATTAGGACTCACAGACATTAGCATGGATTTATGATATTTTAATTCTCCATTAGCAAGAACAAATATATACAACTAAATACATGCACAGGACTGAGGATAACAGAGCTCCTATGCTGGGTAGAGATTTTCAGCTCTGTGTGTAACAGACTTTGAAATACTAAAACATTCAAACAGAGCTTTGTTTAGTTGGGGCTTCCATGATATTAGCAGATTTAGAAGCAGATTTGCATCTGTTCATGGAAAACAAAGTCATTTTGTTTGAGAACTCTGTAATCCTGGGGGTTTTTTATATACTGTGTGAATCTTTGATACTTCATAAAGTCATTCCACAACCCACCTGCTAATAGATGATTTGCTATTTATAGATTTCTTCACTAAGGGAAAAAAAAAGGTAATTTATGTCAGGCTGCACTACAAACCAGCAGCAGTCTCCTCACTTGTTTGCAGTTCAGTAACTCACCTCCTGCAATCACCACTCTGCATCACTCTGAGGAGATGAACTACAGAACATTTTGGCCTAATCTCAAAATTTTGTGTATTGTCTTTTAAAGACACTTAGAAGTTAATTCAAATATTTTGAAAACCATTTTTCCCTCAGAGAATTTTAACTCCTTCCTGCCTGTGCTTTGAAGTTGTCTCGGTGCCTGATCCAAGCCTGAGCAGCAGCGGGGTGGCCTCAGACTGACCCAGGGACACATCCAGGTTTTCCACATGACATCCACACAGCTTTTACATGCTAAGAATTTCGGCCTTCAGCTACAAATGCTGCCGTGGGTGGGTGTGTGTATTTTAGAAAGTTTAGTTGAAGCTCAAACTGAGGAAAACACACAGGTAAAGGCTACTGAATTATTTCCTCCCACTGACACAGTGAACCAGAAGTTTGTTAGAGCAGCAAAGGAGACAAAGGGGATTTTCATAAACTTTCCTCCCCTTTTTCCCTCCCCGTGTTCACAAATTATGTTTCGAGAGTGATAAATCATCAGCCAGCTCTAGAAGGTCAAGAAGGGATAGAATATCTCAGTTTCTTGCCAGAGCTTTTTTGACACTGACATTCCCCTGATTTCAGCTTCACCTGAATTTCCACTCAGACCATTTAACATCTTTGGTAACACCTCCAATTTCTTTGCTCCCTCCCCTTCCCACCTCGGGTTTGCAGCTCTGCAGAGCATTTGCACTGACTGAATAACTCCTGTTATGCAAATACCCATTCCTGGAGGCAGCACTCCTGGCTGAGCTGTCAGCACGCTCTATCCATCATTCTGCTCCAAGTGTTTCTTTTGTCTAAGCAGAAAGGCAGACAAACCTTAAGAGATCAGCCCTTCCTCACTGAGCCCGGTCAAACCCTGGCACAGGGTGCCCAGAGCAGCTGTGGCTGCCCCTGGATCCCTGGCAGTGCCCAAGGCCAGGCTGGACATTGGGGCTTGGAGCTGCCTGGGACAGTGGGAGGTGGCAGGGGTGGCACTGGATGGGCTTTAAATCCCTTTCCACACAAACTGTTCTGAGTCTATGATTCCTCACATGATGGGAGCAGCGAGGACTGATCCATCACATCAGCCAACCCACCCGAGCCTCCCACCCACCAGTGGACAATTATTTTCCTTTCTACTAAAATTACTCCAGGAGCCATGACATTAATGAGCCTTAGATAGTAACTTTAACTACAGAGAGAGCCAAGTAAGGCAGACATAGTGCAGGGGCCTGGATAGAATCACTTGACTCCAGGTAGAGGTGAAGTTCAGAACTGGTATTAACCCCAAATACAATTATCCCTAAGCCAGGGAAAGCCAGAGCACAGCATGAGTCACCAGGAGGATCAGCATGTCAGGGGCAGGGCACTGTCAGCCCCAGGCACCCACATCTCTTCACTGCTGGCTTTAATTTCAGCTTTTAATTGCTGGATCAGCACTCACATGTGAGACAGGCAAAGGTCATACCCCCAAAACTGAGCTGAGCTCTTGCTGTTATGATGGAACTTCCTATTCCATTCCTACACTTGAGGAAAAGAGTTTATCTTCTCCAAAACTATAATATTTACACTTGGTGAGGGGGCAGAGGGGATTAAACACCAACAAACAACACAGGATCTCGCAAGGAAATGAGTTTGTGCACTGAGATTGATTTTGCTGTGGAAACCCAGAAATGAGACACTCCATTAGGACCCATCTGCCTCTGCAGGACCTCACTGCTCACCCCCATGGAAGGACAGCCACCACTCTCGAGCTGAAACTTAACTTCAAAAAAAGCAATCTCACAAACTGCCCGAGCCCTGAGCTGGCAGGAATCACCCACCCTGGGGCTGGGTGGGGGCAGCGTCCCAGCCCAGCAGCGCTGGGGGAGGTTCCCCGAGCCCAGGTGAGGGACCAGCTCTGAGCACAGGTAACGCCTCTGCCCCACGGCACCTGGGGCAATTGTGCCCTTCCAGGGAGCAAAGCACACGGGCTGACTCCTGGGCTCCACCAGCACCTCCTCTCTTGCAGGAAAGCTCTGCCTTGGTCCAGCAGGTTCCTCTCACCTGCTGCAGCCACCCTTACCCACCAGGAATGAGGGGAGCAGGAACAGGAATGGGGCAGATGGGGAGCAGGTTCCATCGCTTTCCATGAGCACACACAGGATCAAAGCAGAGCCTAAGTGAGTGCTCATGGCTTGTTTCCCACTCCCTTATAAAACCCAAACAAATGCAGCTTGGAAACTTGTTTATAGATTTACATCAGTCTGTGTTCCCTTCCAAAGGAAGGGGTATCCACACCTGCAGTGCACCCAGCACATACACTGAACAAGAACTGTTTGCTTCACACTGCAGAAAAATAAGTTGTATTTCCTCATCAAATACCTGCCTGAGAACATAAAACCATGTATTATGAAAAATAATGACAAAAACCTCACAGAACAACTTGGTGAAGTTCTTCAAAAACTGAAAAATAACTGTTTCCAGTGTGTCTTTTTTCTGCTCCAACCTCTTCATCATTTAAAGCTCTAATAAATAAATAACAAAGTACTGTAGCTTTACCCCTTAATAGGTTGTCATTTTCTATCTTATCAACAGCCTGAGAGGCTTTATTAAATTCCCTCATTGAATTTCACCATTTAGGTATGCACTGTAACATGTTCTTAACTTGATTTATCTGGGATGGCTGGGAAGACGTTTTAATGAGTAAGGTGAAGAGGAGAAGAACATTTATCTTGGCAGAGACAGGGGAGGGGAGAATGACAACACAGCCCCAAAGCCAGCTGCTTTCACTCCAAACTGAGCTATCACTTACGTCAGCGGGGCTGGTTAAGCTCTCCCCAGGACCCGTTCCCAGATAAATGAGTGAGGGTTACTCTGTGCAGGTTCCTGCAGCTCCTCCGAGCGCCTCAGCGTTCAGGACGTGTCTGACTCTAAATCTCCCTGAAATGAGGGCAGTGCTCGAGTGTTTCCATGAGCAAACCCCCAGTGAGCTCACTGCTCGGGACGGGGCTTTAACCCACATGCACTCCTCAGTCTGAGGCTTCTCTCCTCGGAAAGGATGGAAAATCAGATTGCAGGAGAAATACAGGCTGAGCTGAGCGTTCAGCACACATCTCATGGATTCCATCTAGTTCCTGATCCTTCTTTTCCACCACCCTCTTCCACTGCTGCTGGACAGCCTGCCATGCCACCACCACAGCAGTGTCAGGGAGTTCCATCACACTTGGAGCAACCTGCCTTTGTTTTAAACCTCGTGCAGCAAAGTGTTTTCCTCCATCCTCCAAAGGCACCCGCGTCTCCCTGGGAATCCATCCCAGCCCTCATCCGGGACAGGTTCCTGTTATATCGCCCTCACTCCTCGGGAAGCATCTGCTTTCTATTTCGACCTGAAAACATTCTGTTTCCTACATTATTCTTTCTTCATAAATTCCTTATGCTGGCTTGCTTGGCAAAACATAGAGAGCTGTGTCTGCCCCAAGGCACAATGAAAAACTGGATAACCCAGGCCGAACATTCATTTTACTGTGCACCATACAATGGAGACATACATCAACACAACCTCAGCCAGGCTTGTTTCGCAGATTTTGTTCGAAGTGTGAATGAACAGCAACCTTATATTCCCTCTGGCTTTAGCTCTGGATAATCCTTGTAAGTCAAAACTTGTATTACCTGTGGCAGGGGCCAGATAATTTAGATGATGTTTGGTCTTTAACATTTCCATGACAGCACCCTTTATTAGGTCCAGGTTGAAAGAAGGGGGGGGCAACAACTAAATAAATTCTTTAACCTTTTTCACCAGCTACAAACCCAAGCAATTCCTCTTCCTGCTGTTTCAAAACGTGTCTCATTTTGCTGTATCCTTCTGCCACTGAGTTTGAAGCGGAACAGTTCCTACACAATCATCCTTCCATTAGTCAGAATAATAACTCAGAGCAGGCTGAATGTTTCTTGCCCTTCAGCATAGTCTTGGCTGTATTTTCCCCCTCAACCTTCCTTCCCCAGATATTGCACAGAGTATATTTATGCTGGCTATTAACTTTCAAAAGAGCTCAGGCTTTGGAAAGCCTGGTTCCGATTATCCTTGTAATTCCTGTCTGAAGAACTTTATCTTGGGGAGAGCAAGCTCCTTGCATGCTCTGTTTCGTGGCTAGGTAGGCTCCTCTCTTCAAAGCACTTCCACCAGCCCTGTTTAATTTTAAAGTTAAAATTCAGAGGAATAGTGTTTATGGGGGAATGCAGTCAGGGCTGGCCTGGAAGAGCTCTTGGGAAAATGAGGCAGGATCACTGAAGGTGCTGCAACTCAAACACTGGGGAAGCCAAGCACTTCCAGTACATTCTTAACCACTCACAAATTGAGCTGAGGTTGTAACGGTAACTAAATTACAAAACCAATATTCCTTCTTAAAAAATATAAAGGCAAACAAACATAAGGAAGCAAATAGATGGGTGTGTAAGGCCTTCAAGATCCAGCACTGGGGAGCACTGACAAGCAAACCAGATCCCTCCCCCCGTATGGAATGCATCTTTCCTAATCGGGAAGAGGGTCAGCTTTGAACTTGCTGCTTCTCCCGGTCAACAAACGCTCTTGGGTAACTCTCGGCTGTTTCCCAACCCCTGCAAGACAGCAGCTTTCACACGGAGCAAGGGCCACACAGTGGGGAGAGGCGAGGGACTGTTCCCCTCTACACAGAGTTGGAAATTCAGGTCACAGTCTGACTTCTTTGCCACTCTCTGTAAATCTGCAACGAGAAAGGGGAGGGGTGCAGGGAAGGTGGGGTATGTATGATGATAACAGCGCATCAGCACACACCTCTGCAGTGCCTGCAACCCAAAATGAAAGCCTGAAACCCTTCTCACATCAGATAGGCAAGTCCTTATAAAAATTTGAATTAAAATCTCATCATTTCCGACACATTAATGTTCTGCAAGGCCACTGACCCAAGCAGCACAAGCTGCAGGTATCCAAGATGCATTTTGGTTTGAAGGATTTTCCAGTGCTTCCCACAGAGGAGATAAAGCTTTCTGAGGTCTAACTGTCCCTGTGGCCCTGATGCTCAGCACAAGGTCATGGGAGAAGGTTTTCTGTAGCAGCAGCACAGCTAAGGGTTGAGGTTGCCATGCCAGGGGCAGCTCCAAAGCTGCTGGGACAAGAGCTCTGAGCTGTGCTCCCTTCAGCAAGGGTTAGGACCACCAACAGAGTGTGTTGGCAAGGCTGCTTTTAGGGAGGAGTTGTTTGTTTATAAATTCAAGTAAAATGCGCTGCAACCACATTATCATGAAAGATTGGCTATCTGGCAAGAGCCAGTATAAACCCTCTTGGGACCACAAGCTTTCTAGGCAATTTGTTACAAAAGCTTTCATAAAAAATATGAATATTCCGTTTTCAATAACAGAAAGGTCCCTCCACATGTTCCAGGCTAGGACCTCTCCCTTTAATCTTCCTGTCTGAGGCAGATGGCAGGGGCAGAGGCTGGGCTGCCACACGGCCGTGGCCAGGGGCCACAGGCACGGCCCCACAGGGACAAAAGCAGCAGCTGCTGGGACAGGCAGGAGTGACTGCAGCAGCCTTACAGCACTAACCAGTGTCATCTGTGTCCAGCTGCAGTCCTGCAGCTCTTACCCTTGAAGGTTTCTCTGTTTCCCTACTGCTTTTCCTCTCCAGAGTCCCTCAGCCTTCTCCCCTTCCTACCTGCACACATTACTCCTGTTTTTCTTGACCCTTTTTCCACATCTCCCCCCAAATGCTATCTCTTTTCCTGCATCTCTTCAGAAAATCACTGACAAAAAAATCCAAACCAATCCATTTCCCTCCAAGCCAGGACACAGAACAACCATCCAGCAAGGCCACCACGACTGATGCTACATTTCTCACCCAGGCTGCCTTCCTCAGCCCCAAACCTCTGTGCACATCCCCTCGCTGACTCGGCAGAGGTCCTGGTTTCAGCCAGGACCCACGCTCAGGGTGTTCTGCACTCTCCCAAGTGCCACTGACCCTGAGCTCGTGTTCCACAGGTGCTGGGGAAGAGCAGATCCAGTGTTCTGCTGGAGAGCAGATCCACCACCCTGCTGGAGAGCAGATCCACCACCCTGCTGGAGAGCAGATCCACCACCCTGCTGGAGAGCAGATCCATCACCCTGCTGGAGAGCAGATCCACCACCCTGCTGGAGAGCAGATCCAGTATCCTGCTGGAGAGCAGATCCATCACCCTGCTGGAGAGCAGACCCATCACCCTGCTGGCAGCACCAGCACGGGCCATGTCTGTGCTGCACCTCCCCGTGCACAGCTCCTGTGTGCAGCCACCCGCAGCCAAGGGATGCAATCAAAGGAACGTGACACTGGCACTGAACCCATACAACTGGAGTGGATCTCGTTCCTGTGCAGCAGCTCACTGACTTCTCAATGACCTCTAATTCCCAGTGTTGGCACACTCTCTCTTAGTAGTGGTAATCTTCACTTACCAGAGCTGGTGCAATACAAATTCCCCCTTCCAATCCTTCTTCCCCCATGTAAGAGAACATTGATTTTTCCCGTTTTACAGAATCATGGAATCACTTCGGTTGGAAGAGACCTTAAAGATCATCAAGTCCAACCACTACCCTAAAAACCACACTCATTTTCTCCTTGTAACTGGCAGGATTTGAGGAATCCGGGCTGCAGGGATGATGGCAAAAGACAAAAATGCGGTGGAGCTGATGTCCCCTGGGCTCTGAGAGCAGCAGGGAGGGCCAGACTCCTGCAGCCAGCCAGGCCAAACATCCCGGTGGAGCTCCTGCTCCACATCACTGCCTCGGCGCCGGCTGCCAGCCCTCGTGCCAAATGCCTGGCTGTGCCAAATGCCTGGCTGTGCCAAAAGCCTGGCTGTGCCAAAAGCCTGCCCGGTGCCAAAAGCCTGGCTTTGCCAAAAGCCTGGCTGTGCCAAAAGCCTGCCCGTGCCAAGCCCCAGGGCTGCCAAGCCCCAGGGAGGGGAGGCTGCAGGGCTGGCAGGGCACAGAGTGCCAGCACATTCCCTGCAGCTGCACGGCCGGACACACCCAGGGCCTGGGATGACCCTCGAGCATGGAACGGTTCCTGCAGGCCAGGACCCCCAGCGCTGCTCCCGGAGCACAGCCCGGCCCCAGCCAGGGCTCCAGAGCAGCCCCCACTCCTCCTGCGGCTGGGAGGGAGCCAGATCTGCCTCTCCAGGCTGGCGGTGTCCTCCTGCAGCCATCCCAGCTGAGGAGGAGCTCGAGCAGACCGCGTGCATCGTCTGCCTGATTTACCAGAGTGTCTCAGCATCCCCACCTCCCCGAGAGCCGGCTCAGCCAGCTCCAGCTCACAGCGAGGAGCACTCTTAGGTAGGATTTATCTCCACACAGCTACAAGTTTATTTCAGCAGAGCAGGAAAAAACCAAAGAAGGAGGCCAGCCACGTGGCCTGTTTGCCATGTGTCCTGATCCACTTTCTACAGCTTCATCTGACGGTGTGAAAAATGAAAACTTACCTTGTCTCATAGCACATGGCTTTTGAATGACATTCCCAAGGAATCCATGTGTAAATAAATTATAATTGGAGTAAATCGGAGGACACGGGTCAAAAAAAAAGCAACACCCTGGCAAGAAGCCAACAAAAAGTAAGAACTACACGTACGACTACATTTATTTCTGACTGCCTTAAAAAATGGATATTCACCAAAAATCCGTGACACTTTACATACTATTCTGTGTTTCTGTAAAAATATCTGAGAATTTGCACTGCCAAACATGCCGTGTTTGTAAAATAGACAGGAAGCTGCAATTACTTGCCCATTTCTATCTCCTTAACCCAATATTCATTTTCTTTTCCTATTTTCCATAGGACTTCACAAGCTGCAAATGACAGAAGTGAGTTTTTACCTGTAGGGATTGACGCTGTTTACCATAACCCAGGGCCCAGAGGTAAATCATTTTGTGTCCATTAATTGTTTGTAGGAAGAGCAGCCTTAAACCCGCAAGGACAGCTGAATGAGGGGTGCCGAGCACACCTCCCACCACCCCAATCTCTGCTCCATGAGCCTCATGGCAGC
The DNA here is from genome assembly GCA_013397115.1 of Edolisoma coerulescens. NCBI lineage: Eukaryota > Metazoa > Chordata > Aves > Passeriformes > Campephagidae > Edolisoma > Edolisoma coerulescens. The sequence goes on along the minus strand of VWZW01007191.1, from coordinate 78,520 downwards.
TTTCAGCCCTGTGTGAGGAAATGCTGGTGGCTTTCCCAGACTGGAAGAAGAGAGAATTAGCTTCTCCTTTTCTTTCCTGGCTGAAGAGCCTGGGTGAAGGACCTTTCCTTTGAGCATGCTGAAGTGCAGGCAATTCACACAGCCCTGTGCTGGCCTCCCTGCTACTCCCTGCTCCCTCAACCCACATGGCAGCTACAGGCTTTGCAGCCTATTTTAAATTTCTAATTAGAAAAAGCAAAAAAAACCCCCAAAACCTAAATGGGGACCCCACTAGATCAGCACACAGATTCTCCTCTGCTCCTCTAGCTTTTTCCCTTCCACACCTCATGTGAAAGAGAAATGCCCCCAGAGCTGCACGTCTCTACAACAACCTCCAGTTTCAGACATTGTTTTCAGTTCGGAGCCTGGAGGAGGAAAACCAGCTCTGCCTGGCTTTGAAATCCCATCCCACAGAGCAGCTTCCAGGCTCTGGCAAAAGGAAGCACAGAATCACATTAAGATTGGAAAAGCCCAGCCATCAACCCAGCACCACCCTGCTCACCACTAATCAGGTCCCCGAGTGCCACATCCACATCCACACGTGTTTTGGAACACGCTCGGGGACGGTGACTCCACCACTGCCCTGGGCAGCCTGTTCCCATGCCTGACAGCTCCCTCCATGAAGAAATTTTTCCTGATATCAAACCTAAAGCTCCCCTGGTGCAACGTGAGGCTGTTTCCTCTGGAATGGAGGTGATCCTCTCTGACCTGCTGTGGAACCTGTAATGCCCAGCACTGAGGGGCTGGGAGCCCAGCTGCTGAATTCACCTCTTGCAATCCTGCTCAGTTCCCTTCCTTCTTTTCAGAGAACTTCAGCTGCACACGTGCAGTGCTCCAGCAGCACTAAGTTAAATCCCAGCTAGTTCATTAGTTAATGAAACCCCTTTTATTTCCCACACAGAAACACCACATTGCTCATCCTCTGTTTCAGTCACATAAAAACACCTCTGTTTGCCTTGGCCCTTCCAAAGCCAGGTATTAGAGTGTCACAAGGCATCCCCTGCTCTCCCCACAGCAGTGGGATTTTGTACCAAACCCCTCTCAGCTCGTCAGAACCCCGGGCAGAGTCACCCATGCACACCAGAGGAGCCAACCCTGCCTGAACCCCTCTTTACCTCAGCACAGAGGTGGTGCAGCCACAAAACTTCCACATCCCTTAGAAAAGCACCATATTTGCCCATTTCATATTTCTCTCAACGCACCTTCAGGGGGTGTTTTGTTTCACAACACGGGGACATGGCCCTGGTGACACTGCAGGACCAAGAGAGTCCTACAGCACTGGAGCTCTGCTGGGAAGAGGCTTCCTTGGACCCAGATCTGCTGCTCAGGTCACAGGTCCAAGACCGGTGATGCCAAAGTAAAAAGCCATTACAGCAAATATCATTCCTTCAAAAATAAAGATATTCTTCAAATTTCTTACACAACTCTTCCTGCAAATGGCAAAAACCCCTACAAAAATAACATATCACTGAATCCCAGAAAGGGTTAGGTTGGAAGGGACATAAAGCTCATCCCATTCCAACCCCCTGCCACAGGCAGGGACACCTCCCACTATCCCAGGCTGCTCCAAGCCACATCCAGCCTGGCCTTGGGCACTGCCAGGGATCCAGGGGCAGCCACAGCTGCTCTGGGCACCCTGTGCCAGGGCCTCCCCACCCTCACAGCCAAGAATTTCTCCCTAACATCAAATCTAAACCTGCTCTCTTTTAGTTTAAAACCATTCCTCCTTGTCCTATCACGATCTACCCAAGTAAAAAGTCACTATTCATAGAACTGAAAATCATGTAGGGGCTGCATAAATTCCATCAAGCACCAAATACACAGTAAAAGAAACAGATCTGAAGAGAAAGGTTCTTATCCTTCTTTTAGCTGGGGTATTTAAACTCAAGCTCCATTAAAACCAAAGGAAACTACCACAGCAGGCTGATACCTATGCAAGAGATAACAACTTGCATTTGTAAAAACAAAGCCCTGAAGTGACAACCCACAGTTTTACAGTGACAGAGAAACCTGCTTATCTGCTCATTAAAAGACAATTCAGAAATAAATTCCTCACTCTGATGAACCAAATTACTAGCAAACAGAGAGCTATTAAATGCTACTAAATAAATCTCTGCAAGCCTCAGACTCTTATTTTCTTGATTGCATATGTAATAAATACCAAGAGCCCGAGGTAATACAATATGCAAGAGGACTGAATCATTTTTTGGCCGTAGGAAAGGAGATAATTTTAAAATGTTATGTAATCCTAACAGACTGACAGCTGAGGTAACCACCTCATGACAGTCTATCTAAAGAACTATATGAAGCATGGCACTGTCCCAAACCTCCCCTCTCTGTCATCATTCATTCAGTGAAAACTCTCATCCGTGTGCAACTTTTAATACTAGAAACTGTTTTCAGTATGGAAAGGAAAACTTTACCCAAATATGACCTAAGCAGCTTAAGTAAGTGCCAGAAATACGAAGTGGAGAAGTCAATTAAAAGTAAAGAGGATCTGCCGTGAGCCCCAGGTACATCTCGTGGTACAGGTGACAGGAGGGCAGCTCCAGGCAGGGCCAGTTCCGTGGGCACAACCTGAGTCATGAAAGCCCCACACAAGCACAACCAATTATGCATTCACTGCAGTGCACCCCTTGTTAAACACCAGGTTCCATTTTGCTCACAGGAGGGTGAGGTTGGCTGCAAAAAGGAAAATAAAGGTTCCCTGCATGGCTCAACGTTACCCAGGAGCTGAAGAATGAACCTCCAGCCCAAACCTCACCCGAGCAGCACACAGAGGGAACACTGAGAAAAGGAAAGGCTCATCTGTGCAAGAGGTCTTTGCTTCCTCGGCCTCCTGGCAGACAATTTTAGTGTTTCTTCAGGATCAACAATTTACTGTAGCCCTAAACAAGTAGAGGGAAGTCTTAAAAGTCTGTTTATGCCCAGGTGGTTCAAATGGGAGCTGCACCCTGGTAACACCTGCAGCCTCCTCTCCTTGAGCCCAAACGGCAAAGAGAGTCAGGAAAGGTTCTGTTGTACCCCCAGGGCTGGCAAACATCTCCCCCCCGGCAACACAAATGTCAGCCAGCCCTGCCCACAGCTCTGCCCCAGCTCTGAGGGCTCCGAATTCACACGTGGAACATTCTGCATGGACCTTATGGCACCCCAGAGCACTGCAGCCCTCCAAGCTCCATCTCCAGCAAGGATTTCTTTGAATCCTGTGGTTTTGTTGTCTTCGTTCATCACCCACCCATCAGCCTTCTTAAAACTTTCCCTATAAACCTCAGCAGCAGCAGCTCAGGCCTTGTTACAAAGGTGACATCTGAGAGGCACAGTCTCCATTTAGACCTTGCACCCCATCACTTTTAACCCCTTGAAGTTTAATTAAAGCTGTAGGAGGCACACATCACATTGGGAATGTTTTATACAGGCAACCACTCAGTGAAAACCTGAAGGGAAGCAAGACTTGTTCCCATCACATATACACATAAGGACAGACACATTTCTGCAATCTGGGCTTCTCCGTTCCAGATTCAAGACTTGAGACAGCCTGAAAATATGAGATGTGAATTTTTAACCAAAAGCTTTTTAAAAACTCGAGTTAAATTTAAAAGTGCAGCCAGGAGCGCACCAGGCATTTTCAGGCTGGAAGGAGGCTGAAGTCCTCTGCAGGCAAACATTTCCACAGCTCAACAGCCATGGGAGGAGATGCTGATACACAGGAGCTGAGTCAGATGGGGAATACACAGCCTGAGAGCATCTGCAAAGCAGAATGGGTGAGAGCTCTGCTGCGGTGAGTCACCAGAGGGACGCAGGAAATGAGGATTACTCAAAACAGGAACATTATCAGAGCAACATTATGTTTTATAATGGGAAATTAATGTTTTATTCAAGTGATACTTGCTAGATACAATTCCTCGTATCCAAGCGAGTCTAGAACTCCAGCTCCACCTTGGATCTGATTTTCTGCTCAGTCCTGAACTCCCCCAGTTGCACAAACCTCTTGATTGGGCCTTTTCACAGGCTGGGAAGCTGAATGGCATGAATAGGATTTATCATATATAATGGGATGTAGACGCGGATGAACAGGGTTTGGGGTTTTCTAATAGATAAAAGCTCTTTGGGAACAAACATTTATCCCAGTATATGGCATAAGAGATAAACAAGCACTATAAAATCTTCCATTAGAATTTGAGAAGGACTGAACCTCAAAGGATACCCAGCTCCAGCTTCATCCAGAAATGTAAACAGTTTAAGGGGGCTGGTTGTTGTCCGCAGCCTGCAAGTAATTAAGCACTAATTCTCTACCACCTACAGAGCAAGGAATTGGAGGGGAAATATGGCCCATTGCTTCAGTCAGAGTCCTGCATCTCCATCGTCCTCACCGGAGCACTGCAGAGCTGCCCTCCCCTCCCCAGAGCCGGCAGATGACAGCAGAGATCTCCTGAGGCAGAAGGACAGACTGTTATCTCCAAGTGAGGCATTTCCAGAGCCAGCTGCAATTGTCCCAAACATCCAACGCCACCCACAAAGCGAGAGGAGAGGGAGAAACATTCCCAATTCCCTCCGGCGGGGCTCTCATCTGTGATAACCAGCTCCTTGAAAAGACCTTCATTCATTTCACCACAACATTTTCCACGTTATTTGCAGAGTTTTTTTCACTGGAAGAAGATGAAAGGCTTAGTTGCCTTATCTGTAATTAGCCACGCATTTGCTACACATTCCTGGGACAAATAAACCAAATTTACCTTAATAGGGTGCTTTTATCCATCTGAACTACTTTAAATTTGCTGCTGTTTTGTTGCACAGTAACATTTCACAAACAAAAACCAAACGCGGTGCCAGGAAAGCAGCATTCCATGGCATTTTTTTTCCCAGCTCTACAGACCTCCTGGGGCAAAAAAAAAAGAAAAAAAAAAAAAAAAAGGAGGAAAGCGTTTGAAGCATGAAGGATTTTTCCCTTCCCAGTCTCCAGGCCCAAGCAAAGCCCTGCTGGAGCTGCCTGGTGACACCGAGCACATCCCCACATCCCCATCCTGGGCTGGATCCCTGCGGCACCGCGGCCTCGGGGGGCTCCTCCAGCCCGCTCCAAGGCTGGCTTGGGTGGACACACTCCCAGCTTGGGCCAGACTATTTTCAGCTTAGACAAGTATCTATGGCAACTGTGGGGCTATTTTAAACCATTCCTATTTAGCCACCTCCAGGCTGGAAGTTAAATAGACAAGAACACCAAGGCCGCCCCATCACGCGCTGCTCTGACAGCTCACGGCGCGTGGCAGAGCAGGATGGCCTTTAATTTGCTCTCTCCCTACAGGGTGGGTGGGTTTTGTTTGGTTTTAAACACTTGAGATTTGGGTTTTCTCTTTGAGGAAAACTGCGAGCCTCCTATTTTTCTAAAAAACCATCTTTTAAACGAAAGGTGATGGCTTTGGGCAGCCACATGACTCCAGGGAATGGAACCGTACTAATGACCTCAAATATCGGATTATTTGAAACGTTGTAGAATTTGGCACTCCTTTAATTCTGTAGGTGATGTCCAAGGCATACATTTCCACGCTGGAAAGAGTTTTTTCATCTTCTTTACAAGCACAACACTTGACAAGCAACTTTAACCTCACACTAGGATTAACACTCTTCCTTGTTCCGAACATGACTTGCTACAAAAGGCAGAAATTCATCAAATTAATCGATTTGCATAACTGGCAGTTATGGAAGAAGCAGCCAGGCGAGGGTTGCAGCTAAACAGGAAGCCAGCTGCAGTCTGTGCACACATCTTTGTTATCAAGCTACAGCCACAAATGCACTGGCTGTGCTGTGTTTGCTTTGCAAACCAGGCCCCACTTTGCATCACTTTGAGGATTTTCGGAGCCCTGGGGCTCAGCTCAGCTCCCCGAGCAAAGGCTCCCTGTCTCACCGGGGACACCTCCCCTGGCTGGACCTCCCGTGTCCGAAGCCCCGGGGCTCTGCAGCACCACACTGTTCAGGAACATGCAGCAATGTCCATCTGTCTGCGTGCCAGGCGTTGACACGGAGGCAGCAGCACTCCCACACACCTGCGGAGCCACTCTGCCCCTTCCCAACTCCTGCTTGCAAAGCTTTTATTTTCAATCACATAAATTGTGGCAACAGCTGTCACTGCCACAGAGCTGAACTCTCCCCTGCCTGACAGACTAACTCAGGGAATTTAGGAGCTATTCTAGCATCTGATGAAGGTGGTTTTTTTAGTCCTCACAAGTAGTTAAAAGTTGCTCAGCAGTTTGAAAGTTAACAACCAAGTCTTACTACCAGGGAATAAGAAAAGAGGGCAAGCAAGATAAAGGTGTTTTCCAGCCTCAGCACGCAGCTGGAAGTTCCTTTGCACCTTTTTTAAGGCACTGGATACCCAACATTGTGCCCATCGGTGCAGGCTGTATTTACACATTCATCCTGCATGCCGTGGGCAGTGTCTGTACCGAACACCAGCTTCAAACCCTGCACTAGAGCTCAGCCTGCTCATCCACACACGAGGGTGAAGCTTTCTCCTGACCCTCCACCAGCTGAACACACGGCCAGGCCCCTGAGCTGGGCTGCAGAGCCCACTGGAGCACCCTCTGCTAATTACTCAAGGTACTGAATGAATAAAGGTTAAGCTTTGCCTTCTCAGCCCCATGAGAGGCAGGGCCAAGCAAACCTGCACTGTACCACAGAACTGAGGGAGCAGCAGAGAGGGGACAGGTTACGAAAGCAGATAATTTGCTTTTCATCCTCGGGAGAATGCACAGGTGAGGCAGCACGTACCCACACAGTGAGAGTGCCGTGGGCTACTGCACCAGAGCCATCGCTCCTCAGCACCCACTGCGGAGCTGCCTTCTCCTTGCCCTGCACCAACACTTGTTCCCTCTTACTTGTCACGAGCTTGCCAGCTTTCAGGTTCTGAATCTGGAGCGGATTCAAGCAGCAAAAGGAAAATCTCAGCAAGGTGGCAGCAAACAGCCAGTCAAAACAAACGAGAGGGGGTCAGAAAACCTTCCTAGTTCATCTTTGGGAACAGAATCAATCACCACGTCAGCAGCCTGGTCCCCTGGCCCTCCAGGAAATGGACTCTTTCCTGAACCTTGCAGGGGAGAGAGAGAGAGAAAGCTTGGACTTGATGATCTTTGAGGTCTTTTCTAACCTTACTGATTCTTTGATTCTGTGAGATATCTCTCTCTATATATATATATGTGTGTTTCTTGCCATTAAAAAATATAAAATAGGAAACTGATGTGAAGACTTCTTCACTACTACCAGGACTACACCAAACTAAGCTAAGACTTGCTCCAAGACAAGCAGCATTCTGACCTAGTATGAATGCAGCACACAAGGACAATCCTCATGCTAAATACTTAGAAAAATGTGCACTGACTCTGGGTTTAAAACTGACCATATGGTACAAAACTGACCATAGTCCAGACACTTCTGTTTGAGTGCATGATGAACTTTCTGTGGGAGTCTGAAGCTGCCTGTCCCACACTTGAAACAGAGCAGTGAGAATCTCAGCTCTGTGATACTGGCAAGGGTGGGGGAAACGTATTAATCCATCAACACCAGCTCTTCTTTCCAAAAGGAATGTGTTTGGTGATGCTGGATGAGCAGGCATCAAGTCCCTTCCTGCCTGTCATGGGAAGAGGAGCTCATTTGTGACCCTCAGCACCGTGTCGTGCCAGGGGCTCAGTGCTATCAGCTGCACGGCCATAAACTCCCATTACCCCGACATTCAGCTTGGGGAATTTACAAACAAAAGAGACAAATGGCTACAATAATGTATTTATATAATGATCATATGGTTTATGAGGTATTCGTTTACTATAGATTAACTGTAAGTTCTGGGAGAGTCTGACCAAAAAATGTAACAAACAAGGAAGTGCTTTGTTACTGCAAAGGAAGCCTTGTAAAGCGAGAGCAACTGCTGTGTGTCCATGTGAGATGTAAGGAGTTCTTTCTTAAAGACAGCATTTCATTTTTAGAATTTCTAATGCTTAACAGTTGCCCTTCACCATTTTAAAGTAACATCAGAGGAGCGATACAGCTAAAATGAGTGTGTACCTTACTGAAACTAATGGGGTTAACATGGCATTGACAAGACAGGGTCTGACCTTCAAAGTCTTTTCTCAAGGAACATTATTGACTCCATTTAAAGGCTGAATAACAGCAAGCACTCCCTCTGAAATAGCAGGGTCAGATTTCAAAGCTGTGTAAATCTGTTCACCATACCAAGAGGAGACTTCGATATTACCTAATAAAGGTCAGACCAAGAGGTTTAAGGGGTGCAAACAGCAGTGCTGATGATGCACTGGCTCTCTGCATGGTCCAGGGTGAGAATGGGGACTTGGGACTGGAGGCTGAAGGAGGCTCAGTCTCAGCCCTGCAGTGCTAAACTCGTTCATCCTCCCTGCAGGAGTGTCCCAAGGCTCAGCCTGGACTGGCCTCTCTGCTACATGCCACGATTTTTCCGCATGCCAAATTATTCACGCCGAGAAGCAAACGTAACTGGCTGACTCCAGAAGCTCCTGTTCATTTGAACTGGCTGGTTACATTGCTCAAGAACAAGAAAACCAGCAGTATAATTCTTTTTTTCCTCTAAATTGGTTAGCTTCACCTGGTGCCAAGGCAGTGAGAGTCCCTGCCTGGCCCACAGTGGGTTCTTGGCCACCCCACAGCACAAACCTGCTCCTCCTGTCCCTCGGGGCCGAGGGCGAAGGAGACAGAGCACAGACACTACCAGGACAACTCTCCCAGGGCCACAGGCTGAGCAAGGCCAAAGGCTGTACTTCTTCAAGAACACATGCAAAGCACATTCATCAATGTAAGGCATCATCCAAAACTTCTGACACCACAGCACGAGATTTTGGAAAGTCTCCATATTTATCTTCCACCAGTAAAACCACCATAGTCAATCCAAACTGACTGAAATTCAACATTTATGGAACTTTCTAATGTAAAGCCAGCCATCACCGATGGTCACTGCACTTTTCTTTTGACTTCAATGCCATGAGTTCAGACAACGCTTATCAACTTTGATTCAGAACCAGAAAAAGTACAAATTCTATCATTATTACATGAGACATTACTTAAGTGTGTGTTATCTTCAATGAAAACAGTTCCTCAGAGTGAATCTCTTACAAAATCATTTGGCTAGAACACTGCAGGTTTCAATCTGGAAATGAAAACTACCAGTAATTCCACGCAAGGCAATTCCAACACCAGGAAAATTAATGAACATTGCAGAGGAAGGGTTCTTGCATAAGAGGGAGAACTGTATTAATCTTCAGCTGCTTATAGGCCATAAACAAGATGTTTTATAGACGTAGCTGCAGAATTACAGTCGGCTGTAGTGGAGCTTTAAAGCCATCAGCTGGAAGCTTGATAGCCAAGCCCTGACAGCACTTGGCAGAGCTGTGGGGTGGGTGTTTGGTTTCCGTGCCACCAGGCACACACTGCATTGCCTTCACACTCTTATCCGAAATTCTTCCTCCTAGTGATTCCTCACAACCATTATTAAAAATAAAAGAAAGAGAAAAAGACTCCTTAAACACCGTTAAGCTCGCTCAGAGCTTCTCACTCTGCTTATTCAACACAAAAGAACTCTTTTACCTGATGGCAAGAGCCATAAGAAACGACCATTATTTAAGCTCCATTTTCATCACAAAGATACATTTTCATATATTTTCATTTCATAGCCATGAAGTTCACGTTGGGAATGACAGACTGGACAGGTTTGGACATGAGTCCTCTGCTCTCCCCGCTCAGCCGGCCGGGGCACAGGGCGTGCTTTGCTGTTCAGTGTGTGCTTTCCAGGGAATTCTGCTCCCCACCAGAGCAAGGTCTGTGTGTCTGCAATGTCTTTTCCACGTGCCATCGGCACGCAGGAGGTTTGCTATGGAGTATAACAAATTCTGTGCTACAAACCACTGACAAAACAGAATTGGTTCCTAAGTCCCTGCAGGATGCCTCCATCAGAACACGAATACAAGAAGCACTTCAGAAGATTCACTTCATACAAAATGAACAACTCTCTACTATTAACCAATTTAACTTGTGCTCAGAAAATGGTTCCACTAAGTAGCACATACAGTGATCTTTGAAGACTCTGACTGAAATGGACATAAAGTAGTGAGAGGTGAGAGAGAAGGAAACTGAGGTACAGCCAGATGTTCCTGTTGCAAGAGCTCATTCATCTTCTTCTCAATTCTTTCCCTGCCTATGAGCCAGCTCCAGTCAGACTCCAGCTCCCCTGCTCCAAACACAGCTGATGCTGCTGCTCACAGAGAATGCAAGGAGGAGGTGAGGGCTGTTCCAGATCAGTGCCAGACTGGAGCCCTCACATGGTGCTGTGGGGATTGTTACACAAAAACCATCTCAGTGCCATTCCAAGAGCAGAATATATTGCATAAAATCGGCTGAAAAATTTCTGGACCATGTAAGACATCCATGGAAAATTCCATTTTTCCCATCTGGCACTCTGTCCCTTTTCAACAGTGCTCACTGATGATCCTGCACTGAGCTCACACTTGCTTTTCCAGCAGATTTGGATTTTGGTGACTTGTTGATTTCCCTTACACCACTGGAGGCACGTCTCCCTGCATTTCTATCCTGAAGCTCTCCCAGAGGAGTTCCTGTACTGGTCCCCAGTGTCTGGTGCCCAAACCAGGCTGCAGGGTCCCCACACTGGGCCACCAAGACCCCCAAAACCCCCTCCAACCTGCAGCCATCAGCACCCCAGAGCCCTGACTCACCTGAAAGGGAACTTCTCCTGACCTGCAAGGCCACCCACACAGGTTGGCTCTTCAAGGGCCCTGGGAAGGGCAGGAGGACACACAGCAAACGAGGAGAGGGAAACTCTGCACTGAGGTCCAGTAGCAGCCAAACAAACAAAAAACCAAAGCCAGAACAAAGCAGGGAAGGTAAAGGTGCAGCACAGATGGCAACACAGGAGAGAAGATGCACATTTTTCTTCTAGAAGTAACATTTCTACATAGTGACCTCGTACAAAATAAAGCTCATCCCGAGCCTTCAGCTTCCTTACCCCTGAGCCATCCTCAGGTGCCCAACTCAAATACCCTTGGTGGAAGGGTGTTCAGACTAACACTCACCTGCTCCTTGGGCAGTACAGGTCACTGCAGCTGCAGGAAATCACTTGCCCTGTGCATGGCAGCAGTAAGGCTGCGAGATCTCATTTGATGATTTTCATTATTTTCAAGATGTGTAGTTTACACACAGGAACAGCTCACAAGAGCATCAACTTTTACAACACCTTTTAAAAGTTACTGATGCAAATCCTCCCCTTCCAGGCAACTGTTTATACTGTTAAACCATTTTAAACCCAGAGCTGTTGAAGCCATAAACATTTATTTTAGTACTTGGTAATTCAGAACTATGGTCAGACAACTCTGAATGCAATCAGCCTCCCTGTGGTTCACAACAGCCCCAAAAAAGCAGCGAGACAACAAGGGGGAAGGAGTTACTGCTCTGGGGGGTTGTGTGAATGGCTCCATCTTTGGTGTGGGAAGGGCTGGAGAAGCTGCAGCCAGGCTGGAGGGAGGCAGGCAGGGCNTCACCATCAGCCACCCCATCACCATCAGAGCATCCCATCACCATCAGAGCATCCCCTCACCATCAGCCACCCCATCACCATCGGAGCAGCCCAGGATGGAGGGAAAGCAGCACTCCCAGCAGGCAGTGACCAGCTGCAGGCAGTGACTCCGGAGTGCTGCTGCCTACGAACCTGCAGGGTGCTTTGTGGGTCCCAGACATCCACAGGCAGTGGTGGGGCAAGGCAGGTGCCTCCAGGGGGGCTCTGCAGCTCCCTGGCACAGGCAGGGAAGGGGAAATGTGCACAGGGGGTTTGCTGGCCCTAAATACAGCACAAATATTCCTTTCTCCTACCCTCTGTCAGCCTTTGGCTGAGCGTAAACACCCCCGGTGCTTTGGGACGGCGATTTAGGACTTTCTGGTGGCTTTGGAAGGGATTTGGTCATCTCAGGCACAGCACAGACAGACTGGGAGCAGTCAAGAAAACATAAAACCTGCTCACACATAAGGGGATCTTTATAAAGTTCCAATTACTGCTGGCTTGTTACCTAAGAATCCCTGAGAGGTAAGACATACTGCTCGCTGTGGGGCCCGGGGTAATGAAATTACAAATCCTTTCATGAGTAAGCATATGCTAGAAAGCTACGTTTATTTGGCCTACATATTTGAAACTGTTCAAAAGGTTATTGTCTCACAAAATCTGGATCAGGAATTACTACTTATCCTTTCTCTAACAAGGAGCTATATTCAGAGTAAGTTTTAATTCCTTGGTGATCGATTAGAACAACAGACACATTGCTGCAGAGAAGTCTCATTTAAATTCTCTTTTCTGAAGGAGTATCAATCACGCACACACACAAAAAAATACTCTCAGATACTTACTATAAATAACCAGCAAATGGAGTCCCCTTGAGAAACCTGGTGAGCCCAACAGCCTCGTCTGCTCGAGTGGGTAATTAATTTGTACAAGAAAACTCCCATCTTATTTTCATACTTTGTCTGCAGCATGTTTGAATTTCAGAATTAAGATTCAATGCTCTTGTTGCTAACCATGGATGGAACTGGTTTTGCATAAATAATGATTTTTACCTCTACAGAACAGGCACGTGAGATGAGTTTTCAAAGGTATTTTGATGCCATCCTAGGTTAGGTGCCCAACTCCAGCTGTATTATGGCAACAATTTGAGGTTTAAACTATCTTAGTAGTTTTAGGGGTTTGAAAAGGAAAGAACTTAAGACCTGGCTCTTAAAAGTCTGCAGGTATCTGACTGTGACAGCCTACACCACTTTTAGCAAAGCATGGCACCCAATCTTGGCATTCTGCATGCCAGGCTTGTGCCTGCCCCACTGCACAGATCTCTGCAGCTTTAAGGGCCATCTCAACTATAGTCCCTAACTAAAGACCATGATCTCCTAGTTGAATACACAGCTATGGCTTAAAATACTCTACGATAAGGACCAAAACAGCCCCATAAAGCCTGACACAAGGACTGGCAGCCGGGAGCTCGTGACCTGTGGTTAGTACCTCGGTTTTAGAAGGAAGATGCACATGAGGAATGGAGGGGCTGTGGTGGGGAGGGTTTGGGCTCTACAGGGGAATTCTTGCAAAGAACAACATTCCCAGTCAGAGCCTGCAGCTCTGAGAGGCGCCCTGAAGCCCAGCCAGCTGGAAAAGCAACAGCAGGACCTGACCCAGAGCAGCTCCCAAAGCACAGCCAGGCAGGCAGCAGCCACGCAGCAACATGTCCAGAGACATCTCCCAGACACAAGCCCCGGAGCACCAGCCCTGACCCCAAAAGCACGCTCCTGGACAGGCCTAGACACTGGGAATGAGCTGCTGCCTGGACTGGGGGGCTCCATCAGCCCCCAATCCCTGCTCCAGGTCCTCACTGGGACTGCCCCAAGCACTTCATACAGACCCACTGCTGCATCCACTGAGAGCAAGAGCTCAGGAAGCAGAGAGCCAGGTCACATCTGGCCAGCTGTGCCTGGATATTGGATACTTGGGCCACTGTTTATTTCAGAGCCTGCAGACATCTACTCTGAGTGCACTCCTCTGTGTCACCTGGCCAGGTTTGGGTGTTCCTTGCACCCTCTGCTCACAGATTCATGCCTGAGGTGACAAGGGAAGGGGCCCAGGGAAGGCTGTGCAGGAGCAGCCACAGAGGAATCAACGCCCCCCACACATCATACATAGGATGTTTTCATTAATAGAAATGGTTGAATTATTTTCTTTTTTCCTCCTGAACTAGCATCTAGCTGCCTAATAAAGTACAAAGGCCATTTCTGCCAGAACAGACAGACACTTTTTAATTTTATAGTATTGTAGTCTCCCTCTTTCTGCAAGTATCTCAGCCTGCCTCTTTCCATTTGTGCTGCTTCAGAACTTCAGCTACCAAAGGAACCACTGAACACTGTCACCCGGGGCTGTAATTCATGCTGATTCACACCTGCTGGCCCACAGGCTTTTCCTCCTCGCACACCAGTCTCCTGAGGTTTATTTTTATTCCTCAGATATCCTACTCTGAGGGCTCAAAGCTGATTTCTTCCTCTTACGGAAAGCACTGGGATAAAGTAAAGAACACAGGGTTAAGCCTGAGGTAATTCAAGTGAATTTGAGACAACATTTCACCTGATAGCAAAAAATACAAAGTAATTGCAAATGGAGTTTGTTTCTGAAGGACCATGCAGGCACTCTCCCACCTCCAGTGCTTTTTATGGTGGCAGTAAAAGGGACAAAGGGTGGGTGTGCCCAGGGGATGCTTCCAAACCCTCACTGCAGGTCTGCTTTCACAGAATCACAGATTATCCAGAGTCAGGAGGGACCAAAAGGATCATCAAGTCCAGCTCCTGGACCTGCACATGGATCTGCCTGTCCTCAGTTCGGAAATTCAAGGTCATCTTTCTCCCTGAGTTTCAGAATCAGCAAACACGCAGCAGATGGGTGGGCTGAAGTCTCAGCTTCATCCTCAGAAGTCACACAGGAGCCTCCCAGTAGCTCCTGCCTGATCAGGATCCACCTGCAATAAATGGCACTCTCACATCCACTGATCTCAGCTCACAAATTGGTGCAATTCAGTTCGAGAGCAATTATCTTTATCTCTAAAAGCCACCACCATAAAAAAAAAATCACCAGTCGTGGAGGAGTTTAAGTGGAAAAACACCTCCACTCTGAAACATGACAGTTCCAGCTAGACCCAAACTGCTGCTGAGCCTGCCAAAACCAGAATGCAAATCATAAAACATTCACAATGAGGCTGCTTGCTACCCGAGTTACATTTATCCAAGGAACAGCACTCTGCTGCCAGAGCTTGGGGAAATGGAAGAAAGTGGGAAAATCATAACAGAATGTGACAGTAAATTCTTGAAATATGTTTTAGTCAGCCCTCCCCTGATCAGGGCATTTTTAGGATGAGGAAATAGGCAATACAGAAATTAAAATTCCCCCTGTTTGCTGCTCCTGCAGTAAGTGACAGGGTAAGATCAATGTTTGGAGAGAGACTGTATAAAGAGAACAGTCTCCATTAATCTCATCCCTTCCCATGGTGAAAGTACTTAATTTACACTTTCTCAGCTGAGTAATTACCTCTGCTGTACACTTACAGCTCCTTTAGGAAGGGAGTAACCAGCATTTGCACAGGACTCCAGAGGGTCTGTGTGCTGCTGCTGGAAGCTCTCTGCAGTCCCTATTCCGGATCTGTGACCAGAGCACTCACCTGGAGCAGGTCCCCAGGGCTTCCCTGCAGGGATGCTGGGGCTGGCACGGAGCAGGGGAGACCCCCGAGCAGGGGCACCGTCCCTGGGGGAGGCAGGGGCACATCCCTGGGCTCCCACACCCTGCAGGGCTGAGCCTGGCTCCCCTCCTGGCACAGGGAGAAAGCAGCTCCCACAGGGACCATCTCTGGGTCACTGCTCCCCGGGGTGTGAGTGCTGCTGCTGCTGCCCCAGGCAGCCACCAGCGAGGGCCTGGCCCCACACAGCACCAGAACATCTGAAAAAGGGCTGGTCCAGCAAAGCTCAGAGCAGCCAGCAAAGGGAGAGGGGGGAAATGTCCCAACAAAGGGCAATTCCCAGAGTCCACGAGAGGAGATGCTACAGGGATCACCTCAGCTGGCTGATGTGAGCACAGGGCAATACTGCAGATGAAAAACAATGCTGAAAAGAAGAAAGAAAACCAAAACACAAAGTTAACCTTTCCTGAGCACCAAAGTTGTTGTTTCCACCATTAGATCACACATGAACCAGCAGAGATTTGGGAGATGAAAACTCAGCTACACATAAAACCAAAGTGAGGTGTATATAAAATGCAAGTAATAAAGCCAATTAACCAAAGGCATCAGGATCCAACCACAGCAGAGTTCTGGAGCCAGGATACAGCTAAACAGGAGGAACAAATGCCACCTAACTTGGGCTGAAAGCCTCTGTGGAAGCTCCCATGGTTCTCTAAACTTTTCTAAACTCTGGGGAAAAAGAAACACTAAAAACATGAAAATAAATCTAGAATGGCCATAGAGGCACAGAAATGTGCCCCAGAGCACTCTGCTGAGAGCTGGTCGAGCAAAACCCTGCACCACTGCCAGAGTGGCTGCAGCCTCATTAGGGAGCAGCACAACAGCCTCACAGGCTCTGAAAATCAGGGGACTGCTGCAGTTTACACCACGCTGACGATTCCTGAAGGGAGAAAAGAAGTTATTTGGCAATTCTGGTAGATTTTGTCATTTTATAGTTGGAAATACATGCGCAAAATTTATGTTTTCGTTCCGTATCTGTAGGCGAGATTAATTTTTCTTTCAAGTCTGACTAATATCGTCACTCCCCCTCTCCCACTGGCTCAGGAGTCACTGAAGAGACAAGATGTATGTGTTTTATTACTTGAAACATATGGAGCTACTCACATGAATCACAGCCACGTCAATTAAACCAGCAGAACAAGTGGAAACGCTGCTGTCCCTAGGCACGAGCGCTGGTGCTGGTCATGGCAAGAGAGATCCCGCATTTTTGGAGAGGGTTCTGCAGTTCCATACCAATATTCCTGGTGGGAATGGTGGGGCAGATCAGGGGCTGCCTGGCCAGGTCCCACTCGTCAGCGACTGTGGTGGTGGCACTGGTGCTGGCTCCCAAAACATGCCGCAGCTCGTGGGGCAGGGAAGCAGCAGCCTCAGAGCTGCAGCATCCATGGCCAGTCAGAGAGTCCTGTGCTCCCAAGGGACATTTATTGTTCATTTCCACCTCTGCAGCATTTAAAGGAAATCACAGGTATCTCAGCTAAGGGGGAAATGGCACCCAGTGATCCCCAAGCCTGCTTTTGTCAGCTGAACAATTCATGCCTGACGTGCCATCCATCACATTTTGCTCCAGGCACCTCAACCTAATCCAGCCCCCAACCAGACCTGTCTCAGCCAAGCAGTTCCTGGGAATCACGGACTGGAAATCACCCAAGCAGACTCTAAAATGCAGTACTTAGCTCTGCTGCTGAACACTTTCACTGCAACAGACTTTCTTAACCCCTCTCATTGAAAATTTCAGGGTGCTCCACCCATCTTCCCTTTTTGAAAGAAAAAGAAAAGGCAATTTAATTTTAAAAAAATATTTTTTTTAAAGTTACACCAGGAAACAGGTTATTGTGTGTCAGTCCTAAGTCAGGCCCATGTATCAGCTCAGATTTTGAGGTAGGCTGGAACAAATAAAGGGAAGTCAAAGGAAAAGGAAAAAGCTGCCATCTCCATCCATGGACATTCTGTCGGAACAGTCACGAGGTGCTGCTTGTGTTGGGACTTAAAATCTCAGCTCCCAATCTGCTCTCCTCCTCCCATCTGCCCTAACCTTCTCCAGCAGCTGGACTGTCCAGCTCGAGATGTTTAAGGGCTACCTACACAGCACAGGAGAGATGCCACTGCCCAGGGACTCATCAGCATTCTCTGCCAGCATCCTCCAGCTGAGTCTCGTGAGAACATTTTGTGCCACATCTCGAAAGAGGAGGTATTGCTCTTGATTTGATGAA
The DNA here is from genome assembly GCA_013397115.1 of Edolisoma coerulescens. Taxonomy (NCBI): domain Eukaryota; kingdom Metazoa; phylum Chordata; class Aves; order Passeriformes; family Campephagidae; genus Edolisoma; species Edolisoma coerulescens. Next base: position 60,945 of record VWZW01007191.1, on the reverse strand, counting down.
AAATGAATTGGAAGTACGAGCTGTGTATGTGCTAATTTACAGCGATGAAGTTTGCATTCATTACAGTAATGAGCACTGCATAAAGCATATAATCAACATTCCCTGCAGATGTCAAGAGGAATCCAGAGGCACGGAGAAAATACGTACACATGCCACAGTTGATCACAAACATCATAAACTTCCAGCCCCAAAAAAGCACAAAGCAAGAGACAGTCCCTTTTCTCCCTGCTAGTCCTCAGGGGCATTTGAGTATATCTCTCAAGTTCTTGAACTAATGAGCTTAGACAGGCTTTCAACCATGGGATAAATATTAGAAGTGCTCTAAATATTTTTATTTAGAAAGTGAAGGCAAAACTTTTCAGTTCCTTCCCAGAAGAAGACAAAAGCTCCAAATGTGATTGTACTGAGTTGGTAACTGGAGATAACTAATTAAATCCTTCTATGTAGAGGAAGATGTTTCTTTAACATCACAACAGAAGTTAAAAGCAAGTAATTGAAGAAAAGTGCCAGAGTTTAATAAATCATCATCTGAAATAAAAGTTAAAATCCCAAAAACCCCATCCACTGTCTGTGCAATCAAAGCAAGGTGGGCAACAGTGAAATGGTACCTGTTCTGTGAAACACAAACCACCTCCTGAAGGAAGGAGGTTGGTGGTGGTTTGCTTGATCCCATGGCCATGTGCAGCAGTAAGAACACCACACCAGAGGACGTGCACCAATGTTATTACGAGTAAGAGTTCTCCAGACACCTACACCGGGAGCAGTTCTTACCTTCTGGCAGCCTGGGGTTAGCGTGGATGGAGTTGGGGTCCCCGTCCTCCTCGGGATGGTAACGATACAGCGTCTGGGACTGCTTTGGGGAGGACTGGCTACGGTCTTCCTTGAGAGCAACAGGGGGAGAGGTTGTTGCACTGAACTTCACCCTGGGGAAATCATTCCCCTCAAGGGTTTCATGGGCTGACCTTGCCCAGCTCGGCTCTGTAAAGTTCACCTCTTTCAAGTCCTGATACATGCTGTTCTCTGGCTCTTCCTTCCTGGCATGCTTCTTCATTTTGGAGTGGGGGGCTCTTTCTTGCTCGTGCCTCTCTTTGTTCTCTTTCGGTCTCCTCTCCAGCTCCTCCAGCTGCTGGGGTGTCTCGGTGGTGGCCGTGGTGTGCTGCGGAGGAGCCCCGGTGGTCGCCGGTGCCTCCTTGCGTGTCACCTGCTGGAGGGAGGCCGCCGTGGTGCGGGGCAGCCTCCTCCTCTCGCCGCGCTCCGTGGCACTGCGGACCTCGGCGGGGCCCCTGGGCGCCGCGGTGGTGCCGGGCGCCGCCGTGCCCTCGGTGTCGGGGTCAGCCGGGGCCGAGGGAGCCACGCTGGACGCGAGGTAGTCGTAGTCCTCACCCTGCTCCTGGCTGAGGCTCTCGTGCTCCAGGGACGAGTAACTCCTGTACTTCTTTGGAGACTCCACCTGGGTGTTGTCTCCTTCGGAGGCCTCCTGGTCGTAGCTGTAGGGATCGTCGTAGTGCCTCTCGGGCTCGCCGTCCTCGGCGTCCCCCGGGCTGGCCGTGTTCAAGGCGAACGTGTCGCAGTCGGGCAGCTGGTAGCACATCAGCTCCCCGCCGGCGTTGGGGCAGTGGCAGACCTTGCAGGGGGGCATGTGGAAGGTGTGCCCCGCCACGTACTTGTGGCCCTCGTGCAGGCAGCCGATGCGGCCGCACTGGGGGCAGCCGTCCGCCGGCACCACCGCGTCGATGCAGTTTGGGGGCAGCTCCGGGCACAGCATGAACTGGCAGCTGATCTTGCCCCCTCCCTTGGGGCACGAGCACTCCGTGCTGCCGAAGTCCACGAAGTAGGACTGTCCCTCGGGCACCTTGCCGTTGACGAAGCCCACGTTGACACAGTCGTAGTACTGGTAGCCCTCGCAGGTGCAGCCGTGCTGCAGGCACGTGGCGCAGCACTCGCCGGGCTCCAGCACGTCCTCGATGCAGTTCTCCAGGGGCTGGCACTCGGCGCCCGTGCAGTCCCTCTGCGCCCGGCAGCCGCCCGAGCACAGCAGCACCAGGAGCAGGGCGTTCCAGGGGCTCTGCTGCCAGCTCCGGGCCCTGGCCATCGTCCTCCCGAGGGAACGCGGCTCCGGTCCAACCTCGCACGTTCAGCCTTGGCTGCTTTCCTGGAAGGCCGGGGGTTCGGCTCCGAATCTGCAGCGGTTTCCTGAGTTACCTTTTCTCATAGATCCTAGAGTTATGAAAGAAAACTCTGTTAAAGACTACACTCAGCACATATCCTGTTAAACATTAGAGGTCTTTAAAAGTTGGGACAGAATCCAACATCTGGAAACCTAAGGACAAAAATTAATCATGATGTCTTCCAAGCATTATAGGCACTAAGTTTGGAGTTGGATGCTTCCCCCACCCCTATTTTGACAAAGAAAGGAAGAAAAAAAATGGTTGTGACTGTTCTGTTTTGAATCTGTTGACAAAACATATATATTCCAATAAAAAGAAGCCCCTTCCTTATACTTCAATGCCTTTTTGTTAATCTTTCCAGCTAAAAAGATTTTTTGGCAGAGAATAAGTAAATACACAGTTCTTCCTCTGCAGATATGAGCTTAAGATAATTATTCTTTATGTTTTAATTACAAAGACCCAAATCTTAAGGAATTTTTATAGACAAAACTTAGCCTTGGGACGTGAGAATTTGTCTGTACGCATGTTAACTAAAAACACGGATTTTTTCCTGCCTCCTTCCCCCACTGAGCAATCTTTTGCTTCAGCATTAACAGTTATTTCTTTGCTCCAACAGTGCTAAAATAGAACTTCTTTGTGTGTTGCGGTTACTTTGTGGTTACACATCGCATTAACTCTCCTGTAATACATATCAGGGGCCGGATCCTCCGCTCACAGAGGCTGGCACAGCTCCACAGCAGCACTGTGGTGCACAGAGGCACTGACTCCAGCTTCACTGGAGGGCATTTACGACAACTGAGGACGTGCCACCACTGGCAACCACTTCTTGTAGTTCTGGCAACCCCAGCAGTACTTTTTGGTGAATTACTATACTATGAACACACAACATACATATATACGTACGTGAATTGGCATAATAACACTTTGTTAAAATGCCTTGAAGAAGAGAAAATGGTTTGCTTTTTAATTTCTAAGCCCTTTGAGCATCGAAAAGTTTGAAAGGGTTAATCAGCTGTTGTCCTTTCTATGAACATTATGCTCAAAAAGCTACACAATTAACATGGAAAACCACTTACAACAGAAAAATAATTTGCTTATAGAATTTTATAGAACCAGCAATCTGATTGTTTTCCCAGGACCCCCTCCCATCATCAAAAAAAACCAACGACCCTTAAACGTTTATCTAGGGGGTAAAATACAGTCACATCACCCAGAACAATAAACCACACACGCAACAGGAATTGTGCCAGAAAACCCATTCAGAAGGAGTACTTCTCCCATTCAGAGGGGGCTTCCAACACGTCTGCTCGGCCCCTCTGGCAGGCAGCCAGGCCCTGGGAAAAGCGTGCCTGTTCTGATAAGATACGGACAAACTGTGCTAAGAATTTCCACAGTCCTGCCCTGGAATCCCAATTACTTCAGTACATTGTGCAGAGATAGAATTCTTACCAACGTAGGCTTCCTACTACTAATTTGAGTGTATTAGCTGAGTGTGCTGAAGGAGAGCGATTGAAGGAAAAATAAAATTGTCAGGAAATACAATAATGGCTTGGAAGAATCTCACTTTTTCAGAGCTGCTCTCAAAACCAGGCTATTTCTCATGAAGGAGAATTTTCAATATGTGGTGCTGAAATTACTTCTTCAGAAGGCAGCCTGGGAATTAATAATTCATCCTGCTTTCAGCAGCTTTTCCAGGTAATCCAAGTTTGTAATTGTTACATTGCTTTAGCTGGGGAATAACGAAGGGGAGGACAACTACAGATACCTTCTGTAAGGGTCTCACAGCAGCATTTGTCACATCCCCTCCCATGGTACCTCCTGCCTTTAATGCTTCAGTGCATGCGTGTCCGCCGGGCAAACCCCACGGGGAGGCAGCTGAGCTCAGCTCTGCCCTGGCCCATATTCCCTTTTCCCCAACAGGCTTCCCAGAGAGTCCCCCAGGACCCCATGGAACATTTGGGTGCCAGAGGCACAGGTCTGGCAGCCTGGGTGAGCACCGAGCAGGGCCCAGCATCCCCTGTGGGACAGGTAAGGGATGAGCTGGTGTGCATCACCCCTGAGCCCCACCAGCCTCTGCTGGGGCACAGCTCCAGGGAACGAGGCAGCAGGACAGCCCAGGAGCAGGACAGCCCAGGAGCAG
>VWZW01007191.1:33006-51997 GCA_013397115.1 Edolisoma coerulescens | reverse complement strand
AGGGATCCCTGACAAACCCACCACGGGATCCCTGACAAACCCACCACGGGATCCCTGACAAACCCACCACGGGGTCCCTGACAAACCCACCATGGGGTCCCTGACACAGCCACCACGGGACCCCTGACAAACTGAACACAGGGTCCCTGACAAACCCACCACGGCCGGGTTCCTCTCCGGACAATGCACAGGAGGCTCAGCGAGTCCTGGCAGCTGGGCTGGGGTCACAGCTCTGCTGCAGGAGGAGCCAAACTCTTACACTGGAGTGAAAATAAACGTGTTTGCTATTGATACACTTTTTTTCCTCTCCTTTTTACATCACCACGTTTCAGGTGACTATATATACTCCTCAAAAACACAATTAAATAATCCAGCTATTTCCACACCAGCCAAAGAAATCTGGGAAAAGATTAAAGCAAACTCAGCAACAGCCACTCAAAAATGTTTCCCAAGGCACAGCCAACAAAAACTTGTCAAAGCTCATAAGTTATGAACTAATTTGCACAGAGAGAGCTCTTTTGGCAGCAGGCAGGTCCCTGAGCTCCACAGCACCTCGAGCAGCCGCACACATGTGGGGACAGCCTTGGGATGGGGCAGCACAGCTCCCAGAGCCCTGCCCAGGAGCCAGCACCAGCTCTGGGCTCAGGTGAGCACTGTCAGTACTGGAGGCTGCTCTGATCACTGAAAGAAAGAATTTTTTCTCATCTTTTTTAAGAGCTGCACTCCCCTCTTCCCTCTCAGGAGGAACAAATCCCTGGTTTCCATGAGTTCCCCATTATTTAGATATTTACCATTTTCCTACCAAAAGTAACTCAAGCACAACACACCCCTGCACAATCTCATGACCATGCCCCTCAAATATATCAGGATCCCGGCTTAGATTTCTCTCTCTCTGCTTCCCTCCCTAATCTTCCTCCAGGATGCTCCAGCCCCCTGCCCCTTCCCACTGTTCCACAGAGCTCCCATTTGCAGGGCTGCTGTGCCTCTCACCCAGGGAGCTGCAGCCTCAGGGACAGCAGCATGCAGAACCTGGGATGTCCTTCCCACTCCCTCTGCAATCCCCTCTCTCCATTTCTCCTTCCCTCCATGAAAGGACTCTGGTGCTACTTAGAACTCTCTGTAGGCAGCAGATTTAAGTTTTGGGTTTGTTTCTTTTTCTTAATCCGGTCTTCTACTGCGCACTTTGAGCCCTGTTGCCCTAAGCAGGGACAGTCAGCAACACAGACCTTTTGTAGGGAAATGTGTTGGTTGGAACATCTGGGCACTCCCTACCTATTTCAGGCAGCTCTTTCGGAGCAGTTCAAACTGAAAATTTCCCCACCCCCATCTAAAATCCAAATCAGGCAAAAGAAAGCCTGCTATTTAACTGACAGCTTAGCAAGTGGCCTTTCCTGCCCTGTGCACTGCCATGTGGCAATTTGGAAATAATTAACAAGGGTTTTCATAGAGGGAAGGCTGAAGGGAGCTGCCAGGCAGTTTTCCACAGCGTACCTGGGAGGCAGCACTGCTCACAGCCAGGGGAGCTTCAGCCTCAGAACTGAAGAACTGGATTTGAGACTCTCCAGAGCAACTCAGAGGGGTTTGCTTCAGTCTGCCAATTAATTCCAAATCAGCGTCAAAGCAAAGTGTCAGCACAGTAAGTTTGCAGCAAATAATTTTTCAGGAATTGCATCCTGAGTTTGTCACTCTCCGGATTACGGTGAGAGTCTCGGTGTGAGGAGAGGAACACGCACAGGAGAGAACATTCTGTAGCACCCTGCTAACTCAGTTCCCAGTTTCCCCACGACAGCTCTGTCCCCATACCTCCTCTGATCCACAGCACACACAGCTGCTGCCTACAGTCAGGATTTCTCTGGGAGGAGATTGTGAATCTTGACACATTCCACTCAAAAGGCACAATGGTTTTCCACAACGTAGCAGTCCCACAAGGACCCAAGATCAAACTCTTTTCCTCCGTGACTCAACAGCATCCAAATCTGTCCCTCAAGAGAATAAATGTGCTCTCAGCAACCAGTTGTAGCAACAAACCAACTCCTTTAGCCGTGCTCTGCTCCGCAGCTGAGCAAATACACCTTGTGCTGCCCCGGCTGCAGCAGGCACCTAGCGAGGCTGGGTGACAGCAGGTGAACTCTGCCCCAACATAAATAACAGCACACAGGACACCCCTTTGATCCACAGACAGAGGGCATTCCCTGTGCTGCTCTTCAGGAAAAAGGCTGGGGGGGGGAAACTGGAGAAGGAAGACTCCTTAACTTCCTGTAGACAAAGTGCTGGCTCAAATTCATCCAGCACGTGGGATCTGTTTCAGGTTCCGGAGGCATCGCTGCTCTCATTTTCACCTCCGTCTCTCACTTCAAGGGAATATTTGTCTCGAGTCACTGGGATTGCATTTTCTCGGATACAGTAAGTGTTCTCAGAATTGGCCATTTACAAGATGTTCAGCCCACTGTGTAGTCCTGAGCACGTTATCACTGCTGGAATAATCCCTGTCCTGCTCTCGACTGGGACCCTCAGAGTTTGCTCTGGGCAGAGCCTTCCTGTCAGAGGAAGGGACAAGAAGAAGCAGTGCAAGAAGAAACAACTGTCCTGACCACTCCTTCTGCCTGTAGGACCTACCTGAGGTGAGCCTGAACAAAAATCTGTGAGCTTCACTGCAGGACAGGCTGCACAGAACCTCCTGCCAGAGCCAGTCTGGCCTGACCCTGCCCAGCAGATCCATGGACACAGCCATGGTGTGGATGCATCTCCCAACAGGAAAAGGAACCAGGATCACTAAAAGTCATCTCCTTTGCTCTGCTGCTGCTCAGCCTCTCTTCCTCATTCCCAATCCTAGGGTTTTCTACAAGCCATGAAGGAGACAGGATTTAAAAGCCAGCTTCACAAAAGCAGGCTGGGTTAAGGATCCAGCCTTGCAACTCTGCACTGAAAAATGCCCAGTTAATTAACCTGGTTGAGCATCTGCCCATGTAGCTTTGGTCTGAAGGAAAGGAACCCAGATTTGTTTCAGCACTCGTGCACATACCTTCTCTCCCTCCATGGACTGCAGACAAGAGCATATCTGGGGTATGGACTGGATGTACCACGAGGCATATTGCCAATTATAAAATAATAAAATCCAGAAAAAGCAGCAGTGATCATTCCTTGGGAACAGTTTCCTCTCATATGATGGCAAAAGAAAGCCTGTATCAGGGTTATTACATGTACCAATTAAATTCTTTAGCTAAAGCAAAAAAATTATTATTTTAATGGAGGAAAAACTAGAACACTTGGTTAAAATGTTCTCATAGAGATGTTAATTACCACAGGCATTAAACAAATGGAAATCAAAGCCTACCATTTGTTGAACACTTTGAAAAGTTTTAATGCAAAAAATGTGCTGGAAAGAAACCTTCAATTTTTCCTCATGAATGAAAGTAAATCCCTGTAAATGAAGCTGCATCCATCATGCTGCTAATCAGTCAGCAGCCACAGATGTAATCCATCAGTCCAAAGTGTTCCTGCACAAACTTTCCACAAAAGATATAATGGAATTAATTTGGTTTGCTGGATGCCAGACTGAAAAGGAAAGGAGCCTGCTCTGCTATTCCATCTCGGAGCCCACCGTGCAGAGACAACAACAGTGCCAGCTGGAGCTAACAGAAGTCCCGCTTGCACCACCTCCCACCTTGGGTTTATCCTTCACAGACCCCCAAAGGCTGGGAAGAACTGCCCAGGAGTGCAGAGCTGCTGGGTGAGTCCCAGGTTTGGGATCTGCACTGTGCTGTGCCTCGCTGGGGGCACGGGAAGGTGTTTTACTCCTCGCCCTCAGGGCGGTGGCCCAGGGCAGGGTCCCACACCCCCAGCACACACACACTGCCTGGGACCTTCTCTGTCTCCGGTACCCGCACTTCCAGGGAGATGCTGAGCTCCTGCAGCCTCGGGATGTGCCAGAGGGGCTCAGATGGAGAGTGCTGGGAGCCCTGTTCATCCTTTGGGAGATGCCAAGGCCAGGAATGCCACCCCATCCACTGGGAACCCAGGGAAGTGTTCCAGAGGAGGCATCACAGCACGTCTGGTTCACTTCTTCAGTGCAAGACCTGTTCTCTTACAGGCAGTAAGTTTGTTCAGAACCAAGCTGAAGTAGTTTTGAAGCTATTTAGAGGCCATCATAAAATGAAAGGAGTAATTGCTACAAGCAAAATATCTAGTATTAATTCTTGGTGAAAATTTTTGACATGAACAGATAAAGAAACATGTAAATACACACATTTCTTGCAATCCCTGGCATCCTTTTGCTCTCTAAGGAAGGTGCACAACACTTCTGCCTGCAGCAGATCTGGAATCCTGGATCTTGACTTACTTCCTTTGATATGGACCAGATCCCAATTGTCCAAGGGGTAACCTTAATTTGCAGAATGATTTCCTGGAGATAGGAGCACTGGTTTTTTTCTGTTTCTGTGCAGAACCCCAAGCTGGCATGCTCAGTGATAGTTTGATGAGTGTCCAAATGCAGTTCTTGTGTTCATAGCAATTTGTGGTTCTGTACCATGTTCAATCTACAAACCAGAATGAGATTAGAAAAGCAACTCTTGTTTATTTTGTAGATTATACATTACATTTTCTAATGCCACAGGAAGTTCCTGTGATCTGCTGGGTAAATGTGAAACCCATACTCTTGAATGTTTTAAGTTACTGATCATCATCGAATACCAGTAAACCCATGATCACTTGCAACTACAGGTGGAACACTCAAAATAGAAATCCAGATGATACTGCATAAACAGAAAATGCTGATTGAATAATTTTATATGTTACCTTATAGACATGCACATAATTTAAACAAGAATACTTCTTTTCCTTTAACATCATCTTGGTTTTGTTGAACACGCTGACCAAACAGTAAATTCAATCTGATTTTCATCACAGCAAACAATACCCCACCTAAAGTGGTGTTGACCAGTATGAACAATTTGTTTGGTGTTGGCACATTAAAATACATATTTATGTTTTGGTCAGTGATTTTCTGGAAGGGAAGGAAACTACTTTATTTTCCAGCTGAGGAAATACTATAAGTGTAAAGATAATTAATATAGGGGAAACTAAATAATTAGTACGACAGAAGAAGAACGAGGTTGTAGTCCCTCCTTCCACATTAGTTATGCACAGTTCAGCACCTGACAGAAAAGGGAAAATTAAGATGGAAAGTTACTAACATGGGAGATGAAATAAAGTTTCCCAAGAGCACAGAACATTCTGTATCTAAAACAATAAAAGTAAAAGCAAAAACCCCACCAAGGAAAGCCGGGGCAGTGCAGGGGGAGGCGTTCCAGCTCCCCAGCTCCCGCCAGCGCAGCCCCCGCGCCGCGGTGCAGCCGCCCGGCAGCCAGAGGCACCTGCAGGGAACCTTCCTGTGCCACGGCCCTGCCTCAGCCCGCCGTGATGGAAACGCTCTGGCAGCCCAGCCAGACGTGCACACCCAGCGACCGAGCCCGAGGCTGCGACGGGGAAGGGCTGCAGGAATGTAAAGGGCATCGGTTTTGTGGGCTCAGTTCTAAAAGCAAGTGGCTGATACCACGGCCTTGGGTATCCGAAGGACAAAGAGCAAGAACAGAACAAGGAGGTTCAGAGTTTAAATTCTCAGAATATCACAGTTTAACATCAGTTTTCTAGAAGTCACCCCGCTGATGAGGTTCTCTACAATCAGTGGAGGGGTGGGTAAGACCTCAGAGGGCCATTAATATCCCTGATAAACTGTTTGGGATGGATGGATTGTCCCTCTGCTGTGAGCTTTACCACAGAATTCCAGACTGGTTTGGGCTGGAAAGGACTTTAAAGATCATCCAGTTCCACCTTCCACTATCCCAGGTTGCTCCAAGCCTTGTCCAGCCTGGCCTTGGACACTTCCAGGGACGGGAAGTCCACAACTATGCACCATACAGAGACTTTACATGATTAATTACCTTATTTTGGGGTAGATAAAGCTGCAAAGCCTGTGATTTTCCACTTTGCAAAGAACTCTATGGGCAATATGAACAAAATTTATAGAATTGTAAGAAGCACAAATAAACTGGTGCTTCCTTCACCAAATGTGAACCACAATAGTGGCCAGGGAGGAGAAAGCAATCATTCCCTTGGAGGTCAACTGGAAGAATCCCAGCAGAAGCCTGAAAAAAAATGATGGATTCTATGATTCTAGCAGTTCCTGGTCATCCATAAGAATGGAGAAGGAAAGTGGTGCAACTTCTCACAATTCTGTCAATCCTCTGTTTCACTTACAAGACAAGATGTGCATCGTGATGGAGATGTTCCTCTCAGTAATGTGGGGGTGGCCACATTATGGGCATGATAAGGACTGTCAGGATCTGGGTTTTCATTGTTTCCATGCTCCTCTCAGAGAGCCAAAGCTCTATAAATCAAACAGGACAGCACTTTATGGCATGGAGACACGATGAAGCCACAGGCCGTCTATCCAGTTATAAATGTAATGCACTCTTGTTACACACAGGCCACTGTCAGCACATGCTGACCACATCTCATACTGACCACTGCCTCCCTGGCCTGATAAATGAGATTTCCCCTTTGGGATGTTTTATCAAGATAAGTGCTCACCTTTAAAATAATATTAAGCAGAACCTTCCACATTACCTTCCAATCTGTACTTCCACCTCAGCCCACGGGCACTGTTTTTCCTTCAGAAGAAGACTTTGAGTTGTTTGACTTTATCTTGTTTACTTTACACAAATGCTATTCCTTTCTTACAGATGGGTATGATCTGTTGAAGACCTGGAACATTTTATCCCATAGCGAAACTCATTCAAAAGTACCATCTGTTCTTCCTGCAGGGGCACAGTAATGCCAGAAACTGTTTAACATTCCATAAATTAGGACCATATAATGGATAGCTCATTGTTAAAGTGAAGCAAGGAATCATTTGGAACCTGATGACAGACATTTTGCTGGGGTTTTGCCTTAAAAATAGTATCCAATGTATTACTTTTGGTTTGCTTTAAAAACTTCACATTCCACATTAAACAGCAAAGGTGGGTCACAACGAAACCTTAATGTCTGGCTTTATCCCCACTTCCAGCAGGATCCTTTGTAATAACTTGAGGGAGAGAAAGGCTCAGAGTGGGCCACTGGGTTATAACAAACTCACTGCAACACCAAATTCTGTCCTCCTTTCCCCTGGCGTGTGTCTGTTGTATCTGCAGGATACACTTCCTAAGGGAACAGAATTCGATCTTCAAGTTTAAGAGCCATTAAAAGAGGTCTTATTTTATAGATGCTACACTTACTGCACTCACACACAGCTCCACGCTCTGCCTTTCCCTTACTGGTAAGAAACCCCAGCCAGAAATGAACTGCCATTTGCTATTCCTTTCTACACCCCAGTGCTAAGAGGTTTAATCAATAAAAAGGCTGGACATAAAGTCCCGCTATGAGTTTGTATCATCTGAGCCAACACTAAAACAGCCTTCATTTGCCATTCATACATGAAAACCACAGAATAAAGAGGGGGAAAAAAAGAGATCGACAGCAAAAAACCCAAAACACACACAAAAGAAATCAATAGTGCTTAATTGGAAGAAAATGGCTCTGTAGAGTTGTGCCCCAAGAGTGGGACACAGCGGCCCCGTGCCCGGGGGTCTCCTGGGGTCTCCTGGGGGACGCGCAGCCCCTGTCCCCCGCAGGCTGTGGGAGCTGGGCTCCACCAGATCCCTGCAGCTCCCGCTCCTCGGAGCAGGAACCCACCCCGGAGCGTCCCAGCGACACAGCCCAGCCCACGACCCCTGCACGCTCCCAGGGATAGCAGGGCTCGTCTCAAAACTCGGTTATTTCAGCCCAAAAAGTCCTCATTGCAGACTCTGTGTATAAAGGTATGTAATTATTACCATCTCTTTAGGAAGCTCCCACACTGCTATAATAAAATCCACAGAAGCAAAGCACTTTTAGCCCAGCCATTCCTAATCCCAGAGACAATGCCTATATTTTTCCATCACATCAGATCCTGGATGGGGGGGGAAGGGCAGGAGTGCGAGGAGATGGGGAAATGCAACTTGAGAAGGGGTAAGTGTGTCAAAATCTAAATTACTGGGAGATATTTTGCAGCACAATCCTCCTTTATGCCTGTGCAGCTCGGTTCATATGGCTCACATTCAGCCTGTCACAGTGAATCATTGCTACTCCTTGACTTACATTAACAAAAACAAACCTAACTTTCGCTCCAGCCTGTGAGGTAAAACTTTGAATTCCCAGTCAAAACGCCAGAAGTGGCATTAAAAATAATTGTTTTTGCAAGAAGCTCACTTTGAGGAGAAAACAAAAAAAAAGCCCGTGAAGATCTGACTAATAGCACAAACACATGTGTTGCTTATGGAGCATTCTGCAAAAAAGCAAAAAGCTTTGTCCACGAGCAGCAAAGTCCCAGCTTTAGCAGCCTTAACTAACAAAGCAAACCCGCCCCTCTCTACTTAAGTCTTTAAACTGCATCAAATTGGAGATATTTAACAAGAGCTTTAGAGCCTGATGAACAGTTAAAAAGTAAATCTGGAAAGCAAAGTACAAAAACCCAAGTGAAACCCAGCCAGATCCAATTTTCGCAACTAGCAGAACACAAGGCACAAAGCAAAGCCAGCACTCAAACAAAGTCATTTTACACTTCTCCCAGCAAATTTGCAACGAATGCCCAGTTAGGAAAGATTTCTGCTGACCTGTGTATGAGCAGCAATGCAGATGTGGCGAGTTCTCCTGTCACCTTTTGTTCCCAGCCATGTCAGCTGTGCTCTGCTCCAAGTGCTGCTCACACTCCCAAATCCCCTTTTCCAGCTCTATCTGAGGAACTGCCCAGATTTTGTAGTGTAATCTGAGCAGGGGAGTACCATGTGCCTATGATATGGCTAATTCACTTTTTACCCCCTGCAATGCTTAAGGAAGCTGCTTCACATTTCAAAGCTGAGCCTAGGGCTGCCTGACCCAGGTACAGCCAGGGCAGCGCTGGGGCTGCCTCCTCCACCCCTATGGGGCCCTAAAATAGCTCATTTCCCCCTACCACACCCCAGGGGGGATTCAGGGGGCTGCTGAGGCCCTTGTCCCCTTCCCCTGGACGCCTGGTGCAGAAGGGACCGCAGCCCCAACAGAGAGGGGCCAGCCCTCCCTGCTGAGGGCCACCACCACAGTGCTGGGGCCACCACCATCCCCGTGGCCAAAGCCAAGGCTCTTCACCGAGGTGGCTCTGGTGAGGCCCCTCGAGACCCAGCAAAGCCCTGGGCATCTGGTCTGGGATCTTTGGTGATGAAGATGTTACACAAGTTGGGCTGGAAGAGTCCCATCCCTTCCTCTCCGGTGTCGCCATCAGCTAAGCGATTAACAGTCTCCAAAAATCAAGCCTCTAAACTTTGTCAATTAACTCTTCTGTTAATATTCTTCTATTGTTATTGATCCAGTTCTGGTTTGAATCTGCAATTATCATCACGCTTGACAAGAACACTACACTTGAGAGAAGGAGGAAACGCCTCTTCTTCCCAAATTCTGCACGGGGAAGAGTTAAACCTGTTGTGAAGCTGCCAAGGACGAATGCACCAGAGAAGGTGCAGGGGAGAGAGGGAGAATACTCCTCAAATCCTGCCACTCCTGCTCGTCCAGCCCCACATCCAGGTCCTAAACGCTGTGCACCAAACCCAGGTGATAACAACCAGCCTGGCACAGACATTTCCTGAACGTTTGGTCTTGAAAAGGGTGAAGTGCAAACCGCCAATGGTTGTGCTATTCCCCAACTTTTGTGAAACCAAATTCCATGTAACCCCAATGTCAGCATTGTCAATGACCCTATCACTGCTAAACCCAGTCAGGGAGGCTGAGGGAGCCCCACCTGGCAAGGGGACAGGATGTTATTGTCTCCCACAGCCCTGGGCAGATGGGGGAGCAGACAGAGCTGCTTTTCAACAGCCAGGACAGGGCCCCTAAAAGAGATTAAAGGGAAGAAACAGTCAGGGGTCTTGGAAAAGAAAAGATGCAAGACAAAAAGATGGCAGAAAACAGAAGACCTTTGGGGGAATTTTAACTCTTGGCCTGAGGGCAGCAAAGCAATTTCATGTAAGGAACATGCTTTTAAATTCTTGCCCTGGTTTTTAAAACCTACAAATACCTTGTGCGGAATTTCTAACAACTGCCTTCTGCATCTTTGAGCTTTCCTGTCTTCAAACTCTTGACCTTTATTCTAAAGCAAAGGTGAGAGCTCTGTCTTCCCTGTTGCATAATTTACTAAACCCAGTTACGTTTGAAATCATCCATGTGGGTAAGGTAAAACTTGGAATAATGTAATGGACGATTGCAGAGAAAAATACATATTCTTCAAGGATGAATTCAACTTCTCAGCTCAGAAATTTGATCTTGACTGGTTATAATGACAATTGCTTACAAAGAAAAGCAACGAAAAGGAAGTGAGGTGACCTCAAAGGTCAGGAATGGAGGCCAGCAGTCGTCTCTGCTGATGGCTGTGTTTGTATCACAGAATCATGGAATGGTTTGAGTTGGAAAAGACCTTAAAGCTCATTTAGTCCCACCCCCTGCCATGGGCAGGGACACCTCCCACTGTCCCAGGCTGCTCCAAGCCCCAATGTCCAGCCTGGCCTTGGGCACTGCCAGGGATCCAGGGGCAGCCCCAGCTGCTCTGGGCACCCTGTGCCAGGGCCTCCCTGTCAGGAACCCACAGCTGGCACCTCTGCCAGCCCCAGGCAGCACCTCCACTGCACCCCAGCAGCACCCCGGGGTCCTCACCTCATCACCTTGGCAGTCCAGCTGCCCCATCCCTGACTCGTGTGGGTGACCCCGGACTTCTGTGCCCCCCAGGGCAGGGCACAGCTCCCTGCAGGGAGCCAGCTCCCCACTGCTTAATTTCATTAGCCCGTAGAACGGGCTGTAATTTGCTGAAATGATGATTAATCAAATCTTATTTTTCACTAAGGCAGCTAATGAACAGCCAGTTAAGTGTCCCAGTCATTCTGAAATAACAAAGGAATGCTCACAGAGTGACAACCACCAGCTATTTAACAGCCCAGGCAGTGGCAGCCAGCCTGGCTGGAAGGGCAGGAGGTGTGTGACCACCGAGTCCTTTCACCCACATCATCCCAAAGCCACCTTTTTTGTCCCCACTTCAGATCACCACCATCACCCCACCCTCGCTGCTTGCTCCTACACCTTTGTGCCCTCTGGTTCAGGGGGGCCAGGGNGGCACCCAGGACCTGCCAGTTCCATCGAGCAGCCACCGCCTGTCCCGTGGCTCAGTTCACATCCCTTCCAGACTCCAAACAAATCCAGGACTGCTTTGTTTTGATCTTATAAATCAGGGCAAGATTAAGGCACATAAACACAACTTAGCGCAGTACCCAAAAAGCCAGGAATGACATTTTTAAAAGAATCCATAATCTTGTTTTTTGAAGTATTTCTTCAGTGGGAATTGTGTTGGAGCAAAGAATGCAAAACCTAGAAGCTTCCAAGAGGGGGTCATGTGAAATTACTCTATTTCAAGATTTTTCCAGATCACTAACATTTTGATTCTGAATGTATTTGTAAGAATCTGCCAAAAAAACCATCAAACCAGTCAATTTTTTTTGTAGTTTGTAACTGTCTCCTTTTTTTTCCCAGGTCTTAAAAAATGTTTTTCTAGAGAGCTTATGTCATTTCTGTAGAAACTTCTGCAATCCACAATGACATTGCATATTTTTTTCAAATAAAAAGCAAGCCTCCCAATAAAGAACAAAGAACATCCTTTGTTTCAGACAAAGAATTTCAGGAGAAACCACAAAATGTTCAAGCAAAACATTAAACATTTGATTTTCCACCCATTTTGCCAACAGCCTAAGTTTTCCCATACTTCTAGTATCAGTGTCAATAAGGAGGGGAGGGGACAGGAGGCAGGTCAGATGGATGACTACAGCTTAAAACCTGTTAATTAAATAAAGATGAAAACAGGATGTTTTGCAGAAAGCATTCTTTAACTTAGCTTTTCTTTTTAATGGGGAAACAAGACCTGCTCAATCTACCCACCAGGAAAAAACAGCATTGAGGAAAAACTAGAAGTTGTTACTTGTGTTATGACAGAAATCCTGGGCTCTGCTCCTGGGAAGACCCAGCTCTGCAGCCACCCTCGTCACCAACACGAGGGTCATGGCCTTTGTTCAGGCCCAGACATTACTGGTGGCAGATGTTATTTAGGCTCTTTAAATGAGTTTTAGAAAAGCAGGCTTAAAACCAAATGGAAACATTTCATTTTGAACCCAGTGGAGATTATTTGAAACACACACACACGCTTGCCTGACACACTCCACTGCCCATTTTCACAGAATGGTTTGGGTTGGAAGGGACCTAAACATCACCTAGATCCAACACAATTATCGAGTTCCAGTCCCCAGCTGGTGGGAGTTTTCCCAGTGCAAAGACATCCCCCAGCTGTGGCAGCACATGGAACTTTGGCTGCTGTTGGGCTGCCACAACACCCAGCAGTGCACAAACACAGAGCCAGTGCTGTTGATACCTCAGAGACAAGCAACCCCAAACTACAGAAATAAATACGTGAGCTGTCTGGTCTAGACACGTGCTTCATCTTCATGGCAAGCATCATAAAGTGCTGATTTATTCTTTTAATTGTTACATAAAGAGAGATTTTAGTAAATTTAAGTAAACCCCAGTGAGTTTCCTTCTTGATTACTAGCACCTTACTTCAGTCTATTTAAATGCAGGAATAGAAGTGATGCACTCGAGTTAACCTGTTTGCCCAGACTGTAGAGACATTATTAAATGTTCTTGTTCTTTTACACATCCTAAATATTCAGACACTTGCAGCACCCCAGGGTATAGTGTGCTGTGTCAACACCTTGAGAAGAATGCAAACATCTTAATAAAAGCGAGGAGAGATTGCTTATCGTGCACTCTTGTGTTAACATCTGCATTTTACAAAAGCTCACAGATTATTACACACACTTTCCACAGGACTTATCCTCCCGGATATGCAGGCAGCCATGCCAGGAACCAAACAGCATGTCAGAAAGCAGACTGCATTTTTAGGTTTGTTCTAAAGGCAAACGAATGTTTCGGAGCGTTCTGCAGTTCCCCTGAGCACAGCCATTTACTCCACTTACCAGCTCAGAACTGAGGGGTAAATCCCCCAAATCAATCTGCTCTGTATCACATTATATCCTTTCCAAAGGGCCATCCAAACTTTATACATTAGTCATTGCCAAGACCCTACTTTCAGGATCACCAGGCTGGATGCTGCACTGATTGTGTGACAGAGCCCCATGCATGAGGCAGGTCTGATCAGGAGAATGTGACGTGCCACCAGGTGTGAGTGTTCTGGCTCTGAAAACTGACTGAGTAAGAAGTTAGCCTCCACAGACCGGGCACAGCAGCTCAGTCCAAGCAGTTCTCTTCACTACTGGCCTCTCGGGGCTGGGACAGCCCTGGTGCCAGTCCCTGTCCTGGGCTGTGCTGCCCCAGCCCAGCTCCCCCGGGTGTGGGTGGTGGAGCAGCATCAGTGCCCCCCGATTCACTGCAGGAAAGTGAGAGACAGACCCAAAAGCCAGCAGGATTATCTCCAATAGTCTAATTAGTGTCTTGAGATAATCCACTTGGTTTTGTCTAAAGCAAATTAGGAAGTGCCCGTGGGAACCGAGCAGAGGCAGTGACCAGCACAGCCCAGGGCAGGGGCGGGCTGGCAGTGGGCAGTGGGGTCAGATATCTGCACAAGCTGCCCACCCCTGACCCCGGGCTCAGGGGGTTTCAGGGGGTGCACGCCAGGTCCAGTAACTCTGCCCAGCAGAGCTGCTACCATCTTCTCTGCCAACTCCATTTAGAGCCAGCAATACCCTTAGCAAAGCAAAACCAGATTAAAAATAAAACAAAATTGGGCTTTGCTATCAAAACTAAAATCTGGCAGCCTGTTCCCATGCTAAATCCTTCACAAGTGATACATTTGTGCAGGACAGCTGGAATAAATCCATGACATTTAATGACATACTAAAAGCAAACCTTGAACAAACAACTTTAAATCATTTGAAATACTACTGTGAATAGATGAAACTTTGCAGCACTCCCATGTTACAATAATTAATCATTTCCAAACAGTGGAGTTTAATTATTTTCTTTAAAAAAATCATTTGCAGAAGTGGGTTTTCTTCCCCATTCCAGACATGTATCTAAAGTAGCACTCTCCTGTGAAAAGGTTCCACTTCAGAGCTTCAAATGTGTTCTCTCATTCTGATCTGATTCATGACACCAACAAAAGAGTTTTTCCAGCTTTCACCTTAATTTTTTTTATCAGTAACCTCACCTCCAAAGCCCAGAGCACAGCACAGAAAAGCAACAGTCCTAGAAGTTGTTTCTATGAAACACTTCAAATGTGATTGTCACAGACAACAAACTGCCTTGTAATTTAAATGGGAATTCAGATGCCACAGGCATCCCCTACACCTCTCTCCACACGTACCCAGGATCATCCTCAGTGGCTCACACAGGCTCAGGTAGAAGAACAGGTCTGTCCTCCACGGGTAAAAGCTGTTCAATGGAACCTCACAGATGCCCTGAAGGATCTCAGCCGGCCCCACCCACGAGCACCAGCGACCTGTGGAATTTGGCAGCAGGAATGCGACGAGCTGGGGACAGGCACCAACCTGAGGTGGTTTAGGAGAGCACAAACAGAGCCTAAGGGGCACCTCTCAGGCTGCTCCTGGCCAAACAGCCCAGCTCTCCTTAAGTGAAGCCTGGGGGACACCCAGACGGTGTCTCCTGGCCGTGGCTACAGCAGAGCTGGCTGAGGACCAGCAGCTGGCTGGTAGTCCCCCACCACATGTCTGGCAGGAGGGACAGAGGGAACATTCACTGTGCTAGTGCAGACTCTGCTAATTTAAGTCAAAAACAAAGGTGGTTTGAGCTAACCTGGCTGGATTTGCAGTGAGGTGGATTAAGAACACCCATAAGACCCCTTCTGCCAGTTCTGGTGGGGATATAATCTTTGCTGGTTGTATTTTCTATTTCCAAAATGTCATGTATGCCTGCCCCAGGAATTGCTTTCTCTCTCTCCCTCCACCACCAGTCTAGACAAAACTGCATTAAGATCCTTTCTTGACTTACGTGTACAGGTGTAAGGGGTTAGCAGTTACTAAAAGGCTTTGTGGATACAGGAAAAAATGAGCTCCTTGTCCCCAAGGCATTCTCAGTGAATAGAGCCAGGAGCACAAACTAGAACTAAACAAGAAGAGGTTTTATGCCAAGGAACAAAAAAAAAAAAAAAGAAAAAAGAAAAAAAGGAATTCCTACCAAAATAGGCAGAAAGTCTGCGGGGTGTGGAGGGGCACTTCCTCAGCCTTCATGTCACAAAGAGGAGCGTGTGACGCCCTTGCTGGTGGCTGTTCCCGTGGGGTGCCCCGTGGCCGCTGGCCGGCCCCGCGGCTGTGCCACGCCGGGCTCGCCGCGCTTCCCACGCCCGCTCCAGCTCCGCATTCCTGGCAGCGGGCAGGCCCTCCCTGCCCGCCGTCATTCATAAAAAGGAGACCACGCTGAGGAGAGCCACAGCTGCCAGAGACATCCCCGCTCCGACGCTGACTGCCCCGGGAGCCGCGGGGTCACAGCCGCGCGCCGGACTCGGGACAGCGCTCGGACTTCTCCTCCCTGCCTCTGGATCCAGCCCTGGGAGCTCGTCAGCACACACGGCAGACAGGAACGCACGTCTGCCCCACTGCAAACCAAGAGGTGTAATTAACACGGCTTAATTGTCATGAATAATGGGTTAGGTTTGTAACACACAAGAATGAAAAGGTAACTCGAAGGGTCTGGTCTTGCTCTGGTCGTGTTCAGCAGGAGGAGGAGAGGCCAGGCCACAAGTGAGCTGCATTTCTTCATACCTAAGTGGGACATGTTTGTTTCGACAGTTGGATTTCCAACAAAAAGACCACAATAACATAAGCAGGAGAAAATAAACCACTTTTTGAAAAGCCCCTTCCAAGTCTCTTTTGTTTAACTCCTGATCTGTATGAACACGGAATTGGAAAGGACTTCTTGGGATATTAAATACAGGCCCCTGTTACTAAAGGCAACATGTCACTTCCAGCAGAAAGAAAGGTTAATGTTATGCCAGTGGGTTGGAAGGAAATCCAGATTTCAAATGCAACAGAATGGGGGGAAAAGCTGAACAAAAGTGAATGTATGAGCCCATATCACGAGATCAGAGCCTTATTCTAAACATATGGGCTGGGGGCACATTGAAGAGGAGATAAGAGGCACAATAATTAAGAGCCAAGGTTCTTTATGTCACCAGAGACCTGCATACAGCTAAGAAAAACACCTCAGCACGCTCAGCCCTGGGACAGAGGAGGAAGGGGAGCTCCCGGGGCACTGTGAGGCCACCTGAGATCACAGCAGCCCCGAGGTCAAGGGCTCATGGAAGAGGCAGCCAGACCCCAGCCAGCAGCACTCTGGTTTCTTCTGCTGAACGGCCAGGAGGCAGCTGTAGGAAGGCATGTGCCCACTGCAAGCCTTTCAGCAACCACCAAAATCTCTGGAGAATGTAAGAGACACTTCTGGTTTTGCCAGAAGCAGTTAAATCCCACCTTGTACCCACAAACTGTGGGAAGAAACTCCCAGGCATGGAAACATTTCCAAAGAACAGCTTGAAAGAGGAGACCAACCCTGTAAACATTTGTCATCTCCCTGGATTAAGGAGAGAAGGCAGCAGAGAGAGGCATGGTTGGCAGGATGTTTGGTCTGGATTCCATGGGATGCAGAATCTGGGGGCACAGGGATGATGGGGAGGGACAGCCAAGGCCCCTTCCACACCCAACAGTGTCCATCAGCCTGTGAGAACTCAGTCACCAGACACTACAGCAACGGGAGCAACAGGAGCCCTCCGAGGTTCCAGTACACAAAAGAGGCACAAAATCACGAGTGAGAGCAGCCTGGAGAAGGGCTGTAGCTGCTCTGCTCCTGCAGCTCCAGAGGAAGGGGTGGAGGGGTTCTGGCAGCATGGAAGCCCCAGCAGTGTCCCCTCCTGCCACCGAGGAACTGTCCAGCAGAGCAGTTTGCAGACAGGGCAGCACCAGGGCTCTGTCCCAGCCTGAGACAGCAGAACCAGCTCCTCCCTGTGCTGCTGCTCCACTGCAGTCCACCACTGAGCCCCAAGAACCAGCCCGGGGTGCTGCTGGGCTCCATCCCACAGGCGTGCAGGAGCACAGCTACACTCAGGAGCACCCTGGACAGGCCTCCTGGGAGCTCTCAAGCCTCTCCCAGTGGCAGAGCTGATCCTCAGCCACACTCGCCCCCAGCCCCGGGGGTTCTCGCTGCTCTCCCACGAGCACGAGCCTGAGCGGGACAGAAAGGGCTTGGGTGGGAATGCTGTCTTTGATGCCACCAAGCGCTGTGGGACTCCCTGCCCATCACCACCTCTCAAAGGCCACCTACGCTCAGTGCACAAGACTGCAGAACACCGTTTCTTCCAGCAGAACAGATAAATTTAAAGTTTATAACATCACATGATCATCTAATGCAACTGGAAAGGTATTGAAGTGGATGGCTGGACAGATGGACAGAAGGAAAAGAGAGATCTCTTCAATCACAAAAACCGATTTAAACTAAAAGAAAATCATTTTTCCTAGTATTTATATACACTGCAAGGCTACTGGTTACTTATTATTTTTCCCAGTATCACTTGCAGAGTAGCTTGATGCAGGCCCACAGAAGCAGAATCCCTGAGGATTCACTTCCAGGGCTGAAGATCTCCATGGCTTTGCCATCAGTTTCTTGTCTTTAGTGGATAAGGTAAAGCTCCAGCCACTCCACTGAACTCAACAAATCCCACTCGGAGCGCTGCCTTCGTGACAAAATACATTGATGCAATTGAAATAACATGGCTCTCGAAGAGTAAGGCAGCACTGGGAACGCTTTGCCAACAAAGCAATGCCAATTAAGAGTGTGATTTTTGGATGATATTTTTAGGCCAACATCAGCCCTATTAATGCTGGTATAACTCTCTTCAAAGTGATTTTGAAGGTCCAGCTGACTCCACTTGGGAAAAGAACCAGTTAAAAGATTGGGTTTTGGCCCCTATAGCCTCCATTCTGTCATTAGGGGAAAATCTTCCACAATAAAACTAATTTCATCCTTTCCACTAATAAGGGTGGTTTGTGTCCAAAACCTTCTCAGATAATTTTACACCCATTTAACTGTACACCATGAGCTGAAGGTTTTGTTGTTAGATGACATAAGTCACAAGTAAAGCCACATTTATGGGATGTGCCCAGAGCCTCTGTTCGCAACTGAAAGGAGCAGGATGCCTGAAGCAAAGACGTGTCACAAGGAGGAGCAGGAAAGGAGAGAACTCAGGTGCTGAAGGTCTGTAGAAAACCACACACACACACTCTCCGAACACCGCCCCTCTGCTCATCGCCTGTGGCTGCAAAGAAGCCAAACTCGGTGCTGATATAACCTGGCAATGACGGCAGCTTTCCTTTCCAAAGAAAACCAAAGGTTTCGAGAGAAAATTCGATACCAGCGGGGCACACACGAGCTCCAGGGCCCTTCGTGCAGGTGTTACAGAGCGTGTGCCCAAACCCTCCTCCTCTGACCGCACTCCCCGCGGGCGGCGCAGCTCGGGGCGACCGGCGGGCTCCGGCAGCAGCCTCCGAGCGACGAGAGGGAGAGAGAAGGTGAGGGGAGGCGTGGGGGCAGAGAACCGGCTGGCTTTCGCTCAGCCCTGAGCGCACCGAGTGATCCTGCGGCCAGGAGCTCGATTTCTCCACTGGTCCCACAAGCCTGGTCCCCCAAACCTCCGCGGCACCTCCCTCCGCGGTGCCCCCGAACCGCCCCGGCGCAGCCCCCGGCCCATTTAAACGCTGCTCGCTCCAGAAGTCCAAGCACCCCAGCAAAAGCAGGCAGAGAGCGCTTTTCTTAGCTATGCCATACACTTTTTCTCCTCTTCCCTTCGAACTTCCCACTGGGTTTCGCTGGGCTCATAGGCGGCGAGCAA
>VWZW01007191.1:0-32828 GCA_013397115.1 Edolisoma coerulescens | reverse complement strand
AGGGGCCGGAAAGCGGCGGCGGGGCCGAGCGGCGGCGGGGCTTTGCCCAACCTGAGAGCGGCCGGGCGGGACGGGAGCCCCGGCGCCCCGGGCGGGCGGCGGAGCGCGGCCGGACGGGCCGGACAATGAGCCGGGCCGCTCGGGGAGCCTCACCGGCAGCGGAGCTGCCCGCGGAGCGGCTCCGGGGAGCGCAGCCACAGAGGAAAGAGAAGGAGCCGGGGTGAGAGGTGAGCGCCGCGCCTGCCCCGGGGCCGAGGGGCCTCACCTCCGCCTCTGCCCGGGTTAACCCCGCTCTGCCGACCGAAGGTGGCTTCGACATTGTACTCTAAGAAGGGCTTTTCAAACTCTCTTTTTGTCCCACAGCCGCTTACTGAGATCTGAGGAGCCCCAAACTCACCTCGCCCTCAGGGAAGCATTCGGTGATGGGATCCCGATCTGTTCCTCGAGAGGGTCCGGTTGCCTTGTGACAAAGGCGACTGTTTATAGAAACCCATCCTGGGATAAATCAGAGACAAGTCCCGGGGACGAACGAAGTCCCTGCAACAAACACTATGTCATCGGGAAAACATCCCTCCTCGGAGGGTCTCGGGAATGACCCAGGTGCTCCCTGCCAGACAGCGGGCTGTGCCTGTGAGCGGGGGGGCTCGGCCAGAGGGAGCCTCTCGTCCTGCTTCGGGAGCTCTGGGACCTCTCTTTGGGCACCAGGCTCGGCTTCCCCCTGCATTTCTGTCCCTTCAGGACAAGCTGCTTCCAGCCTGGCTGTCAGGCCAGCCCTGAAGCTCTGTCCCTGGGGCAGGCAGCACTGAGACACACAGCTGGGGTGTTTTTACACTGCAGAGCTCCTCCATCTCCTCAGGCACTTAGTTATGGGATGAAGAGGCCCTGTTTGGTGCCCAGCAGAGCTGTTGGCAGGGCAGCTCTGCCCAAGCCTGCAGGGAAGGACAGCAGGAGCGTGGCAGTGTCCCACCAAGGCCACCCACCCAGCTCTGCAGTGCCAGCCTGCCCCTGGCCGTGGGGACAGCTGCAAACAGCTGGCAGAGGC
Organism: Edolisoma coerulescens; assembly: GCA_013397115.1. Taxonomy (NCBI): domain Eukaryota; kingdom Metazoa; phylum Chordata; class Aves; order Passeriformes; family Campephagidae; genus Edolisoma; species Edolisoma coerulescens. Next base: position 31,786 of record VWZW01007191.1, on the reverse strand, counting down.
ACCAGAGCATCCACAGCCTGGCTGCCAGCTTCCCCTTTCCCAACAACCAAGGGATGCAGCAGAATTTACTGCTGCAGTCAGAGGTGGCAGCTCCCTACAGTGCTTGGTCACCTTCCTCCTCCTCATGGCAAACTCAGCCTGGCCCAATCTCTGACACTAAAAATGCAACATTTTGAAGAAACTTTGGAGCTGGTCCTGGCTCTCGACTCCCATTCAAAGGCAAGACTGAAGCCTGCACAGACAAAATGTGCATACAATTAGGGAAAAGTAGCAGGGTAAGAGTTTCCACTTCTGCAGTGTGGTATCCTGTCTCCAGCACAGCCAACACTTGGGAAAGTGGGGCTGTCCTATTGTGTGATGCTGCAGTGTCTGTGGGAAGGGTCCTGCTGATTGCTGCTGGACACCCTGAGGGATGGACCGGCTACACAAAATCATTGTGTAACTTCAGCCAGAGAGAAAAATGCTATTTACTTTGTAGGGAAACAATCAAGCCTCCCAAAATGTTCCTACACAGTCTTGAATTTCATCTGGAGAACAAAATGAAAGCATAGGAAGACCAGAGGACTCTGACTTCTCTCTACCTCTGTGGAGATGCAGTGTGAGTACTGCTGCTCTGAAAGCAGGGTTGCAGTCCCCTTGAAATGTCTGGTGACAGCCCATGAGTGCCACTTGCTGGCCCCCACTGCGGCAGCAGCAGAGCTGGGGTAATGCTTCCTCTGGGCTTTGCACTGAGCTGAGAACGAGCCCACGTTTGCCAGCCCAACACCCTGAGCCATGTGTTTGAGGAAGACCAGGAGAGACCAGAGGAGTCAGGACTGTGCTAAAACTAAACCAGGAATTACAGGAGACTCCCGAAATCACTCCAGCAACTTTTCCTGTTAAAGCCACAATGCCCTAAGCAAGGTGAAGTCTGTAGGTAGGGTTAAATTCTGTCATCAGACCAATTGATGCACATGGGAGATACTTCAGCAGCTTTCAGGCACCCAAATCCTTCCTCAGATGGAAGAGGGGGTGCAAGCTGCACCCCTGGCTCTGGTAGATCTTCAGCATGATGTTTCCTCTCCCCAAAATACCCACTGACTGCTACCACCAACACACCCTACACAGGCAGGGGCAGCAGGAGATCCCAGCCAGACCCATGGAAGACAAAAGTGAAAAATTCTTCTCACCACTTGCACAGCCACACTTCCAACAGCCAGAGCTGAGTGCAGAGCAATGGGGGGGGCATTTAGGAAGAAACACAACCCTGTGGTTTGACCCTTGAGGTTTGCTGGAGCACCTTAGTAGGGGAGAGGTGTGGGGAAGTTGTGCAGGGTCTCAGCCTTGTGCCTGGCAGCTGAAGACTGAGCTGAAGGAGAGCACAGTGGCACTGCCAGGGTGGGTGACTGACACAGGGACTCTGCCCTGCTCTGCCAGTGGTCTGGCACACCCCAGCACAAACCAGTGCATCTCCCTCCATACCAGTGTAAAGCAGCAGGGACAGATGCAGCACAGCTCCAGAGAGGACAGAAACTCCTCAGCAGAGCAAAACTACTTTAAGGAACCTGTCAGCTCAGCTCTACTGCACCTCCCCAGAGCACCACTCACCTGGATGAGCCCAGGAAGTCCTAAACCTAACCCAAAAGTTGGATCCCTGTGCTGGTGGCCTGTCCTCAGGCAGTGCTGTCACTCAATTTATCCAAGTAAAAAAATGACTGTTTCTGAGCCATATTTTTAACAGCATAAGATCACTTAAAATATTTTGCTTTGACTTCAAGTGACACCGAAGAACTAATACATCCAGGATTTAATGAAGTGGGGCTAAATGGAAATATCCATCATTTCTGAATGAAAGAGAACTGACAGCATTGTCTGGGGACTGAAAGGATACAGCAGGTCATGTGAATCCACACAAAGACAGGGCAGTCTCCTCATGGGTGGGATAAGCACATACCCACGCAGGGACTGGCTTTGGAAAGCAAAACTCACTGGAAGTCTGACTTCAGGAGAAAAGTTTGGACTTGAATCCAGCCCTTTTTTTGCATCTCCAACACTCCTGAAGCTCTGAGCTCTGCACTGTGCACCAAAGGGGAGAGGGTAGCACTGCCTCCTCCCAAGGGACAGGCAGGGAACCAGAGCACAGAGAAACCTCTGGACATGGCGTGGTTAATCCTTGACCCACTTAGAAACAACTTACTTCCCAAATAAAAGCCCCAAAGAAGAGGAACCAAACCAGAAGAGAGAGGATGTGCAATTTTAAAATTCCAGAGCTAAGATTAAAAAAAAAAAAAAAAAGTCTCTAGTGATTCCTGAGCAACAATTTCCCAATTGCAGACCAGTGGGGATGACACCACCAGTGTCCTCTGCCCCTGTAAATTGCAGGAACTGTTTTGCCACATCTCTTCCATGGCTCTCCCTTCCACATGGCTCTCACATTCCCACTTTAAAGCGGTGCTGCTCTGGTTGAACAGCCATGGAGCAGAGCACACTCAGACCGAAATATTTGTTTGCGTGTCCTCATCCAACCACAGTTTTTCGGGATTTGGGAAGATGTCACAAAGCAGCAGAAAACAATGCGTCCTTGGCCGGAGCCAGACCACTCCACAGCATGCCTTTCATTGCAGTGTATGGTTGAGAAACATAAGAAATGCACAGCTCACACAGGAAAAGCCTTCAGCAGATGTTGCTGCTTTAAAATATCAGAGAGTCACTGTTCTAGCACATTTCACACAGAGGAAAGAGACTAGCTCAATCCAAACAAATCAACTACAGTCTATGGCTACTCTGAGCCCATGGAGAAGAGCTCACACCATTCTGGGGGTTTCTGAGCACCAGGACTTGTAAAGGTTTGCTGGGACCTGCACAGCTGGACTTGTAAAGGGAAAGGTTAAAGAAGCAGCTCACAGGAGGAGATCCCTGCACCGTGAGAATGACCCACTCCAACAGCTTAGGAGGGAAACAGCATCTCCCTTTCCTTATCATCAGCCCATTTTTCTGCAGGTGTTTGGTCACATGCACTCTCCGCTATGCCCACTGAGTGCCCTGGGAGGAAATGAGGTTGTACATGTGAAACAGAGTAAAGCCTAATTCTTCAAGCCAGGAGCAAGTGTGCCTGACAGTGACTTACAATTAATTTAATGTACTGGCAAGGCAAGAGCACTTACAAGCAGCATTTGATAAAGCATTCTTTCAGATTCTGACATTTTACTGCCCGTGTCTGAGAAATGTACCCAAATCTAACATCAAAAGGCTCTTCAAGGGAAATAGCAGGAAAATTATCTTTATCTTGGAACCTAATTTGAAACTGCTCCTGGTTCTCAAACTTTTTCACCACTAGTAACTGATAGAAATCAGCACCCTGATGGCAGCAAATGTCACCTCAGTGAGGAGCCTTCGGGTGGCAAAGGGCAAAGACAGCCAGGGCCAGCCCTCCGGCTACCCCATGGCTGCAGAAACAGCCCCTCTGCCAGGGCTGGGTACCTTCCCTTCTGTCACTCAGAAAGCTCCCAAGAAACCCAAGCCAAGCCTGTCAGACACATTTTAGCTTGGGCTGATCTCCAAATATGCAGCAGAGGCTCAGATCTGACATCCATACAGTGAGTGGGCAGAGTGTTGCTTTTCCCCAGTCACCCCTGCTGGTATCTCCCATTTCCTCCTGGCCATCCCAGTTCCTCTCACTGGATCCTCTGGACCTGAACATTTTGAGAGTGGAGAAGTTAAGGATGCAACTGAAATGAGTTTCTTCTTATTGTTTTCTCTTTCGAACCTTTTCAGTATTGACCTTGAAAGTTTCCAAAGAACAGAAGGAGCTCTAGCCCTTTCCGTGGTGGGTGAGCTGACTAATGCAGACTGTCAAAATCCACTTTAGATTTGCTGCAGCACATTACATGCAGGTTGTAAACAAAACAAACATCCAAGATAAGAGTGACTGCCAACGGGCTGCACCCCGTGAAGCCACCCTCAGAGTCATGATCTCCGTTATGATTCTGAGCCATGCTCCTAATTCAGGAAGGATAAAGTAGTGAAAAGCCATTTCAGAACTTTACAAACATTTAAGGTTGCCAACCAGGACCCAGAGCCCACGGGCTCTGTGTGGGCTGGTTTTATGTGGTTTTTTGCACCCACATCCAGCTCTGCTCCGTCAGCAGGATCCTCTGTGGGTGCAGGACCTGCCAGCACTGCTCCTGGCCCTGCTGGGTACAGCAGGGGTGGGACACAGGAGAGACTCCAGGGGGAAAGCCACAGGGGATACAGAGAAGAAGAAGACAGCAAGCAGGGGGAAGTCTAGAAATTCGTAAAGGTATCATTCTGGGCCTGGATATTCCCACCTGGATTCCAGCTGCAAGTTCACCTCCCCTGTAACACGCTCCATTACCCACCCAAAATGAGTGGATTGTGTTTTCATCCCTGAAGTGAGGCATGATTTCCATCTGCTATTTCTGCCTTTCGCTGCACGGGAAGTCTCATCTCCCAAGCTCTGCTTTGCTGTCTGGAGTCACCTGCTGCCTTTGCCCGCTCACTGAACTACCAGAAAACTGCCAGAAACATCAGCCCTTCAGAACCCCTCAAATCATAACCAGGACTCCCTCTGTCTCATCTCCAGTGCTCACAAACACAGAGGGAAGCACTGCTTGCACCTCCCACAGCTCCCTGCTGTCCAGCAGCATCTCAGATCCCCACAGCCCTTCACACCACCTTGTTAACCAGGGCTGTTGCTCTGTCTCCCCCACTCCAATAGGGCACTGCTCAGTCCTCACACACAGGAGTCTGTCCTACCCAGCACCTGGATGTTGGTGAGGAGCCTGCTGTGAGCCCAGCCAGGTGACCCAGGACAGAGGAGGGACTGTCTCTGCTGCTGAGAGGTTTCCAGCTCAGCCCGCACAGGCAGGGACCTGCTGCCAAGGAGTGTGGGTCGCTGGCAAGCTGGAAGGTACAGCAAGGTCCCATTTGACAAAGGAGTGCATAAACCCTTATAATTACTCGTCACAGATCATTGTTTTCCTCTGGTGAATGGCTTAAATGGAAACGTTTGCACTGAGGCCAAGAATGCAGGGTCTGAGCCCGAGCAACATCCTGCGATGGTAATAAATACCTACTGCACAAATAAACCCCCAGGATGGCTGTTTCCCCAGATGTCACAACGCTACCCCGTGAACAAGCTGCTCTTTGATGCTGCCTGCTACCCCAGCCTCAGGCTCACAGCACCTCTTCCACAGAAAACCAGTCTTCTGTTAAAATAAACCAATTGGGAAACTAAAAACTAAACTAAACTAAACTGCTGCTATTGGATATGCAGTTATTGTCATTGCTGCTGCCTCACTTCCTTTAAAATGCAGATGATCCAAAGCAAAAAGTAAAACTGTGTTTTGACTGCTGTGGAAAACGGGTGACAGTCACCAAGTGCTGGCAGAGCAGCTCCCTGCTCCAGCCAGAAGGAAAGCCTCACATTAGAGGCTCTGCAAATTGGGTAAGGTGTGGAGCTAATAAAAACTTGAACCAGCCTGGAAACCTGATGATTAAATCTTGGAAAGCTGAAGGCCATGTGAGCTGGTTAGCTCTGACTTCTGCCGCGATGGGTCTCTGACAACATGTGAAAGTGATCATCTCACCAGGCAAACATCCCTGTTGTTGGGCAGCACAGACCCACAGCCAGCCAAGTCCTGAACAAAACCAGCTCAGCAGCCCCACAGGGGCTATTTGGACATCTCATCCTGCACAAACATACCCAGGTCACACAAAATCATCTCAGTTCAAGGTTTAAAACGACTCCTAACATTACCTGCTCTGGAAAACCCAACTGCAATGTTTCAGTTTCTTTTTTTTCCACCGTGGCTGACACTGCAGAGTTGGGGCTGGATCCACACAGTAGGCACCCACATTCCTGCTAAATTTATGGATGCTGCTGTGCAGGAAAACAACAGGGCTGCAATGCAATGCAGCCCCGGTTAGCTCATGCTCGAAGGCCAACCCATGATTGCCTTGGACACGGCTCCCGTCACTACTGCAGGGAATAGCTGGCCCTATAAAACAGCAGCAACGCCCCTCTCACAGCTGTCTCCAGTTTCCCTCCTGAAATTTGGCTGGGTGTTTACTCTGAGATTCAGAACACACATGTAAACTGTTTAGGGATATTCCTATATCCCTGTTTCTCGTTTAAAATGCCAGAGAGAATGAAAAATGTGGCCCATTAGTGTTATAACCATCAGAAAGAAAAAATAAATAAATAGAAAAAAAAACCCCTGCAGTGAGGGGCTGGCCTGCAACAGCCCAGTCTGTTTCCCCAGCACGTTCCAGTTCCTGGGGAAGTGCTGCTCTGAAGAGGTTTCCAGGCAGCACTGGGCACATCCCTGCTGCCCACAGGTGCCACTCCGGTGGTCTCCAGTGTAAGCCATGAGCATCTCTGGGAGAAAGAAAGGGTCATAGAGGAGATTGTGTTTGTTTGGTGTTGGGTTTTTGTTGCCCTCAGGGTGAGATCTGAAAGCTGGGATTGCCAAAGCACTGTGGTGGCTGCTGACCAGGACAGACCCACTCCCCTGTGTCCCTCCAGGCTCCTGTGGAACGGTGCCACGTGGCCCGGTGTCCTTGCACAGGGGTGAGGAGGATGCTGGAGTCACAGCTGAGCCCTGTGCCAGCACTGCCCTCAGAGAAGGAAGGGGCACCTCATTTTACTTGGGACCCCTCAGGGGCTCCCCGTGCAGGAGGGTCTTCCCCCCTCCCCAAGACAAAAGTGGTTTATGTTTTTGTTTCTGACCGTCTCTATTTTAATCAGCAATAAATTAAACTGATTGTACCCCAGACTGCAATGCTAATGCTTCTGTGACAAATCAGCACCACTCACAGAGAAATTGGAAAAGATAATGGGTATTTCCCTCTTCAGCATTATCTACATGAAGTAGCACAAAACGTGGTTAGGAATTACAGCCACCAGCAGAAAGCCTGGTGACACTCATGGTGAGAGTGGCCACAGCTCCTCACGGTCCCAGACAAAGCCATCCCAGGGCCAGCACCCTACATCCCACCCCGAGGGGATGCCCTCCAGGTGTGGGGAAATCCCTTCTCCACCTTACAAGGGAGCTCTGATGTTCAATCAGTGCTCGGGACCAGCTCCGGCATCCTCCGGGGCCCAGGAAAGGCACATTCCCATCCCTGCACCCAGGAACTGGTTTGCAGTGAGAAGTGTTCCAGTGCAACTGCAGCAGTCTCCACAGCAGGCTCAGAAGGGCTACATTTAACCTTGCTGTTAGTTGGGAGTTTTTTTATTTTTTATTTTAATGAGATTTATCTGTGTGCAAAGCACTTTGCAGAAAGAGTGCGTGGGTTTGAGGAGTGGGAGAGAGCTGTGAATAGATTCAGGTCCTTCAGCAATTACCAACAGTCTGCTCGAGATGTAAATTCGTCCTTTTAGCACTGAGATCTTTAGAATGTGTGGAGACCTGAGCTGATACTGGATTTTTTTTTATTTTGTGTAGACCTTTATCTTCAAATAATAAACCAACACTTTGCCTTATGCAAGGCACTGAAGAGGGAGCAAAAATATCCTTTATCACCTACATTCTTGTTGTGTGGCATCAACACAGCATTTAATAAAAAGCATCTTGATATAATAATAAAGTTTGTTTTCCAAACAAAACTGTTGTTTGCCTAGAGTAATGTAAATTTGCAGCTCCCCTTTACACTTCACAGACGACGAGAGGAAAAGATTTTAGGATCTCCCCAAAGGAGAGATTTAATTGTAAAACAAAGCACTAAGGATGACATTTAGCTGAGGCTGTAAAGGCTACAGTAATTAAAAAAGACTAAAACATATGGTGCACTTCATGAGGCTGGTTAATACGGGCTCCCAAACAGAACCTGTTTGGTGCCTGAGAAGGGACAGGAAAATGCAGCGATTCTCCTCTATCTCGAACCACAAAAACAGCCTTTGCTGTAGTCCTCGTGAAGCAGGAATCACACTCCCATCTCAATTCACCTAATCCGGAGGAGAGGGATTTCCTTTCACCTGCTAAGCAAGATCTGAGCAACTGTTTTGATCTATTAATGCATTTACAATGTGATACGAGGGAAGGAAATTGTCATTAGTGGCCGAGATCGCCTGATGCCAGCTCAGGGCTGTGCCACACTTCTCGGAGGAGAGTCTGATAAGCACCACTTAGGTCACCCTTGGAGCACCCTCCCCAATCCCCGGTGCTGGGTCATGTTTCAGGGATTAGAGGAGCCCTGTGGAACACAAGGAACCCTTTGCAGCAGGCCCTCGGCAGGCACCGAGCTGGAGATGTTGCAATGTGGTCAAATCCCAGAACAGCAGAGATAGAAACAAAACAAACACAAACCACAACAACAACTTGTGTAATCAGATAACAAAGAGAAGCTGGGAGCCAAGTCCCTGGCTGGTGGTAACCAGCACAGCTCTTTCTACACTCAGTTTTTGGGTTCAGTGATCATTATTTCACAGCTTTAAAGCTCTATCTTCCCACTTCAGCATGCAGGAAGTCCATAAACTCTGGGTTACCAGCCTGAAACTGTGTTTTGTGCAAATCTCTGCTCGGTTGAAACCCACAAATGTCTTTTCCAAACATTTCCATCTTTTGCTGCTGTGGGTGCACAGCTTGGCCGGGTGTGGAGTCTCTTTCTGACAGCGTGTCCACTCCTGCTGACCAGTTCAGCCCCCTGGCCGAGAGGGCAGCAGCAGCTGAACTCAGTCTGATGAGTATTCACAGCTTTGTGCCTTTCAGGAAGGTGTCCCAAAAGGAAGCCAAGGAAAAGGGTGTCTCTTTTCTTTCTGTTCCCTGAAAGGGTGGTCAGAAAAATATTGGCAAAAGGCAAAAACACTTATACATGAAGAGAAAAGCAGGTGAGCAAACCCATCTGCCTGCCCTTGAGCCAAGCATTATTTGGTACCCTCAGCTTGCTCCTATAACCCAGGCACGTGATAAATTGTAGAATCACAGAATGTTTGGGGTTGGAAGAGGCCTTAAAGCCTGTCTATTGGCCCCAAACTCACCATTCAGTCACTTTGCTCTTAGCCTCAAACAGCAGCACCCTGGAGCCTGTGCTGTCACAGCCATGGCTTGGTGCAATGACAGCCTCTCCACAGGCAGAGGGGCTGCTCCCCCCTCCCACAAATTCAGCAGGAGCTCCATCAAAGGGAAGGAGAGGAATTTTGGCACATTTTCCCAGGAGGGAAGCCTGAAGCTCGTAGCCCTCTGCCAGCAGTGTGTGTAAGACAGAATTTGCCCAATTAAATTATGTCACTGGTGGAGAAAGGTGGGCTGATCTTTCAGACCTGCAAAGCAATAAATGTCAGCTCCAGCAGCAATAGAGAGCAAGTGAATTGCAACGAGCAGCCCAAACCTTTCACAAAGGAAGGAAAATTCTCCCTGAGTTGCACCTTTACTGAACAATAACAGCAAGCTCATTAATGCTGGTGGTTTGTTTCTCTTTTCTTTTTTCTCTTCTTCTGTACAAGTAACATGGAAACAGAAGAAAGAGGATAATTTCTCCGGTACTGAAGCGCTTTCTGACTGCAGCTATTCCTGGATTCCCCAAACCCAACATTTGCAGTTTGATCCCAGGAGAAAAATGTGTGGTTTGCATTTTTAGGACAAAAAAAACCCCTCCGATTCATTTGTGCAGATTTGCATATAAATGACTTTCAGGCTCAGCATCCATCACGATGGCAAGCCTGGTTTGTGACTCCCAACTGGCTGTGGTCTCCAGCACTCACAGCAGCCTCTAGGTATTCGCTCAAGTTGGGTTTGCTTCATTTGCGTGAGCTCCGAGGCAAAATGTGTTCTGGTACCAGATGCCTTATTTAGATGCGATTTACATACAGGAAAAAAGCGTGAGAAATATCAATATTTGCATTTTAAACGTGATTTCAGGGTGTCTGTCGTGGTTCATTCATCTGCTTTTTGGCTCTTCCATGCATTTAGTTCACTTTTCTTTGACTGCACAAGCATATGGGTCTCATTAGCTTAATGATGCACTCATTTATCCTTCATCCTTGCTGGCACTCCCTAACTGCGGGACGGGGGTGTGAGGTGAGCTGTGTTGATACTCAGAATTATCCACGTCACAGCCAACCTGACTGGCAGCTCTCTGATCCCGAGGGAATTGTAGGTGATGGTCATCTTTGCTCTTTCCAGGTGAGATGTGGAGCAGAGGCTTTGGAGGGGGAGGCGTTTCCTGGAGGTGACTCAGGACTCGCAGCCTCCAGGTTTCCATGTTCTGGGTGGGTTGTCTCGGGTCCAGTGGGGCACACAGAAACACACATCCCTCCTGCTGGGTGGGATCCCAGGTCCTGCTCCAGCAGCGGGGCAGAACCCAGAGGGGAGGGAGGAGCACCCTCCACAGGTGCTGGGAGTCCCAGCCCAGCACAGGCATGGGCTGCCCCCTGCCCCAGGGGACACTGGGGTGTCACAGATGCTTCCCTGGAGCCCAGGACACCCCCCAGGGCAGTTACTGTGCAGGTCCCGTGGCCACCTCTAGCCTTGGTTTAAGCTCCTTCAAGTCTCTGCAGGTTCCCTCATCCCCTCGGTGAGTTCCACGGGATCATGCCTCTGATGGTGACAGGATAGCAGATATTTTACCTCTTCCCTGAAGGAAAAAAGCTACATAAAGAGAGATACATAAAACCATTAAATGACTAAGCCAGCTCCTGGGACACATTAAAAACTGTGTGCTTAGATATGTTCAACAGCCTCGGAGCCCGCAGGGAGAAGGTGGGAAAGGAAGAAGTGCTGCTTGGAAAAGCTGCTGAGGAAACGAAGCAGCTGCCTTTGCTGAGGAAGTTCTGCCACAGCCATTTAGCACTCCAGCCTGAGCCCACAAGCCCAGGAAATACGTGGGTAATTCCCCACTTACCAAGGCAGAGAGTCATCAAGTATCCTGAGCTGGCAGGGACACACAACGGGTGTCAAGTCCAACTCCTGGCCCTGCACAGGACCCCCAAGATTCCCACCCCGTGCCTGGGAGCACTGTCCAGACTCTCCTTGTCCTCTGGCAGGCTCGGCAGCCTGGGTGTTGTGCTGAGCCTTGCAGTCACACCCACAGAGCTGTGTGGTATTTGCAGGAACTCTCCGAGCAGATCTCATTTTTCACTGTAATCCAACTGATAACAACAACAAAGCAGCTTTGACCTTCCATGTGAATCGTTTACTTCACCGCTTCCATCGCTGTTTGTATTTCTCCTCTCACCTGTCCTGCAGCCTGGCTGGTGACAGATGCAGGGGCAGGACCCTTCCAGCACCATCCTGCCCTGCTGCCTGACACCCGTGGCTCCTGTCACAGGCTTCTTCTTCTTCTTCACAGCAAACCCCTGTGCTGGTAACAACCTGGAAGCATGAACACCCACCTGACATGCCAGAGATGAGAAAATTGCTGGAAACTGCAGCAACTGAATTTCCTGGCTCATCAAGTGGTGCTGAACAGCCTCCCCCCTACCTTCAGATTTCACACTGAAGTCTCTCACTTCATCTTTCTGCAGCTCCGCTGCTGCTGAGAAGCTTTAACTGTGCAGCAGGTTGTAGTGATGGAGAGTTGGTTCAAAAGCTCCACAAACCCCCTGCCACTGGGACTTTTCACCTGCCCTTATTGTGCCTCCCAAATTCCATCTGGTAAGCTGTCAAAATTATCTTCTGATTTAAAGTCTGCTTTGTACGTGATACACAAGAGCATCGTTTCCGTACAGAACAACTTTGCAGCATAAAGAGAAATAACACGTGAGAAGGATTAAATAGAAAATTGGTTGTGTTTCAAGAAATCAGTGCCATGACAAAGAGCCATCAGCTCCCAAAAGCAGAGATACTGTTTCCTTTCAGATTTCTGCATACAGCCAGCAGGGATATCTATAATAAGTAATTCCCCTAAAATATATTTAAAAAAAAAAGAAAAAAGAAGAAAAGCACTCTCCAAACTGAAGTGTTCTATATGCAAAGGCAAATGAAGATGGTAAGTTTTTACAGCAAAATTCACTCTGCTGCAGCAGGAATGTCCCTGGGGCCCAGGGATTACATGGCTGATCCAACCTGTCCTGCTCCTCACTCCCTCCTGCTTCAGCACTTCCCCACCAGAGGCTCCACCAGCGCTCAGGGTGCTCGAGCTCACAGGACTCTGCAGTGCCATGGGAACTGGGGAATGCTCACAGACCCATTTCCATTGAGCTCAGGCAGACAAAGCAGAATTCTGAGCACTTCCTCACAGGGGTGGCTGGGTTTGCACCCATCACTGGCTCCATCCCAAGCAGATCCCAAAGGCAGAAGCTCTCCACTTTTCCCAGGGAAAACAAGGCAGCTCCTGGCAGGCCACACGTGCTGCACACCCCCAGCCTCCCGGGCACTGCAAGTCATCTTTAGCTGATTTCCCCTCCCTGCATACATGGCCCTTGCCATTTTTGTTGCTTTCCATGTCCATCTAGGGCTGTAATTAAATAGGTACCTACCTACAAAGCATCTAAAAACTGCAGAAAGCCATGAAATATTACACAGTGCTGGCAGTGGGAATGCATGCTGAGCTCAGAGCAGCCTCTCCCTGGGGTCCCTTCTTCTGTCATTTACCAATCCCACACTCCACCTTAAAATGCAGGGGATAGCAGCACCCATCCAGAAAAATAACAGAATAAAGCAGTTGGTTGCTGACACGCTCCCAACTCCTCTCAGTTCTGAGGTGCTGTGCACAACTATCAGTTTCACAGGAGCTGGGACATGAGCAGGAAAGCCATGGGCAGCATCTTTATGGACCAACAGAGAGAAGAGAGGAAATGAGGCTCACTTGACATTCTGTTTGTGCCTCTGGCGTGGCAGTAACAAATGCAGAGAAAGTGCCAGGGCAGCTCCAAGCCCGGGGAAGAGAAGAATCTCCTGGAATGGCAGCAACTAAAAACCAGAGGTGATGACTCTGCATTCCCAGTGCCATCCGTGCTCCGGCTGCGTTCTCTGCGAGCTCGGGCTCGCAGGCAAGGTTAGCAGTGGTTTTAGTTAGAGATGGAATGCCAGAGAGAGCATTAAATTGGTCTGCTGGGACAGGAGAGGATCCTGCCTGGGAGTGGGGCAGTGTGGGCACTGACAGTGAGATGCTGCAGCTGGGGGCTGGTAGAACATGCCCCTGTACAGCCCGCAGTGGGAACGGGAACCCGGCTGAGCACAGCCCGGCTCCCCTGCACCAGCAGCCCCACCTGGGCTTCCTCCCTCCCCTCCTGTGCTGGAGCTGCCTGGCCAAGGGTGTCTGACATTGTGCTTCAACCTGAGCAAGCTGTTCTGTATCTCTTTAACGGACTAGGGCCCAATATTAGGAAATGTTCCCTTAATATTTGGAGAATTAATGACGCATGAGTAATGCAGCAGCCCGATCCAAGAAATGTTCCAGTATGCTCTCGTATTATCAGGTTTTTCCAAACACCTAATTTCACGGGTACCCACAGGATACTGGGAGTGGCTGGTGCCCATCTGAGCAGGCAGTGGCTGAGGCTGGGAGCAGAGTCCCTGCCAGGCTCACCCGGAGCGTGAGAGAGAGGATCCTCAGCAGGCATCTGTCACACACACACTCACTCCTGGGAGGCCGTACGGCTTCTGAAACTCACTCACACAAATTATTTGCATGGATTTAGAATTTGCAGCGAAACTTTTTCCCAGAGAGCTGTCCAGAGGCACACTGACACCGTCTCTGCAGCAGCATCCCCGGGCTCCAGCTGCCTGCGCAGTACAGCCCTGCCTGGGGATTTCCAGCCCTGCTGCTCCTGCTCTGTCAAACCACAGGATTCCTTTTAACTCAAACCCTCCTCCTAATCGGAATTTCTCGGACTCGAGGTGGTTTTGGAACTCAGAAGATCATATGGGGTTAGTTAATGGGTTGCATGTTTTGTCTTGCTGCTGCTGATTTTTGGTGAGATGAGGCTCAGCAGCCTGCCTCACCTCAGTGTCTGTCAGCTGGGCACCCTCCCCGAGGGTTCGTGTGGTTCAGGTACAATGCAGGCAGCTTCCAGACAGCTGCAGGGCTCTCACCAGAAGGATGGCAGCAGGTATGGGAATTCTAGGGTCTGATGTGCTTTCTGGCTGAATTAAACAGAAAAAAAGAGCCATTACTTGCCAGGAGTCCCCACACAGGCAGTCAGTGACTGAGCACTCCCCAGTTCATCTGCTCTTCCCTTTCCCTTCACGGCCATGACTGTGGGGTCAGTAATTACTGACATCCTGTGCTGAGGACACACACATGAATTTGTATGGGTATTTCCAAAACAATGGGTAACTCTGGGCCTTTTCAAAAGTATTTGTGATTTTCTAAGGAGTTTTTCATGCAGCACTTACCCTGGCACTGCCCAGCCATGGTGGTGGAAGACACAAGGCTGGGGCTGCACCTCATTCCATGTGCCCCCTGTGCACAGAGCCTTTGCTTCAGCTCCAGACTCCTGTCAGTGACTGCTTTTTCCCAGTGCAGTTCCAGTTGGACACTGGGAAGCTGGCCTGGTGGGGTTTGATCATGCCCTGGAAATCCATAGGAAATTATAATGTGTACTCAGTTCACAGCGGGATTTTATTCTTTTTTTTCTTTTTTTTTAATTTATTGCTAAGACTACAGACGCAAATCTGGGATCTGAAAGGCAAGCTGGATTCCTTCCTGGACATCCCCTCGCTGTAAAGATCTGTACAAAAACCTCCCTTAGCCCTTCTGCCTAATGAAAACCATCCCAAGCTCTGTCTCCTGAAGCTCTTGGGGCTGAATTGTTGGGAGGGGGGAGAGGACAAGGGCAACCAGCATGGAGTGGAACTGTACCTCCACCAAATGTGCACCTTCAGAAACCAGGCAGGGCTTTAAATAAACCTAAATATTTTTAATCCATGTTTTTTTCAGCAACGAAAACCAGAAACTATTTCACATGAAAATTCAGGTGATTATTAGAATTGCAGCATCACTGTTAGATTACCCACAGTTATTTACACTGACTGGATAAAAGGCAAAAAGCTTTGACAGAGCAAAACCAAAGGCTTTGTTTGGTTCTCTCATTTCCCTGCTTCAGCCCCAGTCTCGCTTTCCAGCCCTTGCACCACTCCCCAAGGATTTTATCTTGGAGGCTGATCTGAATTTTTGGTTTTTCTCTAATTCTATCCAAGTTCCTATAGTAAGTCTCTCAGACATTTATCACCCTGAGCCTCAGACTTCTCTTCTCGACCCTTTCTAGGCTTTTAATGTATAAAATCCTCTTCCAAGCCCTTGCTGCTTAACAAAGGTAAATGCTGTGGCTCTGCTACCACCCACCCCATCCAACTGCCAGGCTGTCAGAGCAGTAAATACACAAATATTTTGCTTGGCAGTCCTGGCTGCAGTAAGAACATTGTTTTGTAAACTGAATTTAATGCCCAGAGAAATGAGTTCCTGTTTATATTTCAATACACAGTATACAGGAACATACACAGTATGCTCAGATTTCTGTACCTGTTATGGAAACAAAATTGCTATAAAAACCCATAAAAATAGTAAATCAATGTATGAGCTGGAGGCATTGCTCCTGTGAGATGAGGGACAGGCTGGTAGCTGCAGTTTGAATATATACATGTGAAAATCACACCTCATTTTATTCATAACTAAGGAGATGAGATTATCTGAATAGATCCCTGAAGTGCAAAACAAAATTACCCTTTTTTGTACTGTAAGACAAAGATGACAAGTCAGTAAACAGTTGGATTTTAAAAAGCTGTGCCAAAAAAAAATGCTGAAGCTGCTGTTGTACCCTTGAGAGACAGACACAACCACGTCAACATTTCCCATAAATCCTTATGTGGTGTGAAAAATAAATGTGGTTTTATCCTGCTCCTGGAGAGCTACAGAGAAAATTGCCCCACCTCCATCCCAAGCAGCTCGCCATGCTGTTGTGCAATGGAAGGACATTCCAGCACCCTGTAAACGTGGGATGGATTTCACAAATGCTGGGGCTTTCCTTCATGAGCAGTGCTGCTGTTGTGCAAGAAGGAGCAGAATTTGCTGCTGTCAGAGCCCTGCTGGCTGCACAGCCCAGAGGCCTCTGCCCAGGAGATGTGGGGCAGTGCTGTTCTGTCACCCACACTCCCAGCCCTTTCTCCGTTCCCTTGGGGGTGAGCAGGAATTCCTGGCAGACTGGCTGAGGGGGCCCTGACCACGGGGACGTGGATGGTCACTGCTCCCCATCTCTGTAAATCTCGGGCAGCCAGAGGTGCCCCCTTTCACAGCCCAGCCCTCCTCATCTGCCCCAGAGTCCTGCTCCTGGTCCAGCTCCTGCTGGGGCTGAGGCTCAAGGGCACAGCCCTCCCCTCACCCCACTGCTGTAGGGGTATTTCGTGCCTCACTGTGACACCAGTGGCTTTCAGGCAGGAGTGGCTTTCTTGTCTGTCCTTTGATGTAAGCAGCCACAAAGAGTCAAAAGGCCAGTTTAGAGTGGAAGGCAGTTTGGCAAACAGAGCAACAACCCAAATAAATAAATAAATAAATAAATAAATAAATAAACCCCAACACTTTTTCACTCGTCCACAAGTGTCTATAACTTGTACTTGACCAGAATACTCACAGCTTCAATTAAGTCCAGGGCTGTCAGGTCTAGTTCTTATTTCCAAGGAACCAGCTCTCTGCCAGATCTCAGAAGCCAGGCTGCAGCTTGGAGCAGACTGGAGAGGTTGGAAGGCAGAGAACAGGCTGTGGCTGTCCTCAGAGAACAGCTCAGGTAGCCCTAGGAATGATGAGAGTCTCCTTATGCAGCCAGAGGAAATGTTCTGTGGCCACAAATGATTTAATCTGACTCGCCTGAGGGTCTCTGAGCTTGGCTTTGCTCGTTTCTCCACGTGGCGTGTGGAGGAGTACAGAGAGGTGTCACCACCCAGCTGCTGCTGGAGCCCCAGAACGTTCTGGAAGCAGGAGGAGGCGGAGGCTCTGCATGCAGCACGCTCTGAAATTCCCTTTATGGCACTCACATTCCCCCCAGCAGCAGAGGCGTTTCTGCCACAGCAGTGCCAAGTGGCAGGCACACGCAGAGATCAAAGGCTGTGCTGTGCTCCGTGGCTCTGCAGCAGATCGCTCTCCGCAGGCCAGGCCAGAGCTCAGGGCTGTGAATTGTGTGACCCCCGTGAACCTGCTGAATCAAGACCAAAGAAATGTTTGTCCCATCCTTGCATCTGTAAAGCCTACAAAGAGCAAAGCTATTTTTCATTAATTGCTAACTATTCCTCTTGGCAAGCCAGTTTGCCTCCCACTTTTATTCACTTAGAAAAAAAACCTATCAAGAGCCCTTTTAGTCCAGCGCTACAATGGGCTGAGAGTGTATCCCCAGTTTGTCTTCCAAATTCCCATGCTAGCTATCAAATGTTGGCTCCTAACAACAGCTAATCCAGCGTTTCATCTCTTGAAACTTCTCACTGGCTTTTGTCACAGCCTGATACGTCCATCTGTGAAGATGCTTCTAGTACAAAATTTGCACTTCCTTTTTCCTTAATGTCATGCTAATTTGCCTTTTTATGTAATTCATTTCTTCTCACTAGTATTTCACAAATTTTAAGTATTTGTTCCGTTTTAGTCATCCTTTAAGTATCCAGTTTGCCTTTAGTGGGAGTGGGAAGCAGCACAGCCATTGCCTTGTTGCTTGGGAAACTCATCCAAGAGTTACCATCAGCAAATGAACGTGTCAGCAAGGTCCTCTGGCAGGCACTACCCAAAAATAAATGAGGATTGCAGCACATGTCCGAAACTCACCCCTCCACTTCTTCCCAGCTGCGAAGAACCTTCCTTCTCCCAGCAACTGGAGCTTCAGTTTTGATTCTGATTTAGTAAATTCGGGAGAAACATTCCTATTTTAACTTATAAAAACCTTAGCAGAAAAAAAAAAAATTAATGAATAATTGCATATCCTGAGCCCCCCATAAAGCACCCAGTAAATGTGGCCTCCCCAAGGTGAGCAGACTGGCAGAGCCAACTCTCAGCCCTTGCTGGGCAGCTGGCTGCTCTTCTCCCTGGTGTGTCAATCCCAGAAAAGGTCTTTTAAAAAGCAGTGACCCAGGATAAACTTGTAATTAGAAATGCTGTCTGTTTATGAAATGTTACTTGATATTCCTGAGACACGGGCTCAGAATACTCTTCTTTAAACACCCATTGATTTTGTCACTGGCTTGAACATTGGCCTAGCGATAGAATTTGTGTCTCATATGTGATATTATATCAGGCTCCATTAGGAGAGCAAAAACCTCTCCAGATTTTTCAAGACTGTTGTAAATAGAATTTCTTCAGTATGTTCATTGAATGATTGAAGCAATCCAAGTTGGAAATAACAAAATACCACACAGAGCATAATTGCATAGAGAACACATTAAAAATTTAATGCAAAACCAGAGTTACTACAGAAGCCCGCATCAGCAGAGCAGTTTGCAGGAGCACACTGTGTACATCTGTACCAGTCTAACCTGCAAATCTTTGGGGAGAAAAAGGCACAGGATGGTATTTCATCACTAGCCACTACCTTTGGGCAATATTCCATGTTCCTGTCAAGTTTTACATTAGATATGTTGTACCTAGGGAGTGAGAAAAATGTAAGAGAAAAATCTTCATGATAAAAAAAGTTATGTACTTTCTTTTGAGTTAGTAGTTCAGGAAATGCCTTCAGGAGCTCAACTTCAATTCTGGGATGCAACGCTGGAAGTTCAGGCAGCCAACACTCCATGGAGCCCCAAGTGGTGTTGGAGACCCCAAGACAGCACTTACCAGGCAAGAGTAGATTTGGCCTTTCTGCTTTATTCTTTTTCCTCTTTTCCTTTCTGTTTTTCCCCTCACAGCCATGGGATCCTGTGCTCTTCAGCCCCTCCTGGCTGACCTACCCCTGCCCCAGGGCACACAGGGGCTGCCCAATGCACCATCCATCAGCCCCTTCTGCCTGCAGTGCAGCCCACACGGTGTGAAGCCGTGCTGGCAGGAGCAGGGGGCTGCCTTGGCCAGGAAGCACGGGGGCATCTCCTTATCTACTGATACCAGCAACCAGCTCTTGTGCAGCTTCTGAGCAGCCTGACAAAGAGCCTGGGAGGCCAGGCTGGCTCCTGACATGTCCAGCCAAACAGCAGGAATGAGCAGGAGGGTATTTCACACTGTTGCAGTGTTCACCCTGGTGATGAGAAGAAGGCCAGGAGGGGTTTCCCTGCAAGTTGTTTGGGTGCTGGGGTTCTCAGAGCTGCCAGGGAGCTGCTGCAGCAACAAAACATCAGCGCATGTGGATAAACCTCGGGATGAATCACAGAATCATGGAGTGGTTTGGGTGAGAAGGGACCTCAAAGCTCATCCCATCCCACCCCTGCCATGGGCAGGGACACCTCCCACTCTCCCAGGGTGCTCCCAGCCCCGTCCAGCACTTCCAGGGATGATGCTCAACTCCTCTCTGCTCCTGCTAACTCTGGGTGTAGGACAAGGTTTGTTCTCTAATGGGACTGTTGCTTCTTTTCCATCATCTCCAACCAAGTTAAACTGATTAAACTGAATTTAGGTGATACTGGAGGCACATGGGTTTGGGTTGCTTTGTGGATGGTGTCTGACCCTTTCCTTTCTCACCTACCTCCACCATTGCAGTGCAGTGCTCGGGAGGCTCAGCACTCCCCAGTGCTGTGTCTCACCAGATCAGAGCTTTCTGATCTTCTTTTCTCCCTTCACTCTTTATCCACCTTTGAAGTGGTTGTGATGCCGCAGCTCTCCCCAGAACAAAGGCATTCTCATCCCCTGACACACTGCACTGCCAAGGAATTTCGTCTCCCAGACTGCAAAGGGAAGAATCACCACAGACTACACGCAATTTATGGTTTCATTAGTTCCTGCCACCAACCACACTAACGGGCATTTATCAGCAAGGAATGCATGATCAATTAGTCACAGGAATAAAACCAAGGGAGTAGACTCTCGAAATGAAAAGGGGATTATTCCTGCTTAAACATCAAAATGATACTGGCTCCTCTTTGGATGATTAGGTGGAGAATTTATAGGAGATAATGTTAAATGCTCAAAGGTTTCCCACTTAATTGTGGGGAAAATGGCAGTGGGTGCTTTGGTGGGTACCAGGAGATTGCTGCCAGTGTGAGACACTCTCCCAAGATTTAAGCAATGAGCATGAATTGCATTCAACTCTTACTGCCAAACAGTCATTAATCTGTATGGTTATTGGGGGAATTTCAACGTAAAAGGGTGATGAAGTCCAGCTCTGGGGCAGGCAGAGACAGCAGCACCAGCCCTCCTGCATTTCCTAATGGCCCAAGTTCCCAGAGTCTTCCCTCAGAAAAGGCTGTGCTCACGTTCTGCTGCACTGAAGGCACTTCAGCATGGCCCCAGAGAGCCAAGTGCCTATTTCAGAGCCCTCAGCCCATGCACACCCCGCCGGCAGCGTCCCTCCCCTCCCACAGCCCCCTCTGTGTCCCAGGCAGGGCTGGGCTCCACACACACAAGGTTGTTTATCCCCAAGGTTCTGGTGATTTCCGCAAATTAGACCCAGGGCACGGCGTTTCCAGGTTAAAAGATTATATCTATAAAAATGTTGATGTGAGAGAAATATTCCCTGGGGATTTTTAAAGCATTACAGAGTCTTTCCCTGAACTATGGTTTATATTGTTCTCTTAATGGAATGCAGCTGGCTTAATGAATAGAAATAGTCAAGAATAATGTATTCAGTGACTGATGGGGGGGAAGTACCCCAAATAATTTATTTATATTCTATGACAGTGATCTATTAATGAAGGCATTTATTAATAAGAAATATTCTCAACAATGATGGTGAAAATCAATCAAACACATGATTAGCAATTATTATTCCACCATTTCTAATTGAGAGGTAAAATGTCCTTTAGCTGTAGTTCCTATAGAAAGTGCACAGTGAATTATTCAGGTAACAGCACCAGAAATAGTTCACATTTCAGGGGCAAAGGATGCATAAAACAATATCAATTAAACCCATTCTGGCTAAAAATTGCAATATTTGCCTTGGGGTTTCTACTACTTTCTAGTTATTTTGCATTATTAATTTGGAGTAATGCTTACACAGAATACCAACAGGAATTTGACAGGAAATTAATGTAGAGACTCCCCCCAGAGATCTTAGATGTTGCTAAACCCATTTTTCCTTACCCAGAGTTAATGAATAATCATCTCCTTGGCAATGGTTCCTGGAGTAGAGACTTACTTTGGTTCTTGTTAAATATAGAAAAATGAAAAGTGTCAGATAACGTCGGCATCAGGGGGATTTATCTAAAGCAGCTGGGTGAGTAAATACCCTCCATGCCGTGAGTCATCGCTCCAAACTGCTCCCACCATTGCCACAGCTAACTTCAGATTTAGGGAAGTTTTCTTTACAAAGAATGTTTATCCCTTTTCAGTCTAAAGATACTTTGATGTCTCTTTCACATCCAAAAGCAGCACTCCCTCCTTCCTCAGTCCTACAACCAGCTCCTAAGTCCAGGGATTTCCTTCATATTTCCTTCTCAAGTTGCAGGACAACTTCTTTCATAGGTGCTTTTCTGGCATTTCATCACTTAATTTACTGCCAGCACCAAGGTGAGGGCTGGAAGTCGTTTTCCTGCTGTTTTTGTGCTCAGGAGCAGCTGACCTCTGGGGCAAGCTCGCAGGGAGATTTCCTGGAATAACCTGAAACCCTGAGCTGGAGCTTAACGTCCCTCAGAAAATGGACCCAGCTGCCCCAGTCGCTGACGGAGCCAGCTCAGCTCTGCCCTCCCAGAGACATCACCCCCAGCCCTGGGGCTTTCAAGCCGGGCTGGAGCTGGTCACCCTCGGCCGTCAGAGCTGTGCGTGGCTCCCAGCAGGACTGGGAGACCAGGAGGGAACTGGGACTGCAGTGGGAATCAGGGAATCACAGCGTGGTTTGGGTTGGAAGGGGTCTTACAGACCGTCCCTGGCTGCAGGGGAGCAGGGGGCAGCAGAGGAAGGACAGCAAAGGCCAGCAGTGGGGAGGGAATGCTCTTGGCCAAGCACACGCTGCCTCGTGGAGGATGGGGAAGAAACAAAGGTGTTTCCAAGTTCAGCCATCCCCCAAACACAGCTGTGTCTAAAGCCAGCCCTCTCATCAGGAGCAGCAAGGGCAAAAGGAATCAGTGCCTCCAGCCCACCAGGGACACTGTGGGCACTGCCCCGTATTTGATAAGCTCTTATTGACGTCATTAAATCCAGGATTCTGTTTGGAGAGTTTGGGCTCCTCCTCAAATAAAAACCAAAATCAAACAGAAAGGTAAGTGTACAAAGGGATCTGGCTTATCCCGAGGTCTCTGGGGGGCACTGAAGACCTCAAAACATTTCAGAGGGTAGCTCTCCTCTGCCACACACACAGGGAATCATCATCTCTGCAATAACTCCAGGCAGCACTCTGAATCTGTGCAATGTTTCTACTGTCTCTTGACTCCCTTGCAAATATCAGCAGGTTCAGAGCCCAAAGGGTGTTTTTTGCAAGGACTGCAAGATGAAGCTGGCAGAGCTTGCCGAGATGCAGAGATAAAATCCAAATTAAAATGAGTCCCTTGAGGCTGCTCCCACGTGTGACTGAGGGCACTGCTTAACGAGAGCCAGTCCATCCTCCCTGCAAGAACATTTATCACTGAAAGGCCCCAAGTTTCTGAAATAATCTGGGGAAAATCTCGGTCATGAAGCCACTCCACCAAAGGTGGGGCTTTCCAGGTGATATCAGCACACCTTCCAGGGCGGGCAGGTGCCTTTCTGAGCAGAGAACTGGCTCCCATCCCGCTGAGAGAGGGGCACGGCTGAGCCTGGGAGGCATTCACTCCACAGCAAAGCCAGGATTTTGGCTGCAGCAGGTGGGTGAGCTCTGCTGAGTGAGGACCTGAATTAAAAGCCTCAGAGTGCTCAGTAAGTCCTCACAAGTCCTGTCAGTGTGGATGTGGATCGTTCCTCTTTGGTTCAGGTGCAAACAGGGCATTTTGAGTCACATTTGCACCCTGTACTGGCTCCCTCAGGCCTTGCACAGCCCAAGGCAGCAAAAGAAGACTTGGAAAAAAGCATTAATTACATAAAAGTGGTGTCAGGAAAGCAGGAGGCAGCAAAGCACTGGCGAAAGCACACAGTGTATATGATGTAAAATTATTGTATTGTTTAATTGATATACTGCAAGATATTGGTCTAATGGTAGGAGGGAAAAGAAATAATGATCAGTTAACTCATTATTAATGTTCATTTTCTTTTCCAGTATTGCCAGCGGGTTGAGTTAATTATTAAGCATGACAGTTGGGCTTTAATATATCAGCTATAGATTCCAGTCACAGCAGTCTAGTTTAATAACTGGGTTTCTTTCTCCTTCATTTTGACTAATAGCATACTTATAGCAATTATTAAAATTCCTCATAGCACGAAAATAAGCCATTTGAAACCTCACCAAAAATGGCAGCGCAGCAGAGCTCTGCTTAGTATTTAGTTGAGAATTCAAAACAGCTTCTTGGAAAACACGGAACAGCTTCTCTGATAACTTTTCAACAGCCACAATGTGAACGTGGACACTCAGTGAAAGCCAAGAGTGCTTCAGGTGAGCCAAGGCACTGTCGAATAAGCTGCTGTCATAAGAAAGTGCATTCAGGCTTCACAGGAAATTCCCTCTGAAAATGCAAATTCATATGTGGTTCTTCAGCTACAGGTAGTTCAGCCAAGCCGTGGCAGGTTACCAGCACTGGCAGAAAGTTGTTTTAACACTGCATCATCAAACTGTTCTGGAGACTTCACAGTCTGCCTTGGAATGGCTGTGGGTGCCAAATGGACACAGCCTCTGCTCTGAGGAACTTAAAATCCTCCTTGCTGATCTTGCAGACTCTTTAAAGACTAAGTTTAACTTCCAACAAGAGCACAGCTCTGCATAAGCTCGCTGAGCTCGAGTCCTACAGGCATCACGACAGCCAGCAGAAATCCTGCACCTTCCCACTGTGCCAGAGAGGAATGGGGCTTATTCCAGGACTGACAATTAGGCAAGATTTTGAGGGGTGAGAGAATTAATTATAAAAATATAGAATGAAAATAGAAAAGTTGAGAAAAGCCTGGTGTTTATAGTTACTGGAGAAAGGACAGAAGGACTGTGAGCTGTGTGCTCACCATCTCTTCCTCCAGGTGCACAAAGGGATGGAGCAGCCCCATGGTGTGATGCAGGCACTGAAACCACTGGAGGCTGGGAATCTGTTCACAAGTGAAAGTAAAGACAGAATAATCACAGAATCCCAGACTGGTTTGGGTGGGAAGGGACCTTAAAGCCCATCCAGTGCCACCCCTGCCATGGACAGGGACACCTTCCACTATCCCAGGTTGCTCCAAGCCCTGTCCAACCTGGTCTTGGACACTGCCAGGGATCCAGGGGCAGCCCCAGCTTCCCTGGGCACCGTGTGCCAGGGCCTGCCCACCCTCACAGGAACAGTTTGTTAACATCTGGTCAAGTACTGGTTGCACAGACACAGCAACAGCCTCACTCTACCGTGGGCTGCAGTAAATCTCTGCTGAAACGTGACCCACAGAACCCATCACAGCTTCCTCCTGCACGCAGTGCCTGCACTCCACTCAGGAGATGGCCCTCAAAACCAGTCCCACCCCGCTCCTGCTGCCCAGGAGGAGCTGGGAAAGGGCTGTGCCCTGGCTGCAGGCTTGGCAAGAGCTCAGCAAGGCCATCGGTGTCACCACAGCCCAAGAGAAGGAACAGGGAGAGAATTTCCATTTGCCCTTGGAAGCTGAGAAGGGATCAGTTTGTGTCTGAACAGCTCTTCCTTCACACCTCCCCATATTATCTAAAAGTAGGAGACTTAGTAATTAAGCAACCCTCAGATTAGTAACTGAGAAAAACTAAAGACTGGGAAGATCCCAAAGGCTTCCCCCACAGGATGGTGGGGTGATGTGCTGCTTTGGAACTGCAGATGAACCAGGCCACAACCAACCTCATCCTCTGGCCATTACTGAAGAGCCAGGAGGAAAAGACTGGAAGCAAGAAAACACCAGTTTACTGGAAGTTTTGCTCTGACGCTCCTTTGGCACAGGAGCCCCATGCTTTCCTGCAGGATGCTTTATCATTCCACAGCCTGTTACGGCTGTGCTCAGCTGCTGCACAGCCCATCCATCGCTCAGCGGAGCAGGCTGAGCCTGGCAATGCCAGAGAACATTATCAGAGCACTGGGAATGCTGCTTTAATTGTTGGTTTGCAGAGTTATCTGGATAAATGATCATCTGGGAAAAGAAACATGATGTATGTATAATTAATCTACTTGGAATTTGTTGTAAATTAATCATATTGAATATTAAAAATATTCCCTATTCTCATGTTAAACAAAATAATTCCTCGCTATTTTCATCTGATCTTACTAGAAATGATGGAGCTGGACTTGGCTATCCACCTCTCCTATTCTTACCTCCTGCACTGCCAGGGAAGGGCTAAATGGATGAATTGCCAGCTCCCTGCAGCAAAGAGCTGATCTCCTGGGCCCTCGGACACACAGGTGAGGGAGTCAAACCACCAGAGGTCTTTGGAGGCTAAAACCCCGTGTCTCTGGGGTGTTCACAGCAGCTGGTCCCGGGTAAGAGGTGAGATGACCTGAGGTCTGTGGAGGGTTTTAAATCCCACATTATTTTGTTCATGTGTCAAATCTGGGCTCTGTTTCCCATAAACTCCATGGGTGAACTCACTAAAAACGGCAGCACAGAGATCCCTGCAGATCAGGTAAGTGCAGATATCAAGTCAAAGATTGGACTCTCTGACCTGGGAGATCTTTTCCAGCCTTTGAGATGCTGTGACTGTAAACTGAAGCTGCTGTTTTGCTCATGCTGCATTTGTGTTGTAGTTTCTGAATCAATCCCTTCAGAACATCATCTGAACAAGTATTGCTCTCCAGGCAGCTTCTCACACAGTAGTGGGATGGGCAATAGAAACCACACCATTTTTTTACAAAGGCATATTTGTTCTTTTCTAGGACAATTTTGGAATCTAGTGCTGTAGCACAAACACGTGTTTTCAGGTCTACAATAGCCCCTCATCTTTACTGATTCTGCAAAGCAAATTGGGTGCTGAATGCCACCCACACACAAATTAGTGACCAACTGGCCAAAACTTCTCTTTCTTGTCTCTGGCCCAGCTTTAGCCATGACTCTGCACACTCAGAAATCATAGGGTACTGGAAGATTTTATCCTCTTAATAGCAGTAATGCAAGATCATTGCAGATAAAGTTTTACAGTCTAATTGATACCTGGTCCCCAGGGATGCTCCAGAGTTACCTGGCTGTTCAGAGGTGTCCCAGCTCCTTCAAACACGACTGCACCAGCCAGTGCATCTCATTTCATGGCCCAGGGCAGCAGAAACTCACTGCTACACAGCTCTGATACCAGTGGGCCATGCTACAGAGCAGATAATCTCTTCTCCTCCTCGGCAGGGGATGGAGGAGGAGCTCTGCTCTGAACTCACCTGAAGTTGATCAATAGCTGCACCCACAAAATTGGTTTTGTTGTCGCCCGTTATAAATAAAACTAGTGACTTGGCTTTCGTATACAAATGTTAGGAAGTTTGACCAATTCATTTATAAAGTTAATTAAGTTAATGGTTTCAGCATCCCAGTTATTGTTGATGTAATGCCCTCTTTTTGGGAACCCCTGTTTATCCTGGTTACCATAGTTAAGTCTCAATCGTTATAAATTAATTAATAAATGTTTAATTGTCAATGTTAAGAGATAGGGACAAAATGGCGGACGAGGGCCAAGGGGCAAGTGTTCTGGAAAAGTCCCTGAGGTGTCAGTCAAGATGCCAATCAACATGAGGGCCCTCCCGGCCCCGCTACTGGGCATGCTCCAGATGGGCGGGCTCCGGTCGGGCCTGCCCCAGCCGGGCGGAGGAAGGGGCGGGCTGGGAGCTCCGGACCCGCGATTGAGTAAATGTGTCTAGGCATCTTGATTGACATCGAGGGGTATAAAAGGGGCTGCGCAGGGCGTGTGGGTGTGCCTCTGGCCACATCCAACCTTGGCTAAGTATCCAGTGCTGCTCCCTTTGCCTTGTAGCCTGGCAGGCCGCCATCTTGGGTTTCTAATTGTTACATTAATATTTTTGTTAATAAATTCCCTTTTATTTTACAATTGGCTCACTGATTTTTATAACATCGCCCATCAGGACTAAGGAGAAGAATTTCTCAGGTGAAGGAGCTCTTCCCAACCACTGCTATGAGCTCCTTCAGCTCATGTCCTTGTCCCTTTTGCTGTGTGAGGAGCCATCTCCACAGTGCTGCCAGACACCCTGGGGCCACCAGCCCCTCGCTGGAAGGGTCCCAGCCAGGTACTGCCAGCTCTGCCTGTGCTGGGGATGTCGCCTACTGTACACACACCTCATAAAAGCCTTATAAACCCCCGGCACTGGAGTGGTGTGTATGCATTACTATCAAGTTATGTCACTGCTTCCATAATAAAATTATTTCAGCGGGTTGTAAGTCAGGTATAGAACTCTCTTCGGGCTGAAACTTGGCATGTGCACATGTGCAAACACACACACACAGAGCCTGACTTCTGGGAAGGGGAGAGGGGGGGAGAGGTCGGCATTACTTCTGAATTCTGCACAGGGGAACAGGGTTTTCCATGGGGTATTTTCACGGGGAGAAGCTGCAGAGCTCCTGCAAGGCCAGTGGGGGAAGGCAGAGACTGCTGGAAGTGGAACAGGCACAAACCTGCCCTTTACTGCCATTGCAGCCTCCTCTTTTCCACCTCCCAGCTCCAGGAAAGGGGGAGGGCAGCTTGTGTGCTGTTAGGGACGGTTAGGGGAGGGATACATGTTTTCCAAGCTCCGTCTAAAACTGGGAGGGTAGAGACACTTCAGACCCCCCAGCACAAGCTGCAGTGCAGCTTCAAAGGAGGAGTCCTTGGAAGCTCACCGGGACTAAACCCATCCTTCAAACAAGCTTTGCTCTGGAAGAATTTGGATGCTCCTGTTACTGCAAACTGCAGAGGGAAAACGTGTTTGCATTGCCAGGACTGTCCTGGGACACGACTGCAGAGAGTGCAGATCCCAGTGCTCACAGAGGTCCTGCCTGCGGGGCCCTGCGAGCTCGGCACGAGCTCCGGGAGAAGAAATCGTGCCCCTGGAAGCTGCATCCAACAGTGCTTGTGGAGGGCATTTAGTGGGAAGAGGGGAGGGATTTTTAAGAAGCATAAAGAAAAAGGGAGCCTCCTGCTGTCTCCTGAAACCTCACCCAGCCCGAACCAGCTCTGGAGCTAGAGCCTCCCAGCAGAGAGTGGGGCACTGCCTGGTGTAAGCACAGCATCCTTCACATCATCTGCAGCTGCAGGTGTTGGTACACTTGACCTTTTGTAATGAACAGTAGGGACATTTTCTTCATACTTACTTCACAAGTCTATTAAGAAACACACTAAACTCAAGGCAGTCATTAGCTGTGACATTTTGTTCCCTGAATAACACAACACTCCACCTTTATGTCAGTGTTCCTCTGGTTTGCTGGGTCAAAATCCTCGTCTGGCCCGAGGGAGGTGAGTCATTTCCCCGCGAGCTTCCACTCCTGCTGCAGCTGCAGCTCCAAGATGATCATATAGAAAGAAGAGATATAAGGAAAGAACTATAATAACATATTACCATATAATCTGGTAATAGAAAAAGGGAGTGTGGTTGACAGTAAGGGTATTCTTATCTAATCTCATGCAACTATATTTACTGGTATTAGTGGTTTGAGCATTGCTATCCATGCTCCCAAACTGAAATTACCTGGTTACAGCACGTGGACTCAGGAAAATGTAACAGTTCCATCTTTTCAGGGAACAGGCAGCAGCAGGACCTCAGTGACTGTTTCACCCAGCAGACCCTGAGCACAGAGTTTGCTCCAGGTCTGAGCACAGGCTGATCCCAGCCTAAGAACTCCTGGAAGTTAAATTATTAGAAATATCGTTACAACAGCACCTCTGATGGCCATCATGAGATTAATCATCACACATCTGTATTTCTAAGACCCAGGGCATAGTCTGGTGCTTTCCAGTCCCCGGTGACATGACCTCATAGCGACACACCCCTGGAGCTGCGCTAGCGGAGCGCTCTGTGCCGCGGAAGGAGGCATTGCTGGGCTGTGAGAACACGCAATCGGCAGCTCGTGGCTGTGGTTTACACAAAGCTGTTTGTTCCTTGTAAACAGATTTATTTTCCTTCAGTGGTAGGGACCCAGGAGACGCACTGAGCAGCAGCAGAACAGAGAACATCTTCGTGCAGAGAGGAGCGGGGGAAGGACGGGCCTTCTGGCATGGACAGAGTGCTCCCATGGTGGCTTTTGAAATGAAGAGGTGTAGTGAATGTGCAAGGGTAAATAAGGCCAGGAAGTCTTTTCTGTATGAATGAACTCCGTACTATTTGTGTTGCAGAGGTTCCAGGGATGTTGCTCTGGAGCTGGGCTCCTGCTGGGCAAATAATTCTTCCCAAACGGAGGTGGTGCCACGTTATCATTCCCTGGGTCTGTCTGTCACTGTCGGGCTGTTCCTCAAAAGCTACGGCTTCAGCCCAGTCCTCTGCCTTCTGAGCAGCAGCAGCAGCAAGATTAAAATGGGCCTTACCATTAAAATCAGCTGATTTTACTATTTCAACAACTGATTAAATCAGCTCCCTCTAATCTAAGAGTGTCGGTGGCTGGGAACAGCGTAACCAGGACCAAGGTGCTCAGTACAGACTGCAAAACCTGCTGGAAACACACATCAGTATTTAGGTAGTTTTTTACACTCACCACTCTTCTTCCTTGTGCTGTTCCTGCACCTGTGCTGTGTGAGCCAGGCTGTGCATGCCCTTTGAGCAGAGAAGAACTTAAGTGGCTTAAAGAGCTGCCCACAGAACCAGGAGGACCTGGACAAGTGGGATTGCAGAAGCGGCGCGGGGAGAACATCCAGGCAGGCTGCCGGGGGCTGAGGCTGGGGCAATGGAAATTTCGCAGTGAGAAGGAAACAACACAGCATCTGGTATTCTGAAACGCAGCTAGAGTTTTCCTGTGCGTTCTGACTGTGAGTCACCAGTGGTAGGCTGCGAAATTCCTGATACCCATCTGGCCCCTGGGGCTAAGCCGTGGGATGAAGCTCAGGTAGGAGACCTGAGAGAGATCCTGGAGGTAGCCAGGGTCCCCCATGTCAGAGCAGAGCCCTGCTGTGGGATCCCACCCTCAAACACAAGACCAGAAGGCTGTTCAGGAGGGATGCTGCAGCAGTGCCTGCACCAGGAGCCTCCTTGGGAGGCAGCGGCCACGTGCAGCGATTCTCGATTCCCTCAGCTCCACAAAGTTGAGCAGGAGGAGTTTGGCCTCAGCAGCCACATATGCTGGGCCAGCCCGGCCTCAAGCTGGGCCAGGAGGAGCAGGAGAGCACAGAATGCCAGGAAGAGAGGCCCAAAGCTGGTGTTTCAGCAGCGGTAGCAGTGCTGCTCGCTGCCAGCTGGGCACCTGCCCTGGAGGGCTCTCCCTCCCCGGCAGAGAGGAATCGCCTCAGGCGATGGTCAGGGAGCAGCTGCCCCGAGGGGCTGCAGACCCTCCCTCCCGTGCCCCTGCAGCCAAGCACCAGGAAAAGAAGGCAAACAGCAGCAGAGCAGAGTGTTTTCTTTCCATTACCAGACTCTCAGGACAGCAAGCTGTTGTGTATAAAACCGGCAGTATGGAGACAGGAGTAACCCAATGGTCACAGCTGCTCCCAGAGCCCTTTGCAGGGCGAGCGGTGTGCAGGGCCAGCACAGTGTGGGCAGGCAGGAGCCAGGCACGGGGCTGCTGTGACCAGTGGTGGGGCCCCGAGGGGCTGGGGGAGCCCATGCTGAGGGTCCCTGGGCTCAGGGCACGACCTCGACAAATTGGAGGACTGGACAATCACCAACCATATGAAGTTCAACCAGGGCAGCACCTGGGATGGGGCAACCCTGGATGTACAGACAGGCTGGGGAATGAGATGCTGGAGAGCAGCACTGTGCAAATGGACCTAGGAATCTTGGTGGATGGAAAGTTGGATATGAGTCAGCAGTGCCCTGGCAGCCAGGGGGGACATCCCTGTCCTGGGGGGCACCAGACCCAGCATGGCCGGTCGGGCCAGGGAGGGGATTGTCCCGCTCTGCTCTGCACTGGGGCAGCCTCGCCTTGAATATTGTCTGAAGTTTTGATCAGTGCAGTATAAGAAAGAGTGTCCAAAGGAGGGCAGTGAAGATGGCAAAGGGCCCAGGGGAAAGCTGTGTGGAGAGCAGCGGAGGGCTCTTTGTCTCTTCTGCCTGGAGGAGAGTGAAGGGAGACCTCATCAGGGTCTAAAACTTCCTAGTGACGAGGAGAGGCAGGAACTGATCTCTTTCCATAGTCACCAGTAATAGGAAGTGGCCTGAAGTTGTGTCAGGGGAGGTTTAGGTTGGATATTAGAAAAAGGTTCTTCATCCAGAGGGTGGTTGGGCACTGAAACAGGCACCCCAGGGCACCACCAAGGCTGAGGGAGCTCACAATGCATTTAGACAATACTGTCAAGAGCTCTTGAGGATGGATGCCCCTGTGCAGGGCCAGGAGTGGGACTTCTTGATCCTTGTGGGTCCCTTCCAACTCAGCATATTCTGTGATTCAGTGATTCTGTTTATTACAGTGGAATATCCGGACATGGACCTCCTCAAAGGGGATATGCAGGAAAAGAGGGAAGCCCTCAAGAGATCTGCAGGAACACAGCCTGACAAGCAACGTCAGCAGGCAAAACAAAGCTTTTCCTAAGCAATGGCCCTTTGATGAAGCAAAGTATTTACAGTCAAGGCAGTTCATTAGTACAGATGGGGGGGCACTCTGGGGGTACAACAAAGGCCACGAGGTCACAGAAGGCTCTGAGGTC